>JAQQZR010000007.1:10293214-10304884 GCA_030068235.1 Notoglanidium macrostoma
ACCATATTGTGATTATACTCCTGTATATGTATTATAATATATTACAATTCACAGTGAAGCCCAGAAAAATGTGGTTTGTGTCCTTACCAATCCAAAATGGTTGTTTTTCAGCAAACCTCCATAGCCACTTCATATGAGTCTTTGAACGAACACTTGTCAAGTGACTGTCAAGCCTGGATTTGTAGGACATGCGAAAGAAAATGACTGGTCACATTAACAACCACTATAAATATAAATGAGAGGCAAATGCAGTATTCTGTAGCAGGTACTTTGATAAAGGTACTTTGATAACTTACACTGTGCATGCATACTGAGCATTTCTGAAGGTGGCAACATCCGAGCCCAGGATGTAGCAGTATCGTCTGTGATGGGTCCATCCAGGGAGACAGTCAACACTACTAGTCTTTGCAGACTAAAATAAAAGATTGTAAGAAGATATAGAGTGAATGAGTGATACTAATACTGCAAAATATTTTAAATATTTGCTTAGAAGTCACACAGACAATAATTAGAGCTTACCTTGTGCTGTTGCATAGCTGAAGTGAAGCCAGTAGGAAATGTGTCTCTCTGAGGAGTCTCTGATCTGGAGTGAGAGGAATTTCCAGGCCAGTTCCAGATTGTAGTGATCTCAAGTTCTGGGTGGACACGAGGCACTGGTATCTTCAACTCTGGCCTTATTGGAGTCAACTTATGGAGCTAAGAGCCAAAAGCAAAAATAAAATTGAACAGAAATAACATAATTCAAATTTTCTGTTGATTTCTCATGTCTTTTAAAAAGTCTAAATACTCCAACAGACATGTTAAGGTATTTATTACTGTTACTTTTGTTAAAATGTACAGTTTATCACCCTTAAAATCCAGCCTTGGTCAGTTGTTCATCCTGAAATACTATTCTGTAACAACAGAACCTAAAAGGAAATGTAAGCAAGTGTGTAGGTCTGGACCCTCTGACATGTCCTTGAAGTTTAGGCAGTCAAGTTAGGTATAACAATATATCATTGTACAATGGTAAGGAAATCTAAAATAATTATACCATTAACATTTTTCAATATGATTATAGACAACAGTGTCACAAAACACATTGTCCTTTAAAATAGGCAAAAGATCGTTAAAACTTTAAAGATTGTCTGTGTTTTAAAGGAAAAAAGTGACAGTTTTAATGGGGTACTTAATTAGCAACATTTAAACAAATCTAGACGTTTCAGTAAACAAATAATTTAATAACTGCATTGCTTCTGCAGAGTAATTATAGAGTTATAGTCAGGCTTGGGGAGTAACGGAATATATGGAACGTCGTTACGTAATTAGGATACAAAAAAGGTAACTGTACTGCGTTATAGTTACAGAAAAAAAGCTGTAATCAGATTACAGATACTTTTAGTAAAAACAGGGATTATTTGCAGGATTACAATATTATGAAATACATAAGGGCTGCAACTAATCAGCAAAATCAATAAGAATCGACCAGAAAAATAATTGCCAATAATTTCCTTATTAGTTGATCTGGGTTAAGCACACAGCGCACGCGCTACGTCACTTCATCAAAACGTTTGAGTGCAACGGTGGAGCAGAAACATCAGTTTGATCAGTATCTCTACGGTATGAACCTGCTGGCCTCATAACATAACTTGTGTTTTAATGTGAGTAATATTATCATTCATTTGTTGGAATGTGAGGAGAAGCGTGATGTTCCTGGATGAATTTCCCAGTAACAGCTTTGTTATATTTTGTTATTCAGCAACTAGCAAACTAGTAAAAAGTTAAACTAGCCTATTTTTCCGACCCTGCATTCGGTTCATATGTCGACCCCAAAAAGAATCGATTCACTAATCTCGAGCATTGAAAACTAAGAATCAAATGCAAATCTTTGGAGTCGATTCTACATCCTGAAAATGATTCACCTCGCACGCGCACACAGCAAGCAAAATGAACTTAGCATCGTAGAGTTTCAGCGAGCAAAACAGGCAGCTGATATTTATTTTAACTTTATTTTGGATTTGTTCGAAATTTGAACAAATAATGGTTTGGAAAACAGACACATAGCAACATTCATTTGGTCGACATGAGCACTTGATAATATTCTCATGCTGTGACAGATTTTCTGATAAATACCACTAATGTAGTAATTAGTAAACTGCTATTTAATTAAGCCTAGTTAAGTTCTGTAGTAAATTTAAATGCTGCAAATAAATATTTTAAATAAATATCTATTGTATATAATACTTTAAAAAGATAATAAATCCAATTCAAGGGAAGGTTATTCCATTAACATCCTCAGAATAATAATAATAAAATAATAATAATAATAATAATAAAATAATAATAATCAGTAGTTGCAGCCCTAAAAAAGAATGATATAGTATATGCACATGTAGACACATTACAACACTTCACGAGTCTCACAACACCACTCTGGTCTCGAGTGAAATCATAGCTACATGCATAGTCACCAGTTCGTTATCATGACCTATAGTGAAAAAACGTGTTGACTGGGTGGAAATTTCACCATTATTTAGTTTTTAAAGCAGAAAAGGGGAACAAAATCACAGTACAGTACAAGTTCTGCCTTCCAGCTGTGAAAATTCTGTCATCATCCACACATTTGGTATTGAGGTAATCCAAAGTAACAGAAAGTAATCAGTTACATTACTTTAATTTTGTGGTAATTAGATTAAGTTACTGACTGCATTTTTTAGCAGGTAATTCGTAACTGTATTGGAATAAATTTTTTAAGTAATCCTCCCAACCCTGGTTGTAGTTATAACTGTATAATTGTTATACATTTTGAAAGTGCAAAGTTGTGAGCAGATTTCACAATATGGAGTCATACATGGAGTTCATACATGGAGATCATACCATGTATAGTTTTCATATAATTTCATCTCAATATCAAAATAATGAAATAGTAATATCAATATCAAAATATTATTCTTACAATGCTTTATTACTAAGCTGAATAATAGAAATAAGCATAAATATACTGTCAGATTTCCTCTTTGATTACTTTTGTCTCAGAGTATGCAAAATATTTAGCCTGAAAAGATTTTACATAGTAGTTAATACCCAATTTGTATGTGAAGATTCCTGTCTCACTCCAGGTCCATCGTTTCCGAGCAGTCTTAACTGTCTCCTTCCTTGGCTGAGGAGTGGCTGGTCCGCTGCTTCCCCACCACTGAAGCGAATGAACTGTGTGCGATATGGGACATCCCCCCTTGGCGGATAGTTCTCCCATACAATCCCACTGTTTGGGTCTGGTGTGTAGTCCTCTTCTGCTGCTTCGGGTGTTGGTAGAGATGGAGGCTTGTGGATTCGTGGAGGATGCAGGACAGGAGATTTTTTCTTGTCATCCTCAACAATCAGGTCATGCAGGTCGCATCTTCCTAATGGAGGACACTTAAATATTTAGTATAAACTATGGGGCGCCATTTGTAACATTTTTATAAGTGTCATATTTCTATAATTTAGCACAATTTTCACACATTTAGAGATAAGTTCATTAAAAAAACAGGGTTAAACTTCCTCATGTTAGTTGTTGCTGTGTAAATGTTAAATTTAAATGTTAAATGTTAAATCTAAATCTTATATCTAAATCTAAATGTTATATGTTAAATCTAAATATTATATGTTAAACCTAAATATTAAATCTTAAATCTAAATGTTAAACGTTAAATCTAAATGTTGCACTCTAAATGTTAAATCTGAAATATAAATGTTGCACTCTAAGCTGTTAACTGTTGGACTAGTGATCGGAAGGTCGTGAATTCAAATCCTAGCACCGCCAAGCTGCCACTGCTGGGCCCTTGAGCAAGGCCCTTAACCTTCACTGCTCACTTGTATAAATAAGATGTATGTAAGTCGCTTTGACTTACGCCAAATGACGTAAATGTAAATGTAAATGTTTAGAAGATATGCTAATTTGACCCATCCCTGTGATTACTATTGGCTTTTACTTTGAAAGGTGGTGTGTCTGTGTGATGTGCCTCTCCAACATGGAGGATTTCATGCTACTCATAGCCCTGGGAATTATGGCTATGCTAGTGCTGATACTGCTTGTTCAGGAAGGTGGATTTGCCTCAGCTGCAGTCATGATGAATGTGATATCTTTGAGTGATATCCAAAGAGATTAAAGAGTCGGTAGTGCGGCTCAGTGTGAGTCAAGGATCTTAAGAAATTGTGCTAGCCAGAGCAGAGATGCGTGATTTCCGAAGCTTTAGTTTAGCATCCAGGCTTTAGCTTAGCATCCGGGCCACATCTTTTTTTTTTTTTTTATAAATGTAGTAACCGTTTTTGTGTGAACATTCAAAATTGTTCAATTTAAATACCTAAAACTTTAATCTCCTTTGATATCACTAAAAGGATACCATATTCATCCTGACTGTAGCTGAGGAAAATCCACCTTCTCGGACAACTATTAGCCAAATCAATTGGCTCTGCTCAGCATTAAAAGTCGTCAGCTTCCAAACGGCTGTTCATTTAGTATCACTTCTGGCGTTTATAATTCAGCCAAATTTAGAGGCTTAATATGTTTTGAGCCATGATTGGTATGTATACATGTATATCACTTTTTTCAATGTAATTATACTAAACCTTATTCTAGAATACCATTATTTGGTATAAATATTATGCCATTTGTTATAAAAACAATGTAAAAACATCAAACAATATTAAACATGTATATAGCAGCATTGAACCATTTTAACAGTGAAACATTAAAAACTTATCTTCAGGGTAGATTGGGATTAAGATTAATGTTAAAGAATTCATATTAATTACCAAAAAAAAGAAAAGAAACTCCCATCGTTCACATGAAGGAGCCGACTCATAGAGTCGACTCATTCCCGACTGACACATCACTAGCTGCTAGTTCTGCTAATGGTTGTCCAAGCTAGCTGTTCCTCAGTTACAGCAAATGCAACTTATAAAAACATTAAACTGTTTTTACAAACGGCGCCCCATAATAAACCAGAGGTGCAACTTTTACAACTCGTGGCCTAAAGCTCCTACAGACCACAAGAGGAACCAACTGAACCAATATGACAGCTAAAATTATAATTACCATTGCAAGACTATAATCAACAATTATAAATGGTGAAAAGAGCCAGTCTGTGTAAAATGGAGCCCAAATCTGACTTGTACACTCTTCATGTATACACATACAGTGTAATGTACACCTCACAACCCAACATAGTCTCAAGTAAACTCAAGTATTGTTGAACACTTGAAAAAGTCATATTTAAATAATGCTATTTAATTTAGGCTAATAAGCCAAAAGCCACAAGCAACATGTTAATGTTTGGCTAAAATTTGAACTTCAGACCTTATTTCATACCTGCACCTGCACCCATACCTGCTCTACCTGTCTTAGACTCCATTTCCAATGAGTCCACGCATACAGATAATATGGCCGACATGGACCGAGACAGAAATGACATGGAAAACACAGACATGCAAATGGATACAGACACGAACTTCGATTCCCATGAGCCCTCTACACAGACATTATGACCGACACACTCCTGCGCCCTGAATCACCTGACTATTAATCACATGCAAGTGTCTCCAATCAAGACATAGTATTTATGGACTCTCAGTTTGTGAATGACTTTGTGAAGCATTAGTCTGCTCCTTTGTGTCTGCTATTGCCATGCCTTATTTCTCTGTGATTGATATTCTGGTTTTCAACTCTGTTTCTGTTTTTTTTAATACTGCCTTTGTTTGACCTTCACTGTTTTGTTTGCCGATCACCTGAGCTTTATTCGGGTTTTTGGATTTTGATTCTGCCTGCTGATTTTGTACCTTTGTCTGTGATTTTAATAAGCACTGAACTGCAAATGCATCTTGTGTCTCCTGGCCTGCATGACAAAATGCTTCGCCACAACGTGGATGCAGCAGATGCAGCAGATTCAGCAACACTGTGTGACTCTCTCACTGCTAAAGGCCGCCTGCTTGGAGACCAAGAAAGACGTCTGCAGGAAATGACCACTCAGGTGCAACAACTTACCTCAAGTCTCTCCCAACTGGCCCATGAGACCACCACACTGAGCAGCTCATGCCTCACCACCACTCCTCCCATCTTAAAACCAGAGAAATATGCCGGGGGTGGATTCTGTCATACCTGCACCTGCTCTACCGATCACCTGAGCTTTATTCTGGTTTTTGGATTGTGATTCTGCATGCTGATTTTGGTTAAAAAATGTACAGGCACTGGGGACTTTACCATGTCTGGGGTCCACAATCTCCACTGAGGCTCTGCTTCTCGCACCTAAAACAGCATTCTTCTGGGTTTTCAGCACCACCTCCAGCCTCTCATGGTTCTCCTCTAGCCCGTCATCTTTGAGGTAAATATTCCAAAATTTGACAGTGACTCCTATAAAAGAGGAGAATAAATAGAGTATAAAATAAGAGATGGTCTTCCCTATTTGTACACTGTAACAAACAAACAGGCCTAACATACATGATCTAAACTTGAAACCTTATGTTAAGTAATTATATTTTTATTTAAGTAATTAGTTATCTTAATATAAAAAAGATCAAGGACTATATTTAAATTGGTGATGAACTGAATAAATATAATTAAGTGTTAAATGTTTTATTTAACACAGACACACACACACACACACACAAACAAACACTCAACATCCACTTTATTAGAAACACCTGTACATTTATGCAGTACATTTATCTAATCAGCCAATAATGTGGCAGTGCAATAAAGAAAAAACTTTATGTAAGCAATAGTTCTGTAAATGGAAACACCTTGTTGATAAGACAGGTTAGAAGAAAATGCTAAAATTGGTTTGAGCTGCCAAGAAAGTAATCAAGTAATCACTCTTTACAACCATTGTGAGCAGAAAAACAACTCGGCCTGCATAAAACATCTTGTTTTAATGTTGTTGTTGTTTTGATCAAATCTTGTTTTTCAAACAACAGCGGAAGACCACATTGGGTTTCACTTCTGTCAGCCAAGAACATGAATCTGAGGTAATCCTGGGCACAGACTCCATGAATCTGGACAGTTAAAAATTAGAAAAAATTATCACCTGATCTTTTTTCCAGTCTTCAACTGTTTAGTTTCAGTTTCAGATTTGTGTTCTTAAGGTTTGATGTGTTGTGCATTCTTAGATGCTTACCACGGTTGTAAAGAGCGCTTATTTGAATTACTATAGACCAGTCTGATCATTCTCCTCAGATTTCTGTCATCAACATGGTGGGTCAGCCTGTAGACCCTCTGCTTTGTTTTTAGTTTTTCGCACCATTCTGAGTAAACTCTAGAGACCCTTGCATGTGAAATTCCCAGGAGATCAGCAGTTTCTGGCATACTCAAACCAGCGCATCTCATACCAACCATATCATTATCATATTTTTTCTTCATTCTGATGTTTGATGTGAACATCAACTCTTCCTCTTGACCTGTATATGTATCTGACTTTTTGCACTTTGCTACTGCTACAGGTGACACCTGTATTGCTGATACAGGTGTTATATAGTGTTTGTATGTGTGTGTGTGGGTGTGTGTGTGTGTATATACATTTATTTGGATGACTGAATATATATACATATATATTCAGTCATCCAAATAAATGTCAAAAAATATATATATAAAATATCTGCAAACACACTGTATGTTGAAGACCTTTACACAGTGAAAACATATAAATCTGGAGCAATGACACACATACTAATGCACTTTATAAAAATGTGATTTTATAAAATAAAATCAAAAGACACCTGGATCAAACTGTATCAGACTAGCTGAGCTGTGAGTGAAGTCCTTTCCCAGCTTTGCCGTGCCATCTTCTACCTGAAACATTAAAAAGTAAAGCATTTCTTTTTAACTTTCCAAACCCCATCATTCCCTTTGCACCTTTGCAAAGTAGTATGAAAACTTTTTTCCTTAGAGCTGCTGCTTCTGAAGTTCACCTGGATGCCAACATAGGCAGGGTCTACGCTGTTCCCACTGCGCATCACTTGCACAGCTAGAGTTCCTGCGTTCTCACACACACGATAACAGGAAACCATCAACTCCACCCGGGACCATCGGAGCTCCATTCTGGGTTTGGCACACAACAGAGTTCACGCTAGCACTTGGCTTGTGATGTGTTGCATTAACCTCTTCTAAAAACAACTTTATAAAGAACATTACACACGACTTAGAGAATAAAAATGTCTGTCCAAGTGATTCACTTCAGTTTTGTTATCATGCTGCTGATATAACAAAGTTAAAAATGTTCAGATATTGAAAACCAGCAACTTAAATGCTACAAGGCAATCAGCCAAGACAAATTGTATCTAAAGTTTGCTTCTTTAGTTTAGTACTGTATTAGAGCTATGACTCTTAATAGTTCTAACATAAACTCTAAGACAATTTGTTAAAAGATAATACAGTTTAAATTTCCCTTACTTGTAGCTTTAGTGCAAATCTAAAGAACAAAACATTTACACAAATACACAAATGTGTCTTGGCTGATTATCTACATTTAGTGTGAATGGAAATGTGGATATTTAAAGGAACTTCCACCATCTTTATAAAACATGACGCATGTAGCAACAATCAAATTATGGAACAAACCCGGTTATGTGAAAACTGATGAATTGTAATCTACAGCATAGTCCAAATACACAGACTCAAAAAACAGATAACATACACTTCTGGAAGCATGATATTTCCTGCTGGGTCAGTGAGTTGGAACTCAAAGCTGTCTGCTGTCACTTCCCTGTCTGAGGGAATGATATAGCGAACAGCTTTCTGATCCACATCCTTCTGGGTGAAGCGTCCTTTGATGTAGCCACCTATGAACAACCAGCACATTTTGGTGACATGACACATAAGATCCTGCTTATTGTCATCCATAGCTTTAATGATTATCTCAACAGTCACTTAATGCACCTGCCTGTTAAGGCGTTCTCAAGGTATCCAAAATATGGAGGCCGTGTGATGATGAACTCCAGCTCCTGGTAAGTGCTGTCTGGATCTGAAGCCTGGAGGTCTTTGGAGGTGATATAGATGCCCTGTTGGTTGTTTTGTAGATATTCCACTGTACTGGGGGTCCCTTTGGTTACAATGTGTGGAGGGGTCTTGTCTAAGACCTGTATCTGTATATACATTTAAAGAATTATTTCTACTTTCAGTGACAGATTTGAACCACAAGAGGGAGCCATAATGATGGCTCATGATGAGGTTCATCATGATGAAAAAGCATATGTGCATGATTTAGGCTGAACAGTGAACATTTTACATTTTAAACATAATCCATTCAGTTAATTATACTGTGTGGAAAAAAAGCCAGCTTGTTAGCTGCCTAACTGATCACATACTGGAAATGTTAAGTTATGATCTATAGACACAGCACAATATATGGTATTATAGCATGTGGCTTGACAGTTTTTCCTTCACATAAGCACTTTCTCTATACAGAATCACAAACCAGCACATACAAAAGAATGCTGTGAAAGCAGCTTATTTAAATTTAGAATTAAAAGTGTTGCAATAAAAGGAATATTACTATATTTTTAATGTATAAATCCCATCCTTGCCTGTATTGTGAAAACTGTCGCTTGCTCCTTCAACTGTCCGTATTCCAGATAGCCTATATTGGTTCCATCTGATGGCTGAAAGGTGAATTTGTCAATCTTAGCCAAGCTGTTAAGATGCCGGTAGCTCAGATGCATGTTGTTGATATCTAATTGTGTGAAGCAGGTCCGGGACATTGGGAACCCCTTTAACAGTAGCTTGCCATACTGTGGTGGTTGAGTGACCATGTAGGTGAGGTTCTCTAAGGCTGTGTCAGGGTCAGTGAGCTGCAAGTGTTCAGGTGAGATGGTTCTTGTGGTGCTTTCGGTAAGCTGGAGGCCATTGTTGATGATCAGGGTGGGTGGGATACGGTCATGGTGCTCCACTGTGAAAGTAAGGCTACTGCTAATGGAGTTCACGCCATTGCTGATGTCAAAGCTGGACAGAAAACAATTGTTGTTGTATAATTGGATGTTCTTTGAATTCTAGTAAAGAATTATATCTAATTCATTCATTCAGCCCTAAGGTTTAGCTCACTTAGCACATTTTCACTTCCATTTTAGCTATCTCCATTTCACATAATATTATGTCAGAATGATCCTTTTACCTTAACCACAGGTTCCTAACCCTGGTCCAGGAGACCCCCTCCTGTCTTGCTCGTTTTAATGTTTTCCCTGCTCTGTCACAGCCAGTTTAAATTGGGAAGGGTTGTTAATTACCAGTTTAGTTGAATCAAATGTATTAAGAGCAGGTGAAACACTAAAATATCAGGTGTAGTGCATTCTCCAGAACCAGGATTGGGAACTGATGTGACAGTGTTATTGGGATGATTTTAAAAAGTGGCAAGCAAATAGGAAAAGCAACCTACTTCCAACCCAGTATAAAACCAGTCACACATCACTGTCACTGATAAATGATAATAAACATCAACGTCGTACCTGATACCTCGAGTCACACTGGCCTCTCCACCACTGCACATGTCTTCATGTTCACAAAGCCAAACATGCTAAACATCTGGCCTTACCATTATTCACATTTTGCTCAATAATTGTGCCCAGAGCACCACTCACATGGCAGCAACCGCTGAGACAATGCCAGGCAGAAATTATTACACTCCTAATAATGCCCATTCATCATCCGCCTGTCACCAGTGAGCAGAGGGATGAAGAGGGCTCCCCAAAAAACACCTTCTGCCTCTCTTTCCCTCTCCGTCCCTCTTGGCCTCGACCTGAGGTGCTGTCGCTGCTCAGTTTTGACACACAGGTGTTCGCTCAGGTGTTACCTTGGTTGGAGGGTCTGTTGTCTCAAGCTGCTTGCTGTATGTGCAAATACAAGATGTTTGAAAAACATCCTCCTTGTACCAGCCAGTGCAATGGCTTTAACTGATCAAATATCCAAGTGCGGTTCTGACTGTTTACCATGTTCGATCACTGTTTCTTTTGATGTCTAGCAGCAAAGTAACTGAGTTGTAATTTTTGAATTGAATTGTTGACTGTAAATGTTGTTATACTGGACTCCACATTGCACCATGCTGTTGTGACGGCACAAATTGGCATCGAGTTGAGTTGCTGCTCGCCCTCTCTTAAGCAGCACCATCATCAGACTTGGCTGAAAGAGGCTTGTGTGCTCCCAGCTGACCCCAAAGTGAAACTCAGCCAAGGCTTTGGGTGACAAACCAAGTCACAAACACACATGAGAGAGGCAGGACAGGTCAGCCATACGCTGCCTTCTCTGAAGTCTGCCTCCTGTCAAATTGGCTGGAAAAGTACATAAATATAGTGGAATGCTCCATGTTCTCTCATTTTCTCTTTTTTCTCTCACTGCTCTAATTTGGCCATCAGAAGACTCCAATGTGTGCTGCGATGCCTTGTTGTTTTCACATGCATACAGATTACCTACTGAAACATTTAAATGGGCTTTAATTTATTGTATATGTGCTTCAGCTTAGGGTAAGTGATGTAGAAAAAAAATCATATTATGTGCATCAATACTTGTTTTGCTTACACACTGCCAGCAAAACCGCAGTGCTACATGAAAAAAGAAAATTTAAGTAGAGAAATTAATTATTTAACATGGAAAAGGATATATATATATATATATATATATATATATATATATATATATATTTAATTAAAATATTTTGAGACTGACAGAAAATA
>JAQQZR010000007.1:10304984-10322747 GCA_030068235.1 Notoglanidium macrostoma
TATATATATATTTAATTAAAATATTTTGAGACTGAAAGAAAATAAATGTTAATTACTCACAATCATGTTTTTAAACCATTAGCAATAATATCTTTTTTTTTTTTTTTTTTTTTTAAATAAAATTGCCTACAAAAATGTCTGCTCTCATTAATAATGCCAGAATCTATGAACATCTATGCATACTGGAAAGACATTCATGCTCTCCTGCTAGAGCGGCTAGCTAAATGTATAATAGCTTTTTCTTATGGCAGATCAACAACATAGTGGGATTATGGTGTGTGTCTTAGTCTCTATACTTTCAGCAATTTCTTTAACAAGAACAAAACCTGGCAAAATATAGTGTAAAAATTAAAACTACTTGATTCATTATAGCTATCTAGCATAGCATGTACATCCTGTGGCTTAAGTTTTTTTCATGATATCTTCTGATAACCTGCATGTTGTCATGATTGGCCCAAAGCCGAGGGTCTTATTTAATGATATTACAGCCTGAGTATAAGAGTTGATGCAACACTCCCTGATTATGGAAATACTGACAAAGTATTTAGAAAAAGAGATCCAAACAACAATGCATATAATAAGAATCTGCCATTTAAAAGAGATTAATGAATTAAAAAATTTAGTTACAGATACTTGTTACAATGGTGTGTTTGGACATAATTTCCAATAATGTATTCATGATTTGAATATCATTATGTCCACATCTCATTGCAACCTTAACCTTAACATCCATGTAAGTAATTTCATTAGACAACTATGCATCTCATCAAGCATCTCAATATGTTAAATAACTGTTTTAAATCTTATTTTGTCTTATATATTTAGAGGTTCCAACTCTGTGAGACTGACCTGAAGGAGTCGTGGTCAGTAAAATGACTGTTGTCATGAGTGTAGCACACCCGGTGTGAAGCCACATCCATCTGGGTGAAGGAGAGCAGGGGGATTCCTGGGTGCTGGACCATGTGCAGGTGTCCATGTTTAGGAGGGATGGTCACAGTGTAGACAAGCTCACCTGATTGGCTTCCACTGTCTGTAGCCATCAGAACGTCTGTGGTCAGTACAACCCTCAAGCCCTCTGATATAGTCAGGGGCTTAGTGATCAGAACAATGTCACCTGACAGAGGCAAACAGGCCAGGAAAGGAAGAGTACATTTGTATTAGGTATATGGGAATGTCAGTACTATAGAAGAAAATATGTCAGAAATAAAAGAAAATCCTAAATGTTATTTTGAAATATCAGTTCAACTGTCATATTTTAATTTATTGAAATGTATTTATTCTTAACCCCTTAAGCTCTTGGCTTATTAGGTTACTCTTTGCTTATAGGTTTTAAGAGGATAAATCACTTTAAATTTCCTTTCATAGGAAATTATTTGAATGTGTAAACTGCTCAAAGTATAGTTGCCACTAAATAGTTTGCCACATTCACCCTTTGTTCTACTGGTTGTAATAAAGTTAATTCTGTTAAAACAACATCTAATATCTCACAATGACATTGATTCCAAGCTAAATACAAAGTAAAGTTGTACTAAAAGTGACTTTGTAGGAGTTGTGTGTCATCCCTCAGTGGCTGAGGGGACAGGTCTAGGAACAAGGACGAGGCTACAGTTGTTGGCACTCTGGTCTGTTAATAACTCACACTCATTGGGAAGTGGTTCAAACGTCTCACCTCTGCTCCACCTGAATCAGCAGCAGAAACCCAGAAGCCGCTGGTTCACCCACTTTTCCAAGTGAGGGCCATACTTACACATACACTTACTATATGTGCATATCGATTAAATCTGTCAAACAAAATGTATTCTTTCCCCATTCTTTGACTGAGAGAAAAACACAGCTGGATGACAGACTGGTTCTGCAAATCGTCAACAGGCACTGTTATGATCAACAGCCACTGTTACAACTGATCACTGAGTCACTACGCAAATTGCCTACAATTGTCTGAATTTAACAGCTTCTGTTAAATGAGAAATTTCTTTTTTTTTTTTTTTAGTTTTGTCCTGTCAGCAAGAAGAACTATAATTGCTGAAGTCCAGTTAAAACATTGACAACCCTTCCATTGTACACAAAATTATTTCAGCCCCTCTGTTGAAACTATGTACACCTCATGGCCAATATCTGGGCCAGAAAAATTTTATCATAAGCCTGAAATTAAACAAACAAACTGCTCAAAGCAATAGCATGGAACTTGTTGAAATGATATAATTATTGTAGGTCTAGAAACACTTTTTATAATTACTAAAGCTTATTTGAAATTTGTGGTGAAACTTGAGGCACATACCCTTTTGAACTGTTTGGACAGCAATAAAGAAACTCTGTGGAGGTGTCTCATTGTCTCCGTCACTGAGGAAAAAGTGGAAATGGTCATGACCTTTGAACCCACTGAATGGAGTGTGTTTGTACAACACTCGGTTCATCTCCACATCGTCCTGTGTAAAGTTTTGACCTGCGTTCAGGTCAGTGAATCCAGCTTCTGTCTGCACACAGTCACATGAGACACATCAACATGTGTTAAAAGGCTTTGTAAAAAAAAAGCCCAACTGTTTATGGTCTGTAATATTACATCAAGCTAACCTTGAGTTGCAGAAGGCCAAATCTGGGGCTTGCATTAAGAACGTAGTAGACCTGGTTACTCGGGGTGTCATGGTCTTCTGCCTCCAGCACCACACTGGAGATAACCCTCCTCTCCAAAGCCTCCACCTCTAAACCTGCATTCCTGCACCCAGAGAACAGGAACAGAGCAAGAGATGCTGTGGCCACAATGGGTGCTCATGCCAAGCCTGCAATCTCAAATGAGGCTTAAACAAATAAATACATAAATACGTCAGAGCCAGCTGTCTCTGTCAGGAACAAAAGCAAGCAGCACTGGCCTGTCTGGCCTGTCATCACAATTCATAATCACACAAACAACTAGGAAATGAGTGAGTGCTAAAAATGGTTATTTCTGCTGAGTTGGATTTGCATGAGAATCCTTTGCTAAACCAGAGCATCAAAAAACACAAATCGTAGAGTGGAATAAAATTCCACAGTTCCATGTAAACTCATTCCCAGTCACTCAGTAAAGAGGTTTCCCAACAGCATGTGCAGAACAGGCTGTGTTACCCCTAAAGTCCACCCCCTCTCTCTGTTGTGTCCCTGTCCAGTCTCCTATGCTGATTCCCCTTCTTCTGTCTGACTCTCTGACTTGGAATTTGTCCCAGGGCATCCTTACTTTATCAGCCGGGGCTTTTCATCATTGACTGGTAGGATGTGGACCCATGCTGTCCCCTGGACAGCATGCCTGCCATCTGTCAGCTGCATGGTGAAAGTGTCCTCATGGGTTTCTGTGTCATCGTGCATATACATGATCTTCATTCCTACAAACCACAATAAGAGAAACAGTCATGAGATGTTTGAATAAGGAGACAAAGTGATGTTATATGCAGCACATACACAAGCCTTATAGTAAATAGTTTGGCCCAAAAATATTGACACATTTTCCCTTACTTCGAAAACAGTTGATCTGTCAAGACATGTAGAGGCAAGTTCAAAGCTATCACATTAGCATTGTGACAACATGCTTTCCTTAAACTGTGTTGATATTTTAACTAATCTCAAATAGTTGATTTGTGTGGTCTCCAGAGGTGGAAACAATACAAGTAGATATATGGTGGCAAAAATCTACTTGAGTGAAAGTCAAAAAGTATCTACATGTAAACATACTCAAGTATTCAAGAGTAAAAGTAAATATATATTTTTAGCTTATTAAAAAAAATGACTACAAGGTCATCATGCCCGGTCCTGCTTGACTAGCTAGTTTTCTAACCAATTAAGTAATTATTAATTAAGGAAATATTAAGGAAAATATTCTGTTAACTCAGACCATCCTAGAATTTGGTTTACCAATATTCAATAAAACAAAAAGGCTAATTTAACAAGCTACATAAAATTAAACTAGCTATTTTACAAACTAATGTACAAACCTTAATTAGCTAATTTACCTTAGCTTTAACTTAAAGTTAACTTGACTCAATGAATTTCTTTAGCTTTAACTAAAAATTGTATAGGCCAATATTTCATTTTTATGTGGGAGGCAAATGTATGAATGTATAAATCACTAACTACAGCAAATATGTTATAAAGAAAAAGAAAAACTGAAAAAACTCATGGCCTTTATACATAAAAATACTTAAATGGGCTACTAGTACAGTAATAAAGTAATAAAGTAATTTTTGGATAAACTACTACATCAGTGCTGTCTTCTATATTGTGACCTTTGATGACCTTGTTAAATTAGCTTATTGCCAGACATACTGTACCTATGATATCAGCCTTAGTACATGAGCTTTTGTTTTTGGTCATTTCCCGATCATCAACATTTTTGCGGATCTACATCATTTTCTAACAGGAAAAGCTGCGCAGTCACTGTATACACAGTGGCTCTGAGGTAATTGTTCAGGAAAGGCTTTCGCAGATGTGGCAGAAGCACCACAGGCACTCCATGACCTCTGTCTCCTGCAACATCTGTTCAGCAAGTCTGGACCCCAGAGAGAACAAACCAGCGCCCTCTGGGAGACACAGGGGCAGCCAACCTTGTGGTGAGGCACTGTACTGATAAACCTCCCGCTCCACCCCAATGCTAAACAGAGCTCCAAATCAAGGTTTATGAAGTGACACTGACCTTGTTGCAGTGCTTGTATGGTAAAGGAGTGCACTGGTAGACTCCTTTTCAAAATCTCTGGGCCCATATCCTTATATTGGCTCATGTCAAGTCCATATATCCCATGAAGCAGAGTCCCATGAGCCGGAGGAACAAGGATGGTGAAGCTCAGAAGATCTGGTGGAGCATCAAGATCTACTGCCTCTAGAATGGCAGGGTTGAGATCTTTCATTCCTCCCTCCATGACCTTTAGTGAGAAGAGAATAGTGAAAAGGCAGAGACGTAAGTTCACTGAGAAATGACTACACTGAAAAAAAAATCTTCACTGAAAATGAGACAGTCCAACACAGTCCAACACGGGGCACCTTCCACTCAGACATTCACACTGGGGCAAGTTAGCATAGCCAGTGCACCTAGTGACATGCTTTTGGGAGTTGGGAGTAAACTGGAGAACAGATATCAAGACAACATGCAAAACTTCAGATAGTCAGTAACTCAAGGATCCAATTAATAGTTCTGGAGTTGTGAGTTGGCAACCTTACCCGTTGCACCACCATGACACCCAGAACAAGACAAATTGCCTATTTTCGAAAATCTATTCACTTGATCATCTTTTGCCATGTGGTATATTATGCATGCAGAAGAAGTGAAAGTGTGACTAACTGTGAAGTTGTGCAGAAACAGAGATGGTGCCTCGTCATTCGTGGGGTTGATAACGATGTAGAAATCTACAGGCTCAGATTTATGGATGCCATCACTGACACTAACACTGAAGTGGTCTGCTGTGGGCTCCACGCCCTGGTGAATCGACTGGACATAGTTGATGAATCCAGAGCTGAGATGGTGCTGGCTGAAAGAAACTTCATTCAGACAGTATCACTTAGTGGACGTGTAAAAGACAGAGTCATGCTGTCATCAGGTTCAGGTAGGACCCAGGGATTACTACTGACCCACTTGGATTCCAGCATTGCTCTTCTCAAAGCCTGGGGAGGGAAGGGTGTTCTCCAGAAAGCCAAACTGAGGTGGGATCTCCAGGAAAAAGTTTAACTGGTCTGATTTAGTGTCAGGGTCTGTAGCCATCAGCAGATCACCACAGACACACCCACTAGATCCCTCATCCACCACCAGCATGTTTCCTAACAGAGATACAGATAGCACAGCCCTTATTTTTTCCAAACTCAATTGTTGTTAATTAATACAGTCAGAAAACATTTTTAATGTTGATACAAATAAAGAAATCATTCAATGTTGAGATGACTAGAGATGTAAAACAATACTCTAGGTTTTTTGTCTTCTATTTTCTGTATCTGTTTCTGTATCTGTAGGTAGTGAGTGATTACTATGGACAATTTTGACATTTTTCCTTGTGAGGAATAGAAAACCCATTTAATTCATAACGCACTTATAATACAAGTCTAAATGCAGTAGTTGAATTCTGTTAGTAAATGACTGAGATACTTTGAAATAATATATAACACATTTAATACTATAGCTCATATGTTTATAGCCTAAACCTAAACATTGCAGAAATACAGCTCAAAATCATACAGGTTCCATACAGATTTTGTCGCATCCATATGCCAAAAGGTGAAAATTAAACACTTATATGTTGCATGTTGCAACATTGCACTAACACGCACAATTCTCTTTTGCATGGTTGTGTTTGATATTTTTATTAGCTCTTAATTATATAAATGTGAAAATAACATTCTATACTGAAATACTTTTATCTCCTACCCTGTCTCTTTCTCACCATCTCTGTCTCTGTTTTTCTCTCTCTCTCTCTTTCTCTGTCCTGCCTGCTATCCTGACCCCTCATATTCCCTCTCTTGCTCCACTCTTTGGGCTCTTGGCCAGGCTGCTGCCACCTGGATGCTGATAAAGCCATCATTCCCACACTTACTGGCATCTGCTCCCATTTACTCCACTGATAAATGATGAATGGGGAATGGGCACAGAGGAGGCTGTTTGGATCACGCGCTACAATAAGGACAGAAATCAACGGCCAACAGTCTGCAATCAAGGTGATAAAACCATTATACCTCAGCTAGGAAAGTGGAAAATCCAGATTTCCCTTTGTTTCATTTGCTTAATGTTTTAATGCCTGTCATTTTTGTTTTATTTAGAGTAAATTAATTAAACAACTACGTTTTGTCAAAAACAAGTCCAGTGTATGGTGTGTAGTAACAATCCTGCAGAATACCTTCCAAGGATTTGGAGATTTAGGGGATCATCGGAATCTACTGAATAAGCTAAAACTTGGCAGGAGGAAATACAAAACAGAGGCTGTGTTTTTGTCTTTTCTCATAGTATGCTCTATTGTTTTTTTCTCTACCTCGTTGTTCATTTAGCTGGAGGTACATGTATATGCTATCTGTTCCATTGCTTCCCTGCTGTGCTATAATCCCAGTCAGCTGTGTATGGCTCTTCTGCCTTCAATACACCAATAGTGTGCAAAATGCATGTATATTGAGATTTCACGTAGGTTCCACATCCTTTGTGCCTTCCTCTCATTGTTTCCCAGTGGTCACTGTTTTTCACTGATAACTACAAAGTGCATGTCAGTCTAAGGATTTAGTGAAAATCCATATCCTGAGCTTTTGTGACAGTTTGCCTTGAATGTATGTGTGCCTCCCTTATATATGGGGGTGGGGGGAGTAAATTTGTCAAATCAATTCTGATTTGCATACTTTGTGAGCTAGTGGAAAAGGTTACAAATGATTTGGTCACTAAAATGAATTTTTACCTCATGACAGTTTAAAGGTAGGATTTTGAGGGTATCTATTAGCAGAAATAGCATGTATATTCCATATCATACTTAGGGAATCCATAAGTTTTCATTAGTGTATAATTAACTGTAACTCCACTACATCGTTGTTACCTGTAAAACAACTATTTTGTTGTGTTTTTGTAAGCTTAGAATAAACCCTTTATATCTACATAGGGAGCGGGTCCACCTCTATGGAGCCGCCATCATGCGCCGCTACAGTAGCACAGAAAGGACAAACCTCTTACTATTTAGCACAGAAAAAACAAGGCAGTGTGAATGTAAGTATTTTGATTTGAGACAAGTTGATTTGATGTAGACCCATAAATTATGCAGTGCTCTCTGCAGGCTGTAGCACATCACCTGCCCCTACAGACTACAACACAGCCCATGCCCCTCTACATAAATTGTGAGGACTAATGAACTAAGGACTAAAATTAATTAATCACACATCATTCAGAGACTTAATTAAATGCATTATCCATTAGTCATTAGGCTACAAAAATGGTCCAAATACAAGACAATTTAATATAAAATATGTGTAAGACCTCTGCCATGAAGGTAGTACAGCTTTCTGTAAAAGTGCTATAGATGTTCAGGAATTCTTCACCTATAGTTATGGATGGTGCCTGGTTGTTGACAGGAATCACAGTGACATTGAGGTCATAGACAGGAAGTGTCCCATGTAAAGGGACAGGTGGTGGGATTGCGTCTTCTTGGCAGCAACTGTCTATCCCGGCCTCTCCATCAGACACTATAAGAGTAACAGTGTCTGAAATGGGGTCTATTCCAATTTCACCTCCTAGACACAAAACAAGAACATTTAGCCATACTAGGATGTAATGTGCATTGGTTTCATTTATGCAATTCTTTGAAACTTGGGGAGGTGTTACAGAATACAGCTGACTCTAATTTATCCAAATAATCAGGCTTGGGGAGTAATGAAATGCATTACATAATTAGGATAAAAAAGGTAACTGTATTCTGTTATATTTACAGGAAAAAAAAGCTGTAATCAGATTACTGATACAATTAGTAAAAAGGGGGATTATTTACCGGATTACAATATTATGAAATGCATAAGGGCTGCAACAACTAATCAATAAAATAAATAAAAATCGATAATAAAAATAACTGCCAATAATTTCATTATTAGTTGAACTATTATTAAATTAGTTGCATTATGAAGCACACTGCACACGTGCTACATCACTTCATAAAAACATTTGAGTGAAATGTTGGAGCAGAAACATCAGTAGGACTTTCTCTATGGTATGGAAACTCGTTACAGTACACTACCCTGCGGGCCTCATGACATAACTTGTGTTTTAATGTGAGTAATATCATTCATTTGTGGGAATGTGAGGAGAAGCATGATGTTCCTGCTTGAATTGTCCAGAACAACTTAGGTTAGGTTTTTGTTAAGCAGCAACTAGCGAAGCGTTTTGAATTAATTAGCTTAAAAAAGTAAAAAGTTAATCTAGCCTATTTCTTTGACCTCGCATTCGGTTCACAAGTCGATCCATAAAAGAATCAATTCACTTATTTCCGGCATTGAAAACTAAGAGTTATCTGCAAATCTTTGGAGTCGATTCCACACACCGAAAATGATTCACCTCTCATGTGCACAGCAAGCAAAATGAGCATAGCATTAGAAAGTTTCTGTGTGTGAAACAGGCAGCTGATATTTATTTTATCTTTATTTTAAATTTGTCTGTTAGAAATTTGAACAAATCATGTCTTGAAATACAGACACACAGCTGCAAAAAGTGTGGTAAGTGATTAAAAAAGTGATAACAGTAAGCGATGTAGGCTGCATACCATCATCTTGAGTTAGTCTGAGTGTTTATTCTGTATGATTCATATATAATGCTTATACTGAATGAGTATAAACGTTCATTTGATCGACATGAGCACTTTATAATATTCTCCTGCTGTGACAGATTATCTGATAAATGTCACCAATGTTGTACTTAGCGGACTGCTATTTAATTACGCCTAGTTAATAAAAAGGTCTGTATTAAATTTAAATGCTGCAAATACATATTTTAAATAAATATATTTTATATATAATATATTTGAATAAATATATTGAATAAAACCAATTGAATAATCAAGGAAATATTATTCAATTAACACCCTAAGAATAATCAAATACAAATAATGAAAAAAGTAAAAAATAATCAGTAGTTGCAGCCCTAAATAAGAATGATACACTACATGCACATGTGCACACATTACAACACTTCACAAGTCTCACATCACCTCTCTGGTCTCGAGTGAAATCATAGCTAATCTTACAGTCACCAATTCATTAATATGGCCTCTAATGAAAGAATGAGTTCACCGGGTGGAAATTCAATCTTTATTTTGTCTTTAAAGCAGAAAATGGGAACAACATCACAGTGCAAGTTCTGCCTTCCAGCTGAGGTAATCCAAAAGTAACGGAAAGTAATCAGTTATAGTGCTTTAATTGAATAAGTAACCTTCCCAACCCTGCAAATAATATATAACAGGTTGAAGCACAAAGTGAAATTAATTCAATTCTGGGTGAATTGAACTGTAACTCATTGTATTTTGACTATCCTCTCACCTGTGTGCAGGTAGAAGATGAGGCCATTGAGCAAGTCAAGCTGAGAGAACTTGTCCACAATGACTCCGTTCCTCTGCAGCACCCCACGGGCTGGAGTCCGAGCCAGCATGTAGGTGAGTCGGGTATCATCGCTGTCTGCATCTGTAGCAAATAAGTACTCAGCCGTAATCTGCACACGACTGCCTTCCTTGCAGGAGAGCCCATCTCTCAGGCCTAAGCCTAGCTGTGGTGGCTCATCATTCACAGGGAGGACCTAAACATGGGAACAACCACTTATTTAATACATAAACAACTTATTTAAAACATATTTGAATTAGCATTATTTGTAGTATTTTAGGTGTTTTTTAATTTCTAGGTTTCCCTTACTAAGACAGTCTTGGATTTGGTTTCCTGAATGTTTTAGGTTAATTTTATATGCTGATTTGTCAGTCACCTGCACCCGAAGTTCACTCTGAGCAGAGTTGACTCCATCTGTAATCATAAGGCCTATGCTGTCGCTTGTAGTCTCAGAATCGTCATGGATATATCTGCCAAAAAAGGACACTAGTCATAACAATGGCCTGTATTCAGAGTTGGCAAACAAAAGTCAATATTTATGCAGGGTTAAATTACTTGTATTTCTGGGCATGCCGTTTAAATTATGTAAATCTCCTGTGTGTAGTTAACAACTAAGGATTTGCCAATTTTTTCTTGACTAGAGGTGTCAGAGATGGGATTTTTCAATAGCATCTATACAACCACCTTTAAAAACAAGCACTTGCCTTTATGCCTGAAAACAAATAAGGGGTAGTAACTGCAGATACATGTGCATGCAATTATCGTGCAGCTATCTAAATAGAGTCTATGTCTGTAGTTTCACTATTCTGTAGGGTCTAATCCTGATATGCCCTATTTCATTATTAACTCCTCACTACGCATACATAACTCAACTCTGAATACAGCCCAATATCTCTAAAGGGTTTAAGGAAGTGAAAGTGAGTCTTCACATTCATACACTGTTCTGTCCCTTACTACAATCCTACCTGACTCTCAGTGCTTTTAGGTCCTGTAGTAGGAAGCTTTTCCCTTCTGACAGCACTGCTCCCTGTAACTCCAATCTGCCATGCCGGGGTTGCGTTTGCACTTGCAGTCTGAGTTTCTCCTTTGGACTGTCAGCATCACGCACCAATAGGTGATCCTCCATCAGGAAACTAGTTCCACCCTCCTCCACCCTCAGCAGGTTAGTGAACATCTGCTTATTATCAATGAGAATAGACATATTGATCATATATATCTTACAATATTCCTCACTTTGAGTCATGTTTTCACTTATCATGTTTCAACAGTTGATTGCAAAAAAAGGGAATGGTAGGTTTAAACAATGTGTTTGAACAAGTGATCCTACAAACAGTGTACATTGTGTACATGGTCTATGTAAGACATGGTCTTATAAAGCCTGCATAACAAATCAAGTCCAACATAAATTGTATTCAATTCAGTATATTCCAAAAGTGCAAGTATTTAATTTAGGGCAGCTACATTACCTCTGGAACCTGATTGTCCACAGGTGTGACTGTGATGTTAAAGATAAGTCCAGTGAGCACACCACCCTTTTGGTCATTTACAGAGAAGACAAACTGCACGAAAAGTGGATCAGGACCAATATCCTCTACAGGTGGCATGTAGCCTATTTTGTGGTGGGTCACTGCATGCTAAGGAAAACAACAATCAATTCAATGTAATATTTCTGCCAAGGACCAACAAACTCAAAACATTTGGACAAATGATCTGAGAATGAGACCTCATATATAAAACATCAAACCTGTGTAAAAGATTTAAGCACTGGAATCATGGCATCTTTTTTCATGGATTTTGTAGTTTCTGTGTAGAAGAGTCTACCTGCATCTGGTAGCCTGTGAAAGAAAGACATTCAATGTAATCATATATTTGTAACTGAAAATATAATTCTTTAACCCTTTGCATCCTAATCTTTATCTGCCACATCTGTGGCATATGTGCAAGTAACATAAGCAAGAATATGAAAAATGAAAATGAACATGAAATTAAGAGTGTGAAAATGTTTTTGTAGAACATTTTAATGAGTTGAAGGTATTTGGTAAATAACCTCAATTTATGTTTCTGTTATGTTTTTGCAAATTATAAACATTTATTGATGAAATTCAAAAAGACCTTAGACTTAGTGTGGTTTGAGTAAAACCTCCACACTTTTTACTGTTTTCTGAATACATGGAAACACATAAAAAAACACATCACACATGCCCTATAGATATACACTTGATAGAGATTAAAATATATTGAAAAATGCTGTTTTTGTTGGGGATATATTCCATTATAATGGTCTTTTTCTGCTGTGCTATAATTAACTAAGCTTAAATTCCCCATTATACATTCTTTCATCACATTACACGCTCATCAATTTCAGTAACAGCTTTATCCTTGTCACAGCTTGTAGTGGAGAATATACCAGGAAAAGTGAGCACCATTTGGATGGGACACTCAGTTTCATTCAACTGATGTAATAAAATCATTATACGCCATATTACATATTAAATAACAGCTACTTGACTTTTTTCAGTCTTCTAGAGATCTCTTTCAGCTCCCTATTGCTGCATTCCCTCCATTGGCCTCCAATTGTGGCTTGCATCAGATTTAAAACATTGATGCTCCCTTCAAAGCAAGAAATGGACCTGACATACCTGAAGCCACTTAACAAACCCCATTTGACCCACCATCCCTTATGATACAAAGAAGACTACATCAAGACTCTGTACTGGCAGCCAGGCTATGGAAAGAACTTTACCTGGCTATCAGAACAGCTGTGTAACTAGTGATCGATCTTCAAACAAAGACTGAAGACACTATTTACTAAGCAATACATTTTTAAAACCCCCAACTTATACTGTTTTGTTGCTGCACTATAAGAGGGTTTTAGCTTAATAGTATACTTAGACCCTGATTTTTTTGAGGATATGTTTTTATGGAGACTCCATCCACTTCTGTGAGCAACTCTGGATAAATGCTGTAACTGCAAATGTAAATGTAAGAATAAGTTTTTTTTGTAGTTACATACTGAGGTTTGGTATGGCTGAAACAGGATTGGGTGATGAAGTACATCAGGTCAGTATCTGGGTGCTCGGGAGCCTGGAAATGAAGGTGGTTCTGTGTAATATAAACAAGCTCCGTCTCTTTAACCGTGATGGAGCGGACGGTGCCGGAGACCTCTACTGGCAGCTGGTCTTTCACAGGGAACACATGGACCACCACCGTCTGTGAGTGAAGCAAAGGACAGAGTCAAATACATTCCACCTGAATCTAATCTTAGCCTTTAAATGGAAATATAATCCTAACAGTACTGACAAACTTATAAATGTATTATACAATAATTAGTATTATTTATTACAGTAATACTAACTAAAGGCAGTATAATAATGATGATTACAGGTATCTTATATTGGCTAGACAGTAATATTATTTGCACATGACTTCCTCACATGGCTGTCAGATAGATTGGGTGGTTCATGGATGTCAGAGAGGATGAAGTCGAACGAGTCTTCAAAAATCTCCTCTCCAGTGTGTCTGTAATAGATCAGGCCCTGTAATATGTCTCTCTGCATAAACGTCTTCACTGGAACACCTGTCAAACACCACCGCTCACTCACATATTGAATTACACTAATCATTTTAAACAACTCAGTTGCATCTACAGTCAATGCCATCTGATGACTGAAGCTAGTTTTAGTAACACTGAAATTTTGAAGGCTTTACATACCTGGTTCATGGGCAGAGCTTTTCCTGACTATGTTTCCTGCTCTGGGGAAAGTACCAAGTTGGTAATAAATATAGTCATCACTGGAATCCAGATCGGATGCCATAAGCATATACTCTTCCACCAGCACTGAACCCCCCTCCTGCACCTCAAATGCTACATTGTTAATAAGAAAAGGAGGAGTGTCATCTTTGGGGAGAATGTTGATGGGGAACTTGTGACGAATGCTGTGGCGTCCATCTGTGATTCTGAAGACGATGTAGTCCTTTGTGGTGTCGCTATCAGAATGATGATAAACCACCACGCCCTCATGGAGGTCCTTCACTTTGAACATGAAGCCCTTTCCACCTGGACAGCAATAAAAGACATGAGGCTCAGCAAGACATAGTCTGGATCACAGAAAAGACACAATGAGTCACTCAAAAACAGAAGAAAGCCTGCAGTAGTTGTGACACTTGGATAATTGGCAAATTATGTATTCCAATGTTGACAGTCTAATAATAGCATAAAATCATAAAATCCTTTATTTTTGGATTCATATTTCCAATCATTGTGTAATTTACCAAAAAAAGAAGCCATATTTAAGACATGTGCTCTGGCTCTGCCTTAATCCAGAAAAAAGAGGGCATCTTTCCCTAGTGTCTGCCCATCTCCTGGTTGCCAGAAAGAGTGCAGGGTAAGGCCAGACTGAGCAATGACTGAGCAATGACTGGTCTAGTAGGAAACCTAATTAGCAGATTTATTAAAGGAGAAATATGTACAACTGAGTAATTGGGCCCAAAGTTGACTGTGGGCATTGGGCCCAGAAGACAACATGTTCTATGTAGACCCATGTTTCAGAGGGCAGTGTGTGGGGCAAATGAAACATTGCAGATTATATTACTGAGCTATGACCCTGCTCTCACGAGATTGTGAGTTTGAATCCCATCAATCCCATAGCCATTTATAGCTGGGAGTCCAAAACAGTTTAATAAGCCTTGCTTACTGGATGGTGTCATTATGAGAATTAGATTGAATAATAGCATTTCTCTCCCCTCTGTTGAAGTAACTCTAGTTAGTCTTGAGCATGTATATGTAACCTGTATATGGAAATAATATGTATATGTAAATAAGATGTATGTAAGTCGCTCTGGATAAGTGCGTCTGCCAAATGACATAAATGTAAATGTAAATGTAACCTAATGTACAGTATATATTGTAGAAAGCAGTTAGCACTCTCCTCCAAGCATGTTCAGCTGTCCTATGTCTTGCTTCACACATCTCATAATAAGCATGGGTGAAAATGGGGTTTAAAAGATTTCTTCCATAAGGATGCACCTAAGGATGATAGAGCTTTGTGACAGTTTTGTTCATGGCAGGAGTTCATATACACATATAAAACTAGAACTACCATAAATACAAAATAAAGGAAATGTTTGGTCTTGAGTGAGAGCAAGATATCAGATCGGATGTTCCTCTACAAGGGAATGACATCAGGAACTCAGCCATGAGACTGCTGATAGTAAAAACCAGAAATGCTGGCACACCATACAGGCACAACATATGGTTTTCTGATCATTTGCTAGTTTCAGCGATCCTTGAGTATAAAATACAATTTCAATATTGTTTAGCTGGTAAAACATGAATTATAACAACTATCAGCACTAATACATATTCCAATTTGTCTAAAGGTAAGAAAAATTTTAAACATGCATTAACAGCCATTCAAAATGACATTGTACAGATTTCTTCCCAATTAGCAACCAAGTTGCATGCAACTTTAATGAAATGTAATTTGTGCTGATGTTGGTTACATGTGTGTGCTATATCTGGGTACCAATTATTCTGTGGATAACTGAAAAACACTTAATTGATTTCTCACCAAGGAACACATTTCAGACTTGTTCATACTTAACAAGTTCACTTAGGAATTGTGGTCTGAGTCTGACTTTTTGCTCCTTCTAAATAAAACAGACCAATAAATTCCTATGCATATTAGACTTATATGACTTAATGAAATACTGTGGAATATTAACTCTCTAATAAAGCTAGTTAAACTATGCATG
This sequence comes from Notoglanidium macrostoma, assembly GCA_030068235.1. Lineage (NCBI taxonomy): Eukaryota > Metazoa > Chordata > Actinopteri > Siluriformes > Auchenoglanididae > Notoglanidium > Notoglanidium macrostoma. Next base: position 10,320,792 of record JAQQZR010000007.1, read on the forward strand.
CTGCCAGTGACCTTGTGTTGTACATCTGGCTCGTGTGCACAGTGGCATGAAATGACATTAGCCTTTACAATCTGCCTTATTGAGGCACTGTGCACTGTGTAAGAAGACAAGTGTCTTCTCACCACTCGCTGGAGTGGAAGGAAAGCTATTAGGACTTTGAAGATGTCTTTGGGCCGCTGGCAAAGTGTAGCCAGTGTATTTTACACCTGATTAGCGAACACATGCTGACCACCTCACACATGTTTTCTGAGTTGTGGAAGCATACTAGACATGGAAATAAGGATGGAAAGCATGTCAACATATGGATAAATGCTTCTCTGTTAAGTGGTTTTCCTGAACAGGAAATGTTTGTTTGCTTGCATTCTCATGGTGGGGAGCAGAGAATGCTCACTAGCATTGGTATGAGATTTATCATAGTTTTGGGGACAACATGCAGATGCCACCTGCTTGCTGATATGAAGATAATTTATTCCACCTCGAACACTAAGTCGTCCATGTAGAGGACCGTCCACAGCTACCAGAGTGACAGCTTCTATGTTGTCATTATCGACAATCTGCAGCTTCTCCCACGTGATTGGTCTGGACTGACCCTCCAGTAGATCCAGCCCTATATGGAAAGAAGCATTATAAATATTATTGTCCGTCATGCACTAAAATATGGAAAATTAATTGATCTAATAGAATGCAGTGAGTTCAATCATTGAGTTCAAACATTTTACCTAATGTCTTATTTTTCTAAATATTGCTGTTATAATTCTATTAAATCAACACCAATATTGGTCCTTAACCATGTTTCTTTAATGTATATTAAGTGCTAAATATGAACACAGCTAGAAAGATAAAAAAAAAAAAACACTTTAAAGTGAATATCAAATATAGCTGAATTTATTAAAAAATTCTTATTATGAGACTATGATGAATGAACATATATAATTATTAACCCCTTTTCTAAACAGTTTACTACGATTTGGCAGATAATTTTTGGCTTATTGCAAGCATTTATTGTTTATAAAACTGTAAAATTAGTAAAAATGTGTACAAATTGATAATTAATAATATTTGTTTTTTAATCATCATTTCATGATGAGAAATATTAAATAAATGTACCTATATTCAAGATATTTTCACTTGATATAATTTCTGGACTAACAACCAACCAAAAAATAAATAAATAGGCTAAGCCATTATATCTAATGTTAGTGAATTAGCTGAATTTATATAACTTCACTTTAGCTAGGACCACCAGGCTGGACATATTTTAAATACCCAGATTCCAGGAGACTCGAGGAGCATTTGTTTCTGCAGTGCGGATTGAGATGTGCACCATAATGGGAGGACTAGTTGCGAAGAAGCCATCAATAGCCTGGAAATCAACCTATGATACAAGAAATTTGCAAATAAATGACTGAGTTATTAATAATATTTATTTATAAACCATAAGAATAGAATTAAAAAAAATTATTAAATGTCACACTCATATAGTGACACAGGAAATCCATCTATTTGACTTTTTGAGTAAATGTAATCTCCTGTTCCTCAGAATCAGGACACTATGGCAGCAAAATAAATATCAAACTTGATTTTGTTCACCTCAATATTCTTTCTGCTGGTGTGGCTGCTGTTTGGGGGCTGATACGCAATTTTCATCTCGTTCAGGTCTTGCCAAGAGAAGGAGAATACAGCCTTGGTGTGATCATCCAGATGTGTGATGTAGCCCTCTGCTGGAGGTTTGGTCACTTTAAACACCAGCTGAGCCTGAGGGGTCTCATTGTCTTTGGCATCCAGAGCAGATGTGGTCATGGGGGTCAGGATGAACTGATCTACTTCTAGGATGAACATGGACATGAAAGCAGCATGGGGAGGCTGGTTCTGCATGGCTCCATGGATCAGGACTGGGAGCCAAACACTCTCTGACTGAGGGAGTTGGTAAAAGAGAAAAAAAACATTGAATGGGTC
>JAQQZR010000007.1:10333005-10367118 GCA_030068235.1 Notoglanidium macrostoma
TATGTATATGTATGTATATATTTCAAGACACTATGCTGGAACTGGTGTCACTAGAGTCATGAGTGAAACTTATATACTTATATAAAAATCCACAGGTACATAGTAATTGGAAATAAATAAGTTAGATGTAATGGTCACTAATAAAACACTGGGAAGAGGAATAGAATGTTTTCTACATGGATAAATGGGCTGTTTGTTGCCTTCCCCCAGGTATGAGGATACAGACATTACAGATCTGTGAGGTTATATATGTGTGCTTCTGTGTCAGACATCTTGATCTCCTTCAAAGAAATCATGAGACATGATGGATGACCTTCACTGCAGGCGATGAGTGTAACAATCCTATGATTATGCAAACGAAGCAGACTTTGATGCAAAGTGCCCCAGACTGGACACAAATGTTCATGACTCGTGAAAGGGCACTACTCCCTGCAAGAAATAGCACACATGAGGAGAGTGGATGAGAAGCAGGATAGGTGTAAGGAGGGGTGGGGGTGGATGTAGTGCAAAGAAACAAGTGAGGTTCACACAAGTGCCTTAATGAGAAGGGCCAGCAACTCCCCCAAGCAAAATACATTATCATATTACCACATAATTAGTTTGTTTTTCCACTTGAAATGAAAAAGCGGGTCAACTGTGATTTCAGTGCTTGAGGCAGGCAAAGGGAAAGCCACCTATACCCTCATTTCTTACAAACATTAACAACACACCACACACAGTTGCGCAGTCTTATCTGGGGTAGATCTGGTTGCTCTCTAGGAGAGGAGAATAAGTCTTCCAATTTAACGGATGTCCTGAACATTGTACGTAGGCCACCCAATGTGGGTAAAAGCCATTTTGGAGTAATATATGGGATGAGACACAACAACTGATCACTAGCACTGTGGCTCAGTGTCAGAGTCTTGGCATTCCTCAGGGGCTCATTTTAAGACCACCCGTCTTGGTAAAAACTTCATGTTGAACTGTGTAAGGTGTATAGATGGCTGTTCTCTGGTGGTTTTGTACATTCCTGCCTGCCCTGAATGTAGCTTTATTACCTAAAAATCTAAATATAGGCTTAAATATAGCCTATAGTCTTAAATCAATAACATGTCAACAAGACCAACTTTCAAAAATTTTATTTATTCAGTATTTCCTTGACTTAGGAAAGTGTCTTTTTGTCTATTCCTTGTAACCTTGAACATACACAGTCATCTACCAAACACAGACATTTTCAGTAAGGATAAAATATCTTCTTACAATGTAATGTATGATCTAGTATACTGTATAATATATTGCACACTCACTACATATTTCATGAATAAGACAATTTATGTTAAGGTGATTTCAAATGTCTGTATTTGCTCTAGTCTTTAAAATCCTTTGAAGAAGCCTCACCCTTCTCAATAAACTGAGAGGCACTAGCTGTGCAGTGACCATCACTGACCATCTCTCAGCCAATGCCATGCCTCAATAAAGAGACTGGAAAACTTCATCCAAGTCCTGTACAATAAATGAAGTTTGCTGTGATTGGTCAGCCAATAGATTGGCCAGCAGCAAAAATAAGCACACATTCTTCTCTTGTGCGCACTGAACCAGCAGAATTAACTACATATTAGAGAGAACAACTGGAGTGGACTTGGCCACCATCCTAGTTCATGCTTCAGCAGAGACTGCTTAAAGAGTAGAGCAGATATCTATCTGTTTTTCTTTATTTGTTTGGCTGAATCTTTGAAAGAAGATGTATGAATATTCATTTTGATTTCTGTTTGACTAACAATGGAAATCAAATTTAAAATAATGAGCATGTGTATATGAAATGATTTGACACATGTCAGTCATCGACTAGACGGTGAGCACTTGCATGGAAGCTACTTCTTTTATGCTTCAGATGGAACTATAAGCTATAATATTTTGTATTAAATTTTCCTATCTCATCTGTAAAAGTTAAGATGAAAAATTTACCTGTGGTTGCAAGTTTTTTGTTCCAACTAAGTGGGAGCCACACAAGGCAAAGATCATCTGATTAAACAGGTGGAGCTTGGTTGGAATGAAAATCTGAAGCCACTCTGGCCCATTGCAGATAAAATAGAACATCCCTGATTTAAGTATCATCGACATTGGGTACAAATGCATGAGAACACCAACAGAAAAAAAAACAAGAAATGACAAACAGGAAGCAGTAAGAAGTTGTAATTGAGAACAGGTGCTAATACTAATGAGACGGAAATACTGAGGTGGTGCAGCCAATGATGCATTTGTAACATGGATAGTAAAAGATAATTCTAGAATCTGCATAATTATAGATGTAAAAAATGATATATTCTGTATAATTGTAGACATGCATAATTATACATAATGTGATAACTGTAATTCATTAATGGACACATGCCCACTATAGTTTTGACCCCCATGACCACCTGTATCTGGCACAACTGATTCTGAGCCTATTAACTTTCCACATCTCATAATTTTGGTTTCTGAGTCTTGTTAATATTATGCCTTCTTGTAAATGGTTCCACCTGTTCTACCTTATATCAACGCTTCATATATAAGCCCTTTGTTTTGATGTTGTTCTTACCTTCCTGTGTTTCTGTTGCTTTCTGTTGGCTCCTTTCATATTTCATTGCTCATACCTTATTATGTTTTCTGTTACTTTACCTTATTCTATCTATGTAGTTTGTGATTATGATTTTTTTTTTTGCATCTTAATAAAACTCTCCTTCTTACATATTTGTCTGTCTGAGGAGCTACGTATACCACCCAGCCCCATTCACACTGATTTATCCTGCCTTTTTTGTGTGTTCCGTTCAGTAGCAGGAAACCCAGTTCCAGCAGTAGGGTGGGTTAATAATTGCTGTGTGGCACACACAAAAGCAAAAGCAGCATGGCTTGAGTCCAGTGATTTGGCTGCTTCCCAGTTGGTGCTTAATCACAGTCTGTGGTCAGTGCTGGAGCCCTTGCCTTTTACAGCCAGCTGAAATCAGAGAGGGCGGAGTAGGTCAGGAGAATGGAGCTGGTTGCTATGAGCTCAGCATAGTAGCCTAATCAGGTCAGGCAGGTGTGCAATCTTGATCTGGAGACAATGGAGGATGGAGAAAACATGCAACCAAGAAATGAGTGGTTTGGCTTTGGTTTTGAGATGTTAAAAGTGGGTGGGGGTAGGGGTGGGGGGTGACCATGCCAAGACCGTGAGCTTATTGCCAAAAGTGGACCTGCCAGAGCTGGATGACCTTAGTCCCCTCTGTCTCTCTCCAGACGTGTGGTCTTTCTGTCAACAAGATGCCAATATAGCCTGTGTTTGGGTTTGTATATGCGTATCTGAATGTGAATGTGGCCAAGCCTATGTTGTACATGTGAAGAATGGAGACCAATATTAAAAAGCAAAAGATATGAAAGCAGACCTGTCCCAAAGCATGTATAATTAGAGTCATCCTCAATAGGGAGAGTCGGGGCAAATCATACTATAAGTACAGTATATTGTAAAATATTTATACAAAATGTAAATATTTATGAATATATGGTATTTAGGGGATTCACGTTTACTTAAAACTCATTTATTTATATATACACTACAAGCCAGAAGTTTGGGCCCATCTTCGGATTTTTGAAAAACTAAACGATTCACTGCTTTTTTTTTACCAGAAAATATTAGAAATATTTAAAACAAATGTAACTGATGGGTTTTGAAGTGTAGTGTAACATTATACAATGTAAGTGCAATTTAATGAATGTGAGTGCCTAAAAATGAGTTTCATCAAATTAACCACCCCTTGCCTTTATCACAGAAGCACAGTTCCCAGCGTTATTTCCAAAAACTACTGCAAAGCAATTTTTGGAAATAACTTGTGTCTAAACCCTCCCAGCACCTTTTCAAGCATGCAAAAAGTTCTGTCTCATTTCCTATATGCTCATTTCAAACTTGTCAATCCCATGCCAGCTCAGTTGGAGAAAGACCTGGAGACTGGGGAGGCCAAGCATAATTTTCAAATTTTTTTTCTTTTCTTGGACTGGACACAATTTTGGCACAATTTTGAAAAATGCTTAGGACCATTACCCCGGTGAAGAATGAAATTTTGTCCAATGATATGTAAAATGAAGGAACTGTGTGATGTTGAAGAACTGAGTGATACTCTTCTTTTTTCGTAATCCATTTAATTTGGAATATATATATATACTATGTATAGTGTATATGTACACTATGTATATATGGACACTATGCAGACAGACCCCCAGTCCACCTACACGTTCGAACCCAGAACCTGTTTGCTGTGAAATGACAGTGCTAACCACTGCACCTCCTTTATATAAAATAACAAGGATAATCTGATAGTCTAAACTAGTGAGAGTCCAAGTGCAGATGTTTCCAGTCGTTGACAGGGCACGTCATTTTCCCTCTTGAGCACTTAAACAAATTACAGTGCATCCCGATGAGATTCCCTGAGATACAGGCAAGAAAAGAGCCACTTTGATGTGTATGCATGCAAATTAAGAAGGAAATGTCAAATCTGCATACATTCTCTGTGACCCCCATTGCCTGGCAGCGAACACTTGCGTCTCTGACAGTTCGGGCATCGCCCAGTTCAGACAAGCTGATTTGCATATGGGCGTGGTCTTCTAAACCACCGCGGGTCACGCGCCGATCTCGCGGAGGGACAGGACTGAAAGTGACAACCGAATGGTGGCTGACTGGGACACGGCCATGCGCACTGCGCGTTCACAAAGACGCGCTCTCGATTATGCATATATTGAACTATTTAATTATTGACTGTGCATTATGAAATAAACACATGTATGCTATTAAATTGTTCTTAGAGTAGTTGGAAAATAAAGTCATCAACGACTTTTTGTGAAAAAGTGCTTGTGATTTTATATTTAGTATTTGTTACACAAAATAGGACATGGACATAAAAATTACTTCATTAACTATATTTCAAGCTAACATACCCCTGCTTGATAAGCCACGCGCTAACAGGAACAAGGGAACATGGGCACGATTGAGACAGGCTTCGTTCAATTCGCACAAATAGGAACCTTAAAAACAAACACTAGATTATGCAGACATTTCGGTTAATTTACGTGTTATTAATCCTAATGAATGTTATTAAAATGTTTGATTGAAGGCAGCAATAATAGCCTAGTTGGGGAAAAATGTGCATGACACATTTATATTTAGGCTAATAATTTTTATTTTAGGGCCTATATTCTTTTATATTATTTTAATAAAAAATGAATATGATTTTATTTAAAAATGTATAAAAAAATATATATATTTTAAATAGTATAATTTTGTTTTTGTTTTTTTTATCTGTTGTGCCAGATAATATTTAGTATGTGTAATTTGTGAATCGATTTCTTCGTTTAACACGAGTTTAATGACTACTTTGACTATTCTTTGACTGAAAAAAAATGTTTAATACGACACAGAGAATAGAGAACACAGCACTTCACACAAGACTACCCTTTGCCGGTGTTATAAGAAAAATTATTCTGTGAGTATGAAAACACAGAAGAAGACTTCATGTAAAGCAGACCTCTCCAATTCCAGTGGAGGATCAGAATTCAGCACAGTCTGCAGCTCTCCCTGATTGAACACACATAATAAATACAATTAACTATCAAGCTGAATCAGGTGTGTTAGCAGGAAATTCACTATCCTGGACTCTGGCCCTGTGGGACTCTAATTGGGGAAACCTGATGTAAAAGCAAGACTTAAAAAAAATAATTTACTCAAACTCCCAACTGTGGTCTGATTCAATGAGAAAGCTTCTTTGTGTGCGAATTCTTTAAAATGCATGAGATCTTAATTTCCTAACATTTGTAATTCAGAATTTATTAATGAAGTCTAATATTCCTGAGATGCAAATGAGAAGCAATGATTTTGCCATAATGATTAATACATTTGTTTGATTTGTTGATTAGTTCCTAGCCTCACATTACTTTCCCTAATCTGGGTCAGACCTTTGCCAGAGGCAGTTCATTTTAATGGTCAGATTGCAGTGAAAGTATTTGTGCATCTCTAGTACATTAAAAGCCATGAGTTGCAACAAAGCCTCATGTCATTCTTATGGACAATTGTCCATAACAGTCATGTTTCATATTTTATTCACAACAGTATATATTTTCCCCTTGGCATTTCTGTGACATTTCTTTTTTCTTTCTGTGCACAAGTAAACTCATCTATTTGTATCACTTTTTGAACACATAGTCCACATCTGAACAACAGAACAGCCAAATTATAACATACAGCAACATAGTCATGGCTAGCATACAAACCAGGAAATGCATGAAAAGATGTTTTATCTTTGCCTGCTTGGCTCTTCTCTCTGCTCTCACCATTGCAAGTGCCTGTGCTTGAAATGTATTGAGGTGAGATCATTTCATGTGACTGCTCATAGAGTGATAAGACTTCAACCTGAGTCTTGAAGTTGTGCATGAAATATTTGTGCATTTAGGAAACTAACACATCTATTATACATTAATCAAACCTAACTTGGCAGTGAGTCTAAACAACATAGATTTTGCTGTCAGTTGAGCATGCAGAATTAGATAATTAGGACAACCTTTTGCTTGCTGAATTAAAAAAAAAATCACAAAAAGTTTATTAAAAGCACATACCCCCATGCACACTTGCATGTGTGTACTTGTTCAGTCTTACTGTGACAATGGCACATATCATACAATTACATGCACATACAAATATTTGCATGCAGTGGTACCAAAAGAAACCCACAAAAGAGAGCAGTAGTCACTCTTTTAAACATGAGCCTGCAAAGGGCCCTATGGAGGCTGAAGAACTGGAGTGAATGGTGATGGTCTCTCCAGAGATGTTGGCTGCAGTTAAAGACCTGGCTGTGAATGGTGGGGACAGAGAGCAGATTTCACTCTTCAAACACAAGCTCTCTCAGCCAGACCTAGACTGTGAGTCGCTGCCAGGCTCTCATCACAGCCAGCCTGGCCACATTCACTGTGAAAATCCGTTTTGTTTGTTGTGTCACTTTGCTGCTCAAAAAATCAAGATGGGTTGTGCATGTGTGTGTGTGTGTGTGTGTGTGTGTGTGTGTGTGTGTGTGTGTGTGTGTGTGTGTGTCTGTGTGTCTGTGTGTGTGATTATGTGTGTGTGCATGTGTGAAGGAGGGGCAGGTGTTGGGGGGTCTGCACATGTGCCCACACGGGAAAGGAGCCGTCCATCTCAAGCTGGGAAGGTTCCCCATCATATGGCAGGCTTGCACACAACACATGGTTCTCACTGAATACGACAGCCACAACAACAACTACAAAGCCAATCCCAAGCCTACTGCGACCAGTGCCATGTTGGAATGCTATGGATTGTTTGTAAGGTGATGAAGAGAGATGCAAGGCCTCAAATGCTGCAGAGAGAAATCTGATATGAATTCTGAGGTGAAGCCAAAAGTAGGAGCACAAAAATGATACTTTGCTCTCTATCAAAAAGAGCACACACCACTGCAATATTAACAACCCTGGAGTGATTCTCAATCACTCCCTTTAATAATCTCTGTAATATGAGGAAGCAAATCCTTTAATTACTTTTTATGAAGATATCAATAATTCAGAGGACCTATTATAGAAAGGACAAATTGCAATATACATGGTAACCAAAGTGTTTAGGCTGCCATGTCTCTCCTTCAGGTAAGTGGTGGGAAAAACATTCTTTATTCGTCTTTTAACATCACAAAGGGTCTACGTAGAAATATTAATACTCTACAATGTCACCAGACAAGTTGAAACCACCAAGAACAGGTCAACTAATATATATTGACAGGTGGGGAAAATATAAAAACCAGTTGGACCAACCTAAAGCTCAAAATACCAAAGCTTCAAGTAAGCCAATCATCCTTAATGACCAGAGAATCATTAACTCATGCTTCTAGCAACAAAACAAATAAAAAAATGACACTTTTGCCTGTATCCGGCCTTCTCACTCTGACTGCCTATCCAGACGCTCCAGCATTGTGCACCAGATTGCCAGACCCCCTCTCTCTGCCACACATCAGTACCCAGCCTGCTGCTTGCTCCCTGAAGGACAGACCAACACCTGCTGTTGGCAAGCACTGTGTTCCCTTCCTAGCCTCCCCCTGCACTGCCTAAGTGAAGCCCAAATGCTGTGAGGTGACACATGGAAAAGGGGTGTTGTGGATGGTGTATGGGAGACATCATTCTGGGACTATGGAATGCTCTGTTCAGATGAACTGGCTTAAGGTTCTTCATCTATACTGGTTCTCCTTTCATAGGATTCACATTTTTGATCATGTTGTAACTTTCTGGGAGGCTTAATGAACTGAATTGCGTTCACTTGGGAGGAAAAGGTGAGAAAAGAATATATATAAACATACATATAGTATGGCTTATGATGAAAAGTCATTTCATCATAGTCCTCACTCTCATTGGCTAATATGACCTATCATGATGTACCCTGTGTTTCTGTGTCAAAAACTCGACCCTACACATTCTGGTTAACTATTTAACACTATGGAACTTAACATAGTGTAAGTAGACCCTATGAAGCAGAGTTGAATTGCAAAAACTGGTTTAATTAACACTTACTATGTTGAATTAACTCATAACAAAGTCTAGTTTTTCCATTTTGACACATACTGTATATACATTCATTCATTTTCAATAACTGCTTTATCCTTGTCAGGAAGGATCTATAGCCTATCCTGTGAACACTGGTCATGAGGCAGGAAAACACCCTTATTGGGATTTCAGTTCATCACATGGCATCATTTGTACACACATTTATACATTCATTCACACTGGGTGCAATTAACCTACAGGTGTTTGTTGAATGGTGGGAGGAAACTGGAACACTCAGAGGAAATCCACGCAAACATGGGGAGAACTCCACTCCATGTGGAACTCTACTCCAGCACCAGGACCGAACCCAGGACCTGGGTTCTGTGAGATGGCAAAGCTACCCACTGCACTATTGCACCACCACATGTGTACTGTGTAAGTGCTGAGGGTCAATTTTTATTACACCTTTTTTTCCCATACAGAAATCAAACACACAGATTTGGAAAACATCAAGTGAATTGCCTCCAGGGGGGCATCCTCTCATATATAATGGTCATTAACATTACTTTAATTATTCATATTTGTACCACTTCAGATTTAATATAAATTGGTTCCATCATTGTTCTCTGAATGCATTTTGGTTGAGATATTGTGGCATAGTATCCAGAGCTAGAAGAGGAAACAACTCTTGACTTAATTTTTGTTTAGGTAGAATGTCAAATAGACACATGGCTGAGATAGTTTATTGTCAAGAATATGAATCAGTATAAAATAAGGTTCATGCAAGCATAAGTTTCTGTGCCCCACATAATTTTTAGGAAATCATTTGCATTTTGTTCATCTCCGTTCCTGAGGCTATACATTCGAAAAGGCCACTGAGCTCTCATTAAGTGAACCAGCTGGTTTATGGTAATTTCAGGCTTGAAATTTTTGACACTTGTTATAAGAGAGCCCTTCGGTTAGAAGTAATGTACATGTCTAGGATAAAGCACAAGAGAAAGATAGAAACACAGGGTGACCATATAAAGCTACTTCAGGCCATGATTTTTACATGACCATAACTTATATAAGTTGTCTTGCTCAATATAACGCAAATAATTTTTCTAATTTATGCAAAATTATCTGCCAATTAAAATTAGTAAAATGCTGAATAATCCTGTATTTGATGCATAATAATATAAAATATTAGAACTATTTGCTTATATTCAACATATTGTCACTTGATAAGAGTTTTTTTTTTTTGCAGTGGCAGATTAGGGATTGGGGATAATGAGCATGTTACAGTTTCTTTTATTCAAATTAATAGAGTTAACACAACTCAGTTGACAGGCCTCTTTAATCATCTCATTTAACCACTTATTACCCAGCATCTGTCTGAACACACCTAGGAACAGCAGCGTCACTGCTGAGAACTCTCACAACGATAATGCTGATTCAGCTCATTCACTTTAGATGCATGCTCAGCACCTCATGCAAAAATAATGTTCTGTTATTTAGTTATTTGCAAGAAAAAGTCATAATAATGAAGTGTTCAGAATAATGCAGGGGTTAAGAGGACAAGCCTGATGTAGTACTCATGAAGAGCAGAACTGCTCCACCTGTGCTGCAGTCATTGTCTCCTGCTTTAGTAATCATCATTAATATATTTTAATCATGCACGTCACCATCTTAGCATCATGGTGGTGCCACAAACAAGAGAACACTTACAATCAATTTTATTTGATATGAACTTGACAAAACAAATAAAATATACTGCACCAAAACAGTTCATAGAGTGATAATGCAATGTTTTGTGCCAACAATCTGGTATGCATGGATTTGTATTACTGTTTGACTCCGGGGCACTTCATGGCTTTATCCAATAGTATAAAAGTGCCCATCAGTGGCTAAGTTCCAGCTTCTATTCAGATCTACTGTTTAAACACAATGGATTGCATATAAATGACACCCAAGAGTCAGTGTTGCCTTACATAATAATGCAAAGCAATATATCCAAACAGAGTTGGATAGGAGGGTGTTGGTGGAATTACTTACAGAATTGGCACACAGAAAACTGTACATCAGTGTCTCATTTGGGTTATAATCATGGTTATGCCTCTACAACAGTTAACTCATCATTTGTATGCTACATTCGGTACCTTAAAGAAATGCAAATATAAAACAATGTATATAATTTAATTATTGTTATTGTAGCATATCTATATATGTCAGATAATTTAGTTTATTTTGAATTTACTTCATATTGTAATGAGGCACAAAACAAATCACTGTTTGAGACTGTATTGTAATGAAAAAATTTGCATGCCCTGACCCTTTCCCCCAACTCGTCTCATCCCCTCTTTTAAAACCGTGCATGAATGATTGATCTTTGAATGATCTTTGTATTAAGGAAACAGTCAAATATCAGGAACATGTAGTGATGTATTGTTGAAACACTATATAAACTAGCCATTTTTGTCCCAGTACATGTGTTTGAAAGAAAGACAATGGCCATTTTAGTGAGAATGAGTGATTTATGTGAAGTATGTCATCCTCAACAGAAAAGCTGGTTTCTCAGAACAGGAGCATGGGCTGCACCAGGCCAGCGTGACTGCCAGACTGCACTGCTTGTTTGATAATCTGCACTTACTGGGAAAGGGAGTGTATGGACAGGGTTGCCAAGCACAGGGTGTGCTGCAGATGGCAATGATAGCATATTCTGTTTCTGGCTTTTGCTCTTGCTCTATCCTGCAGTTATGTATAAGCATGGATGTGGAATGGATACCACTGTCACTTTTTTTAAAAAGCTTTTTTCTTCTTTTCTGTCTTTTTCAATATGGCAATATTTAAAACAGGGGTAATAATGGTCGACAAATGGTTCAAATCACAATGGTATTTATGTTTTATATTTCCCATAGCACTTGACCATATTTAACAAAATACAGGTTGATAGAGGCTACAATAACTTTCATCATAATTTCAGTATATGTTGGGAACAATCACAAACAATACCATCCTCTACACCTTTAAGTTGAACACAGAGGAGAGTTCTATGTAACTCAGGATGTCTGTTTAGTATCTGAAATTTGCACAAATGTATAAAACGCCTGAAGCAGGACAGGCATGTTAGAATCAGAATAATGTATGCCCACGGCTGTCTAACACAAAGGACTTGCTGATGTTCACATGCCTGCGCTGGGTTTAAGCTTTAGCCTTGAGATGGACATCTGCTAGGGGGGTTTGTTGAACATATGTTTCCACTGCAGTTTGTTTCTAAAATAAATAAAAAAATGTAATGGCTGTGCAATTCAAGACAAAACCCCTACTCTGTTGTAAATACAATTTGTACAAAAAGCAAAGGTTGATTTTAAATCCAGAGTCTAATGTTAACCTAAAAAAAATGTTAATCAAAAAAATTTGCACTACACAAAAATGAATCAACTTTCATCCAATATTTCTGCAATCATTATATCTACATTTCATACAGTTAAAAAGAGGCAACTGTTTGTTAAAGCAAAAATATATTATTCTGATTGCAATGAATTACTATTCAGACTACTGCAATATTACAGATTATATGCATGGGTTCGCGGTGTCCAGCCATTATCATTAACACAGTTAACACGCAGATGTGATTAACAGTGGCAGAAGGCATGAGAGCACTGAGCCTTACTGTAGGCAGATTAAATTAATTATGTTAAGCAGCAATACAAAAATATGGCTGCAGAAACATTGTTTTCTATGATCAGAACTTAGGCCAAACAAATCAGAATTGCAGTTGAGCCAGAGGACCACATACCACATAGCCAGGAGTAACCTTTACTTTTTTGGTTTCCTGTCACGTACAGCCGAAGAAACATTTTCCCTGCGACACTGTTTGTATAGATGAAGCCCAATTAATTATATAAAAAACTGAGCAGAAGGCTTACAATTATATAAAGTATGAAAGGTATCTGAAATGAATCACTAAAACTTTACTGCATGAATATACCTATACAGTACCTCTCAGTGTGGAGCTTTAAATTATCACTTGATTGTTTTGCAGTAGATCATCATCAGTAGTCCCCTGTCCTGTTTGTCTCTTGTCTCTCGGTTATACCTACATTTCTTTAGTTTTTGCTTACTTTCCTTTATCCAATCATAGTTGACCTGCAAGAATCCACTAGGCCAATATGGCTTGCCTTGCATAAGTGATATTGACTGTTATAGCTTTGCAGTAATTCATTCATTATCTCAGAACAGTTTAATTCTGCAAGAAAGACTCACAGAATAGGTTCATGGCATCTGTAATGTTTGATCTTATATCCTTGGTGCCAATCATAATCATAACAATCCTACAACTTCTAGCCAAGTAAACCTGGGAGTAATTTATTTATCTTTTTTGATGGTGGATGGCTGGCCACTTTATGCCCCAGAGAGCCCTCAAATCTGTGTTACCTTCTGGCTGTCCTTTTTAGTTATGCTGTCATAGCTAGTCTTGCCAGAGTCCCTGCTTGCACTCTGCGTACAAAGTACGTTTTCTGAAACCATTACAGGACAGGAGCATACCTAATAATCTGTGTTCTCTCTGTTTATCCTTCTTCGTTCTTCCTTGCTCTCTCCCTTTCTCACTCTCTGCTAAGCTACACAATCTACTACCAAGTTACTGACTCCTTCTGCTCTCCATACCTGCCTGATCTATCTTGATGCCCTACTTCTGTTTTCATCATCCACTGCTACTGCTAAGGATGGCCCCCATGGACAGCCTAAGGATCACCATGAGGTTACTGTGGATGGTACCACACAGAAACCATAAGGATGGCTGTTTATGCTTTTCCTTGGATAGCCTTAGGACTGCAGTTGCTAAGAACAGTTTGCATTCAAGTCTCCATCATTGAAAAGTTAATAATCTTATTTTGATACAACAGACTTTAAATTAAACTATAATGAATTCAGTAATGACTCTGATGCTCATGCTCATACAGTTGTCATCTCAGGGAATTTTTCCTTGCCATCTGTCCATGATTTTCACAATCACAGTCCACCATGATCAAATTTATTATAAATGCTGTGACATTATTATTGTTGTTAGCTTCTAATATTTGGCTGGTCACTTGTGTTAAGAGGGTTTAATCTAAACCTTATTAACCGAAAAACAAGTATTCTACAAATAACACTATCTTGGACCTAATGTGTTCTCTATGAGGGGAAACGAGTTGAAAAGCTCCAGGGTTCCAATAAATAGCCAAAATATTACGGTATGCATAATATTTCAATATTTCATAAAACTTAATTGTGCTGATTGAGTATTTTATATCCCCGTTGTAGTCTATTACATAAGCTATAATAAGCTACTGATTTGAAGCACTAATTGATTCTTGTCCAGTGCACTTTCAGCGCGTGCAATGTTTTTTAATTTCGGGCGTCGAACGTCATTCGTTTAAACTTTTCCGTTAAGAATTCAGAGAACTAACAACGACATATACAACATTTCTGGTCAAAACAAACTTGGGGTAGCTAAAGTGTGCTTCAGATTCCGCTGGAAATCGATTCTTCTGTGTAAATTTGACGAAAAATTGAACGAAAGCCCCTCGACTACTACATATAAAATTAGCCTTAGCCTCCTTCTGAGCCCTGGAGCTAGTTGGAAGAACGCCAGTGAACACCACACCGCGTGGCTTTATCAAGGTAAAAAAACCAAACAAACCCAAAAACAAATCTGCTTTCTTTCGGCAACGTGTTCTCTGTAACAGCCCTAAGAATAATGATTAACCCTAAGGCCTTCATCTAAACTTAATAACACCTCATAGTAACTAGTTTTACTTTTTTTATAAAAAAATTTTTTTCATGATAAATTCTGCATAGTAGCATCTAGGCTAGCTAGCTAGCTGCATAGTATTACATGTAGAAGTGTTAAGTTATTTATGTGACAGTATCCTGTTAACTTTCATGTCCTTCAGGTTTTAATTAATTGGTTTAAAAAAAAAATGAACATACTCTAATATGCAACCGTCGTTCGCAAACGAGTCGACTCTCTGAGTCGGCTCTTTTAGGTGAATGTTGAGAGCCGACTCGCGTATTCTTGCAGTGTAATTTAATCAGAATGTTTTCATGTTTCTAAAATGCCCCATTTTCAGCATCTAAGATGTGGTGAGGTTGCTGAAGTTGATGTCCAGTTTGAAATAAATGGGCAGTGAGCATTTTGGATGTCAAAAGTGTCGGCTCTTATTGGTGAGCTGAACCAAATGATCTGGCTCACTGAAAGGACGATATTCAGTTCACAAACACTGCTTTTAACGCTGGAGGGTTTCCGTCTGAGTGAGATGTATTTTGGAGTCAGCACGATGTATTATTTATTGTAAATTCATTCCTGGTTAATTTTCACACACACTCCATACAGTGGATAATCTCCATTAGGTAGTCATTTTTGTAAGAGTAGCCCGGTATCGTTTGTGTCCTTTGGACTATAATGTAATTTTTTTGTTTTGTAATAAACATTTATTACTGTTAGATGTAATGTTTTCCTAAAACAGCGCCAAGCTCAAAATCAAAAGCTTCCCTTAAAATAAACATTTGTTACACATATTTATAATTTGTAGGGATCTAGGGATTTTTATTTTTGATTTTTTTGTATCAATAGTCTGATACTTTTGAGATAATATCTCTTTAGAGTTATTATATTAACTACATAATCTCCACACAGGTTGAATTTTGATTTGATTATTTTCAGTATATATAAATAGATAGTTTTTGTGAAAATTAGCTAGGAGTGCTTTCTGGTCAGGAATGAGATTCACAGGTTTATGCAGAACAACAACAACAAAATCACTGCTCTTTCTTTCTCAACTAGTGTTGAACAATTTGTGAATTGAATGAGACAAATGGAAGTTAAGTACCAAAATGGTCTTTGCAGCATACAAAACTGTAAATCTTTTATTTTATAGACATTTATGCATTAGTGGTAATTAGTTGGTTACACACCATGCTGGAAGCAAAGTAAAAGCAATGAAATTACAGCAGGGAATAGGCCAGTGTACTTGTTCTTCTTATTTTCAGTATAGATCATATAGTTATACTCCATTATTAGTATTTCTAAACATTTCTTAAAATGAATTAAATTTAATATGTACAGTGAAGATTCTGCTCTAAAGTGAGCATATAGAAATATAACTATTGAAATGCTAATTAATTTATTTGATTAAGTCTTGTCTTCTTTAAACACTCATGATGAATATTTTTGGGCATAATAACATTTAATTGAATGGGATATGTACTGTACGGAATATTGAATATGTGCTGAATACTCTCTCTTCTCTACAAAATGTCTTCCTGTATTGATAATGATCTCTGTGCATAATTTTTAGGTTGCTGCTGCTGATTTTTCGATTGTCAGAGGCCTGTAATAACCTGGCTTTGTTGAAGACACTGTAAATTAAGCTTACAGCCTACACAGTCTAATATGGTGTATTATATTGGCTATTATAACACTTTCCTCATCTGTAAGTAACTGTTTGAGTTTGCTGTAGAGAGGTTCATTCTAGACATGTCATGTCAGCTCCAGAGGGCGCTCTTGGGACTAGTTAGACCTCACTGATCACATGAACTACACTCGCCATCAGCCCCTGCACCTCATGTGTCATTGATTGATTGCACCTGTTTTGAGTTTAGCTGGTTTTGGTCATGCTATTTAAGTTCCTTTGTTTTTTTTAGTTTCTTTGAGAAGCATTACTATGTTCTCAGTTAATGCCAAGCCTTAGTTCATGCTCTTTGTTTACCTGTTTTTTTGGGTATCACTGTTTTGGATTTTGACCTTGCCATAGCTTTGCTTTAGATATTCCTGCTTGCCTAGTGTTTTGACCATTGCCTGTTTTTTGACCTTGTC
The DNA here is from genome assembly GCA_030068235.1 of Notoglanidium macrostoma. NCBI lineage: Eukaryota > Metazoa > Chordata > Actinopteri > Siluriformes > Auchenoglanididae > Notoglanidium > Notoglanidium macrostoma. The sequence continues at coordinate 10,349,363 of JAQQZR010000007.1, forward strand.
TTTTGCTTAAAAAGTTTTGGACTTTGTTTGCCTGCCCTAATAGAATGTTTCCTTGCTTTTACATCTGCTGCCTGACACCATGCACATAATTACTGATGCAGGACCAGGAAAACCAAATTCTGTCGAAGAACAGGATGTCACACAACGAAAGTTCTTGCATTTAGAATTAAAATTTGAAATGAATACAATAAAATAGTTAAAATACATTGTAAAGTGTAGAATTAATATGGATTATAATAACTGTATTAAATTCATAAATAACTAACGGACCTCTACCTTCTAGTCCCATAGATGTGGTTATGTTGATGTTTTTTGTGCATATTGTACTCTCTCGCTTTCTCTCTTGTAACCAGATTGCAAGACAATCTGTTCCTATACATTTACTCACCTAAAATGTGGGTGGTCCACCCCAAAAGGGGCTGTGTACTAAGTTGTTTAAAACATCCAGATGAAAGCTGGAATTCTGATTTCTTGCCTTTTATTCATCTTTTGATCTCAAATACAAACATCTTCAGTCTATAGCAAAAACAATCTTTGCCATTCCAATATTTTTGGAGGGCACTGAATGTGTGTGTGTCTGTATATATATAAGATTGAGTGAACCTGGTGGCTGTTTTTTTTTTTTTAACATAATGTATGCTATATTTTGCTGGATTTAATTATACTTTCATTAATCCCAAAGGGATGTCAAGCTTTTAGTTGAATATTAAAAGTGTGAAGTATGGCATGCTAAGGGGCAGATGGGTGGAAGTAAGATAGAGAGAGTGGTGGGCTAGTGTTTAGTGTAGTGAAGGTCAAAGGGAACAGTGTGTGGGATGCTGCTGGCTGACACAGGACATCAGTATGATAGATTTGGCCACCGCTCTTTGCCGTTCTCTCTGATTTACTCTGATGTGCCAAGATGGACAGCAGTGCAGCCGGCGAGTCTCAGGGTTACACGCTACAAAACTGTCTAACACCATAAATTTTAGAATGGCATCACATCTTATTTTAGGGGGAGGATGTAACACTGTGTCATTTGGCATACCTCAGCGGCATTTGGCTGCCATTCCAAATATCTACAGGGCTTTTCTGAGAGGAAACATGCATCCCATTTTCATGCTCACGCAAAAAAATAAAACCCTCAAATCATTTTCTGATTCTCCAGACTCTGCTATCAACTTTGCCACTTAGAGAACTGATGAATGATTTGTAATGATCCATTAATATTCCTTTAAAGGTCACTGAGTATAAAAAGTGTTGAAGGACAGTCGGGGATGTCCTGAAAGAGGTTACCTGCCAGCCAATTATTAATATGTTGTTGCTAGGGTAATTGTTTCAGTGTTTTATTTATGTGTCAAACATAATTAAGAAAACAGTATGGTTTTGAGGACATTTATCAACACCCTCTATTTACTGGAGTCCAAGGGTAATGAATGTGTTGCGTCCTCACCAAACCGTCCCTGGTAAAAGACTGAATTTGTGCCTGCCTTGGCAAAGTCTATGCAGTGAGAGCAGATGGTACTTATGGCCAGGGCTCAAACCTCTTCTCTTCGCTCTCCTTCCTCTCTACCTTATCTCTGCCAGCCTCTCGGTGTAAGACTGCTGCCTGCTGGCACTACCCAGACAGACCCACTATTCGGTTTAGGGACACACACAGCACATCCATAGTTATCTATTGCAAAGAAAAACATATTTATCATCTTTCATCAGAATCCTCATTTGTACATCTTAGAAAGATTTCAGGCTGACACACTAATCGATGTAACCGAGTGTTTGTGTTGCTTTAAGACAAATGATATTTAGCATATCCTGCATTTAGAATTATTTATGTCTTAAGTTCATCTTTATCTATTTAACCATTTACTTGGATAAAGCAAAGATTACTCTGGATTTCATTCTCCTTGATTCCAGGCAGGCTTTTCAATTTTTTGCTTATTTTTGAAAACAATGGGCTTGTTATTGTGAACAGTTTCCTGGGGCAAATTGAAAGATTTTGAAACACTCTAAAGCCGCATGGTGTGTTTCTAATCGCAGAAGCACACTTGCAGAAGGTCCCCATTACCTTTTTTCACTCTGCATTTTCTCCAACAACAACAAAAACAACAAAAAAAAAAACATCCTAGGCAGATTCTTGTGTCTGCGCGAAAGCAAATTACCCAAACGTGGAAAGATTGCTGTTTATGTGATTGTTGCAATTCACCCAAATGTTCACATCAGTATAATTGTTGCACATGGCTCATTAGCATCTCAGAAGCTTGACAGACACTGGACGGTTTCTTGCTCTCATGGTCCAAAGACATTGTTTAAGTAACATTCATACCTCATGTGATATAGATGTTGACACGGATGCAAATGATGAAGACATTTATTTTGCTACACCCAGTTCCCTTTACAGTTTAATCATCTGTAACAAATGGCATCTGTCAACAATCAGGGAGGTAAAATGCATGGAGGTAAACTGCATTTTTGTAAAAAACATAACATGTAATCCATGTCAACTTGTACTTTTTTGCGCCCATTTTTAGTTTACAGAAATGTATGGATCTGCTCGCTTTGTATTTAGGAAATACTTCTGGTGTCAATAATTGTTTGTATGGGCAATTATATGACTAGCCCTTTGTCACTGAATTTGAATCAGAGATCATCATTTTATTGTATGGATATATCCCTGTTGGTGTGTCTCTGTATAAACTAAAAATATTTGCTGAGGGCAAATAATTTTTACGTGGTTTGGACTGAGACGACTGGCACCATGCTTTGCTGCTGAGAAGGTACTGTAGTGCCAAAGAAAACGAAAAGGAAACAGATGTGGGCGATAGTTTTTGAGGCATTTTAAATTAGACTATGGTTAAGGAGAGGAACTAACCTAGGAACGAAGATGTATTTGATTCAGTTATAGAATTGATGAATAAATTGAAAAAATCCGTCAAACCGGTTTCAGTCCGCATTGTATGAATATTTTACAGTGAAACTTTGTTAATATCCAATTGTATTTTTTCCATGCTTACCTGATAATATATTAATGACTGAACTGTTAAATCATTCATTTAAAGTTTTGAGAAAATAGTTGTTGTTGCTAAAAGTCCTGTTGACAGTTTTATTATTATGAAAATATTTTTATTTCCTCTGATTAGATCTAGAGGCTGATGGCATTCACTGTACTAGCAAGACATTGTGAGAAGATTCTTAAGATGAAGCAGTCTACTGGATTGAGAAGGCAAAGGTGAGCTAGTATACACTTGATATATTTTACCTGAAACTGAAAGCGCTGTAAATTAAACTGGTGCAAGAGTGCCTTCTACTGGGTGATGTAGGAACTTTAGACATTAGAAAACTTTAGAAGGTAGCGCTCATATTTTGCTCTAAACATAGAATATCAGATTGAGCACATAACAAAAAAGTATATGTAATTAACTGTAAATTATGTTAAGTATTTTTTTATTATTATTATTTCTGAAAATAATATATTTATCTATTTGAATATAAATAACCATGGATTATCATTTGAAATAGATCTTACAGAACATATAGTAACATAAATTAGGAAAGCTTTTTTGAGATGGTTAATAGCCAGTTCTCTTGTAAGAGGGTTATAATTGCATTCATGTGTGCTTGGTTAGTCCAGTACAGGATGCTTATGAGTATTTCTGGAGCCTGCTGACCTATGAGAAAAACTGCATGTAGGTAATTATTCTCATTCTGCATGCCATGGCTTCTAGTTTCTAGTCGGGGAATGTGTCTGCTCTCATGGCGCTTACTCATCTCTCTGATCATAAGTCTGTCCACTTTTAGTGTGTCACTAACTCTGACTCTCAGGCATGAGGGTTTAAGGTACAAACACTTGCTAGTGGACTGGTACATCTTTTTATAAGTTTAGTTAGATAAACGTCTTCCATAATTGGACCTTTGGTCCGGGTTCACTGTTCTGTCTTTGAAGGTGAATTTACATTGTGCTTCAGTGAACAAAATGTAACTGTGCAGTAGTTTTTTATTTTTTCTCTAACTGACAAACCAGGTTGTGCAAATATACTGTTTGAAACCTGCTTGCAGTCTGCAGGAATGGTTTATTTTGTGTTGAATACATTGGAGAATTTTTGTTAGATTTTATTTTTGTATTTATGGAAGAAATATTATTGAAACAGTGTAGTAATGTGTTAACATTGTGCATGATTAAATATGGTAAAAGTATCATCTTTAGTGTATTTGTTGAAATTTTAATGTTAGTCAACAAGTAACATAATGTATAATTATCAGTAGTAGTCAAAATGTATTTACATATTCATTGACATGACAGTTTATTAGGTACAACTAACAGTAAATACCTGATGGTTAATTATATCATATCATATAATCATAGTTTATTATACTTAATAAACTTAGTGTACTAGTTGTTATACGTTGTGCCTGTAAAGTGAATGCCTGTTTCTGATATTATATGTGGTTTTCGTGCTGTTTCAGCACTACCCCAAGTGCGTCCTTGTGACTTTTGAGTACAGAATACATGAAGGCTGCCTGTACCCTCTTAAGCGTACCAGAGAACAGGTCTTTCTGTATCTCGGCCCAAATCACATTCCTCAGGCTAGGTCACAATAGGAGAACTGTTTGATGCTGGAGCTCTCTCTCCTGCCCCTAGCTCAGGTATTCCCCTCGCTCAGCAACCTGAGCTGCACCAGGTTTCACCACAGCCCTCATAATCTCCTGCTTGATGTTGGTGAAGTGCACTTGAGCGCACAGAGAAATTGAGAATATTTTTTAAAAATCTTAATATATGCTAAAGGCTACACAGCTGTAACAGTGACATCATGCTAAATCAGTATGTGATGTTTTAAACTTTAAAAAAACTTTAAAATTTAAAAAAAGGTTCTGTGAGCTAGTGACATATATTACAAATGTATTACAATAAAATGAACTTGGCTTGAATGTTGTGTATAAGGTAGGAGACGTCTCCTAGATAAGAAAGCTGCCACTTACAGTAGTATCATAACATCAAGTAGGAAATGTAGTTGAAAAATAATCTCATGGTCAGTGCTTTCTCGCTCTCTTGTACGGATCGATCCTTCAGTGCTTATATTTAACTTAAAATAAAGTCATCTGCAAATGCCCAGCAGTGAATATCCGTGACGTTTTTGTGCATATGCATTTCCTGAGCATTATAAGTAAATTTGTTACAAAATAGACTCTTGCCAGAAGAAAGAATGTGAATGGGGAAAAGCTCAAAAACAAAACATTGCATGATAGTCTTTAAGCAGTTCCATCTGTCCAGCAGAAATTTCAGGCTAATAGCCTGTGGCGCTTTAGTCCGCTGCCCTCACTCCCTCTACCTGACTCTGTCCTATTAAATCTCTCCACTCCTCCAAAAAAAAGAGTTGAAAGAAGGAGAAAAAGAAGAACTTGTGCAGACCTAAGTGAGCTGAATAGTGGTGATGATGAGAATGATAATATCAATAAAGAAAAATCCCTAATTAAAGAAGAAGAAAGATCAAGGACCTCAGGCACTCAGTGATGTGGGCTCGTCATTCTGGTGTTATTTTTTTTTTTAAGGACAGCTCGCTCTGTGAGCAGATGACTGCTGCTCACCTTGCCACGGGGTCTGCGCGAGATTGGTTCATTGTCAGGGATTTTTTTTTTTACCCATGATTCCATATGGTATGGAGCGGGCTACATGTTGCCCAACATGCCAGTGCAAATGTTTTCTCAATTAGGTGTCTTATCTCCGGTGAGTGCACTAGCATCAGATGAAGCTTGCTGACAGCATAATGGCAGCTAAAACCTCAGAAGGCTCCATCAAATGGCAGCTCTGCTACGACATCTCGGCCAGGACTTGGTGGATGGTAAGTTGGCAGGAGCCAAAGCAGTTTTTTTCCTTCCTCTTTCTTCTTTCCCCTCTTTTTTGAGGGAAAAAAACTTCCCTCCCTTTTTTGCACATGCAAAAAGAAAGACACAAAAACATCTTTGTTTTGTGAAAATTCCTTTTCTGCTTCACATTCAGTTGCTTGTAATAAGTGCTTTGTTTTTGTATTGTTTGCTTGCCTTACATTCAGATAATAGTGCTCTGTTGGTCCTGTGACTTTCATCCTCTTTTGTGTTCTCTTTAATGTTGTCCTCAATGTCCACGGAGTTGAAGATCTGAAGATGAAACTTAACGTGAAATTAATCCGTACCTGTTCTTCCTAAACTCTTATTTTTCTTGAGTTACTTTAATTGTAGAAGAAGAGGTCCTCTTCATGGCAGATACTTTAGTCACTTTTGCGCAAGTGGCAGCTCATTCCATCCACTTTCATCTCTTTTCTCAACTCTTCCGCTGTCAGTTAGTCTGTGTGAGGAAGCTGCTCCCGTGCTCTTTCTTCTTCTCCTTTAACTCGATACGGGAAAAGTTCCACATGATATGACTCCTAACAAGGAAAAAGAGCTGCATGGATTCGCTGTGATCCCTTGTTTACACTGAGTTAGTGTGCGTGCGCGATCGATCAGCATGGTGTGTGGACATGCGGTGGGGCGCTGCTCCTAAGCTTTGACACGCCGCTTCTTCAATTAAAGCAAGAAAAGGAAAAAAAAACTCCCAAAGTGCGCTGGGACGAGTCCGGCTGATTAACTTGCTTGTCGTGGGCAGCGGGGCCAGGCAACCTTTGACATCCTTGTCGTTTCAGCAGAACTGACGAGAGGTGAATGTGGGAGAGTGGCAGAGAGGAGAAAAAAAGAGAAGTGTTTAGCGGATTTTGCAATGAAATGAGGAAGGGCAGGGATTCACAATAGTCCATTGTGGCTGGCAGATACGAGCCCAGTTGGGATGGATGAAAGCGCTTAAAAAAACTCAGGCATGATGATTTGTTAGCCCAGTGCCATTATCTTTGTTATTGCCATCTATTTTACCATAATTATTATTATTATTATTTCTTGGAATGCCGGTGTGATGGCTGGAACATTTTATTGGAGACAGAGTTTCTTTGGCGGCTTCAATAAAAAGATGGTTATGTTGTGAGAAAACAATAGCTATATTATTCCTTTCACAGAGGGTTATGAACTCCAGAACTCAGCCCGAAACTCCCCCTTACTCATTCTCTCCCCCGATCCAGCTTGATCCAGGCTACTCGCTCCACATCGGCTCTGCTGCATGAATATGTGGGGAGAGAGCATGAGAGAAACCGAAGTCCAGTTCTCAGCTCTTTTTACCACTGCTGAAGGAAACTGTCTAGATTAGAGAATGGGAAATGTTATACTGTGGTGTCTGATGAGAAGGTTTAGTGGTTACTTGGTGGATGTTTTTGTGGAGCAGGGGGTGGTGATGCGCAGAAATGATCCATTGTGGCTTGCTCTGGGGCCAGAGCCGGACACCGGCAGTGCGGGAATGCGAGCCTACGAGCAGGAATCTCTAATCTCCATTTTCATGTAACAGCTACTATAGGTATTATACGTTCTAGTGAGTTTTAATTATATATTTTTAACTTTAACTCCTTAGAATTGAAATTGAGGAATTAATGAAAAAATATTTAAATTAAATAATCAGTAAAGTAATTGACAGAAAGCATTATTAAATGTTCTAATTTACATTAAAAATCTTTTAAAGTTCTGCGTCCATGATGAGCCATGCAAAATCTCCTAAAATTATATTAATTATATGATAATAAATATTGACCATAGAAATGATCACCCCTAGATTGCATAACTGGAATGCTGCTTTAAAAACAAATTACAGCAGAAAATAGAAAGTGCCATAATTATTATATTGGCAAATATATTGAGAATTGTCAGTTTATTATGTGCAAATTATGTTTTATCAGACATTTTTCATACATCTGACAAATTAGTTTATTACCAGTTTATAAATTTATTATTGTTTCAAAGCAAACCTTCAATCCCATTGTTAATGGTACTTGATTTATTTACAGGGAATTGCAGTTGTATAGTTAATTCTTAACTGCAGTATTAAATAGGCTTTAAAATGTATCCAGCATAGATATTGATGTAATTATATTTTATTTATTAACACATAACATTCTAGATGTTTAGGTGGTGTTTTATCATATATAAGTTTACTGTATGTTTTAGTTAATTCGTAGTTAGTTTAAATCTCCCATTTACTATTTTAACAACTATTGACCTGTAATCACCTGTTGTAATGTAATTTTTATTATCAAATTAAACAAATGATTTTTCTTTGATCATAGAGAAAAGATTTATTTCTGTGGTTTCTCGTCAGTTTATTCTTACTGATTTGTTTTGTTGCGCATGGTTTAAGCACATTTTTTAAATTGTAAATTTATTTTAATTTTTGTATATTTAATTTTTTGTTTATTTCATTTCAAATAAGTATTTTTAACAGATTAAATTAATTATTATTCAGTTTGAATCATACACTCTATTATTTAGAAAAAGATTTTTATGGTCACTATATATTTTAATTTGGTGATTGGACTGTCAATGGAAATATTAGAATTGACTTATTTAAATCACCTGCCTTTTTCTTTTACCTTTCACCATCCCCGTCTCTGTTTAGTTTGACAATAATCCTCGAAATGCCCCAGACAGCCTCTTTTTGCTATTATACAAAATTTTCCTTTTTTATTTACACATTTAAGCTGTTATATACTAATTCTTTTAACTTTGTATATATGCGCTTACACTGTATAATTCAATGTAATTCTCTCTTTAGTATGTAGATAAACAACTATGATGTGTATAGTTATCTTAAATAAGTGAGGTGTAAAATATGACATGGTGTCAGTCAGTCTTGGTGTATGTGCAGTTACAATCAGATCGGATCTTTATCGTGATATCTTAACCTTTCTTTAAAGGTTAGTTGGCCCTGCGAATAAATGCATGAAATGTACGCTGTCTTAGTGTAGAGTGTGGCGAATTAGCCGTTGAAGTTGACCCTGATTGTGCTCCTAAGATGCTTTGAGCCTTTTAAGGGCTGCTGAGGTGATGGTGATGGCGATTGCGCTAGATTATTAGTGCTAAGCATTGACCAGTGAACTACAACACATGTATGAATGGCATCCTCCATTGCTTAATGAGATTTTATCCTTTATACATGTGCTGAATGTATGATCTACTTGTCACTGAGTGGACATCTTTAAGAGGCAAATGTGTGTGTGTTTGTGTGTGTGAGAGTTGATTTTTATATGTGAGTGAATGCGTTGCGCTTCTAGCAATAATATCAAATATTAAATTTAGTTAAATGGATGACCTGTTTGTTTAGGATTCTCTTGTAAGTTCCTTGTATGCACAGTGGTCAAGAATAATTTAGCAAGCAGTTGTCACATTAGAGAAACACTTTTGTTTTGAGTATTTCTCTGTGTTAAATTACTACATTACATTTTGAGGTAGTGCTTGAGTAGCTGTTAAATGCTTATTTAACTCCATATTAGCGGGAATAAAATTATTAATTGTAAATGAAATATTTGTTTTTCCATTGTTTTAGTTTGTTAATCCATTCTTATGAATAAATAAAAAACCTAAAGAAAGTCTGTAATCTAAATTCTTGCTCATTTTATTAGTCACTGATTAATGAAGGCATTTCCTTGGTCTTTTAAGGCTTTGTTAACATGAACATCTATGGACACATTAAATGAAACAAAGTCATATGTTGTAACTAAATGATCCTAAAAGGTGCATTAGGTTCTGGAATCAATTAGATATTATTTAAATCTATTTTTAATTACATATATTATTTTATCCAATATTCTGTAGTATCACTTCGGATGTATTGTGCATGAAAATTTTTTTGGTTTAAACACCCATCTCCAACTTGAAACACAATCCAGTAATCCTCCTGCCCAGTATGGCCATCATAAGCCAGATTTCTGTTTTTGAACCTTTCCCTCCTGTGCTTTTACTGCTGGCTGCCTGTACATGAAGTTTTACTGTGTGTTGTTGTCCTGTTGAGTGGAAGATGTTTCTAATTTGCCCTTTGCCAAGGACTAAGGGAGAAATGATTAGAGAGGAGGAAATTGGAGGATTAAAATTGTCTGCTTGAACTTCCTGAGGTCCGCTTGCTCCCTCTTGGTGTATGTGCTGAGGGACCTACAGCCTCAGGCGTTGCAGGCAGAACAGCATCTCTAGCTCGCTCACACACTCACATACACACACTTACACACACACACTCACACACACACGCGCGCACACACACACACACACACACACACACACGCAAACACACCTCCACATCAGGGTTTATGCATGTGTGGGAGTGATGAACACACACTGAGCTCACAGTCAGACTCAATTTGTTAATGTGTGCAGCATTACCAACCCTGGGTGACTCATCACTTGCCTGGTGGAGTCAGAATTAATTTGTCAATGGGTGACAGAGCAAGATGTCTAAAATTGTAAAGACTTGTAAAAATAAGAATTGGGATTGGTCATTTTAATAATTACTTTTTGGAGATTGTTATGCATAGCAAGTTGATGTTTTTTTTTTACTTAGATACATGGTTCCAGTTTTTCAGTGCATGTTATATTTATATTTTTATATTCTTATTTAGTTATTTTGGATTGTTGGTGGTAATACTTCTTTCCAACATCCCAATGATGATTTTCCATTCTGTTCATTATATGGTGTGTCATAATCTTATTTGAGAGAAAGTTTTTAGCCCTCATACTTTAAATATTCTCTTCTGATTCTTCAGTCCATATGTTTTTCTTTCACTTTCTGAGAAATTCTGGGAGACTTTAAGCAAAGGCTGTAATATCCGTTCATATGTTTAATGTCTTTTGGAGAAAGTGGTGCCTGAGGGTGTTCTTGCCTATTTTGTGTTATGATGTATATCTAAGCAGAGAGGGAAAGAGAAGCTTTAGCAGTCCAGCATCCTGTGCTTCGCTCATTGGAAATTGGTTATGTCTTGTGTTGCCATACAAATTAATCTTACAATTCCTCATATATTTTCGGAGAAAATTGATGAGTCTGAATTTAAATGTGCTGTGAAGCACCTCTTACTTGGCACATTATACATGTTGGCTCGTGAACAAGATAATTTGAAGGAACTGAAATCAGATTTGGACTTCGCTCCATGTAGAAAATAGAGGAAGTGAGGAAGACAAAATTTGGAGTCCATTCAAGATGTTAACTGCAAACTTATACCAACCATGTTTTACATTTTCTAGTGCTTTCCAGGACAAACTGCCTTGTTTAAAATTCAGATTTTCTCACACAAATACAAATGGACAATTGTTTAGTATTGTTTGAAGGTTTGAACCATTGACTGATGGTTTGAGAGAAATCCTAAATAAAGTACTGCTTGGATTAAATGTAGTAATAAAGTATGATTTAGATGCAAAAATCAGATGCATATTGAGATGATCTGCTGTACCATGAGAACTACTCAAAAAGGGTAAGAATGCTGGAAAGAAAGTGTCTCAGTCAGTCCAGATCATGCAAAACATTCTGAAGGTAGAAAAACCATAATATGATTTCTGAGACAGAATGTACTGCTTTAATGGTTTTTTACTTGCTAATGAAGGATTTATTAGCTAAAAATGTGTTTTTGTTGTCAGACATGATTGAAAGCAAATCATTTACATTCTTCCCATTGAATGCTGACTTCTTAACAAAACATTTGCCATAATTACAGTAATTATTTATATAGCTGTGGAACACAGTTTGAACCATCGAGACCCTGTAAAGACCATCTTCAGGGACGGACCAGATTTTTTACTCATTTTTGATTTTGTACCAAGCTGCTAAATTCTTTCTGTTCATGCTTCTGTGAGTATAATTAAAATTTGATAAATTAAAAAAAATACATTTCTTTGATTAACATTGATAAATATTCAATATTCATAAGAAACAAACCATATTTAATATCGGTATACAATTTCACCTTTTTAGCATTTTTAATGGTCTGCAATGTAACCCATCTCTTTGTTTATTTATAATGAAACTGAAGGAGATGAACATGTTGTATGTAGTGTCATTTTAATTGGTCAGCATTTCAACTACATGACCCGTTTATATTGTGTAACACACAGCCCTGTGTAACTAATGTATCTGTTTTTTATTCGTTCTCAGCATTTTATAACTAATTATGAGGGTGTGTGTATATGGTATATGTCCAGAGAGACAGCAAGCACCACACTTATACACTCATCTGCAACTGTACCTATTGTAAATAAAGGCAGCAAAAAAGGTGATACAGTAAAGAAAAAAAGTATTGTTGGTCCATTGAAGGTAGAGTTTGTTTACAGGTGAAACATGTACTCAACTATGTGGACAGTGAATCTCACAAGATAGTGGCCAATTGGTTCAGGACCCAAGTTTTTCCTTGATGTTTGTCTGTTTTCCTCTGTGGCACTTTTACCTTCTGCCATCTAAGCAGCACTCTGTGTCTGTGCTGTGGTATGAAGGGAACAATTGTGTGGAAGAGATGCGTGTGAAATCCTTGCTGTCTGCAGAGGGTCAGGGGTCGCCGTGTGAGAAAAAGGACCTCTTTCTATTCCTGGCATGGCTCTGTAAGGGACGCCATTCTCGGCAGGAGACACCCCCCTTCACTGATTCTCTAGCTCTATCTTCCTATCCCGCTTTCTTTGGTCTCTCCCCATCTCTCCCCAGAGGAACATGGCTACTGGCCAAGACAGCTGGCTCTTTGGGCTTGGCCTGGTGCTCTCTATAGCTTGTCTTGTTTGGAACAATGAAAGTGAAGATGCTCTCTGTGATAGAGAGCTTATGAGAAAGAGAGTTAAGTTGTCTCAGCTCTGCGGTAATAAGATGGCTCTTCTTCAAACTTTAGAGTTCCACAGCTGACATCATCCTTGGTGGTACATCCACACTTAATCCTGCTTAATCTTCTAGTTTAGTGAAGCTGGTTGACTTGACATGTACATCTTTGAGAAAAAAAATTGTGCATTTGGTACCGTAAGAAACCAGAGCACACAAACCAGTTTTGCATGGCTGGTGTTCAATAGTTTGTTCATTCTGATTGAATTTAAAATCTAGAGAAGCTCCACTATAGCATGGCTTCTTCTGCCCCATGGCACTATGCCACTCATGGCAGCTTCTTCAGACAGTTATGGACACAGCACCACAGGAGCCACACAGTTTGGTTCTGTGCTGTATTTTTTTGTCTTCTCTTTCCTCCTATTCCAATCCACTATCATCATTGTTTGTTTGTAAAGTACTGGCTGTCATGTCTCAGTTGATATTCATCTTTTCATGAACGTGTATTCTGTGTTTTAAATGAGGTGTGTGAATTTGTATGCAAGTATGCATAATGTGTGTTCCTTGGGAGTTGTCATTTTTTTTAATAGACGTGGAAAAAATGGAAACAGATTCCAAAAACACCATCTGGTATTTGGAGGAGTGTATTTGTCGGTGTGAATGTGTGTGTGTGTGTTTGTGTGTGTTGGGGGGGGATTGTGGTGGTGGTGAGAAGTGATCCTTTTTTTCTCCATAGCCCTCTTGGTCTTGAGCCACCCGCCACTCTGCTGCCAAAAAAAAGGTGTCAGTCGCCGATGATGGGGAGGCAGGAGGGGTGTATGTGTGGTGTGTGTTTGTGGGTGTGGGGCTTTGCTGCTATCACTGGAACTTGGCCAGTGCTATTAACTCCTCCATTCCATACTCACCTGCTTTAAAATATCTCAGAAAATGACCTACAAACTTTTACAATTTTGGATTTATTTGCATAGATTTAAACATTTGATCCAGTCTCACGTCAAGTTTAGTCTTTCACAGGTTGTCATTGGTGGCCTGCTGTGTCTTATCCAGTGCATTACTTAAGCTGTCTGTTACCATTTATCAATCTAACAATCTAAGGTGCAGTTTATGAATCTGTATGTCCATATATTATTTTGAGTCTGAATATCAATCATTTCAGCAGGTCATTTGACAATAAGGCATGGCTCATATGTTAAGTTTAAAGCCCTGACATTGTGCTTTTTTTTTTTGAAATGGTATTTCTATTGTCCCCATGTTCAGAAAGGGGGGTATTTGAGAGCAATGCTGAGTAATGCCTGAGTAAAGTAGCTAATGTTACAGTACTATACTGAAATAATTTTATGCACAGTTAATGCAGAAATGTTCCATCTAGCTAATATTGCAGCTAGCGGATTAGTTTGCTTTCAGGAACAGTCAAAGCCCTGAGTCAAATCCAGTCAGCTAATGTTAACAGTCTTTCCATGATGTTAAATTTAGATAAAACATGAACATTGATATATGTAGTTTGCTGGGCTACATTATCTGAATTGGAGAAAAGGGTATTGATTTTGATAAAATTGTTAGCCACCAAGCACTGAGGTGAGCTCCCATAAGCACTAACGTTACTGAGCAGGGTTCTTTTTCATGACTAAAGGCGGTTAGCTGTTACTAGTTTGGGTTAGCTAGTTAGGGCTGTGATGGGGCACACAAACTGTGTTAATACAATATGTATATAGATCCGGGAATATTTGTTTCATATGTACATAAGCATCTGGATGTCATCATTAAAAACAGCAACATGAAGGCCATAGCAAAACAATTTCATAGGTGTGGATCACAGAATACTCATTTAAAGATATTAGCCAATCATAGCAAAGTTATTCATGTATTTAATATTTAAAAGCACAGCCACAAAATTATCCTGTTTTATCCTATAGGGTTTTCATTACATGCTAAAATGGCACAATAAAAAAAAAAGAAGAAAACAAACTTTACAAAAGCATCTCAGGGAAAAATATAAAATTATTGAAAATTGCAAGGCTTGCCCCCATAAGAAGGCTTCATTGGAAAAATGGCATGGAAAAGTCAATGAAACCATCCATAATCTATACTGCTTATCTGTCAAGGTTGCAGGGAAGCTGGATCAATCCCAGCTGACTTTGGGTGAGAGGTGGGGTACACCCTGGGCATGTCGCCAATCTATTGCAGGGCTAAAACAGAGACAAACATCCATTCACACTCACATTCACACCTGTGGGCAATTTAGAGTGGGCAATTGACCTAATCTGCATGTCTTTGGGCTGTGGAAGGAAACTGGAGGAGACCCATGTAGGCACAGGGATAACATTCAAACTCCACACAGAAAGGCCACAATCAACCAGTATTGAAACAGAGCCTGGGTTTCATTGTAAGATAACTTGTTAGCTGACTTACAACAGAATGGTTGCACACTGATTTTATTTTTATGTCAGATATATTTGGCCCCTTCTTAAGATCTTGCTGAGGCCCTACAGGCGAGCTCTGCTAACTGTCTAGATCCCTTGAGCATGTGCTTTCTCTTGAAGTGCCACAATAACTGTCATGTGGATAGGAAAATCCTTTTTGGGCCCCAAATCTAAATCATAAATTCGAAAAGGCGTGGTAGAATATGGATCACATTTATGAAGTGCACAGCTGGTTAAGCTGGTTAAACTCATCGTGTAAAAGTGTGACAGAGAGAGACACAGAGAAAAGAGAAAGTAATGTGTTATTGGAAAATAAAGTTGAACCTGGCCATATTTGGTCATATTTCTTTTTTTTGCAATAATTGCTAGATTTTTTTGATGTTTCTATGTTAAAAAGGGTTATGCAGCATGACCTTAATTATAGATGATTTGTCAATCGTACTAATGAGTGGATGATTCCAGCAAATAAAATAAAGATTTTCACTTAATATGTTAATAGACGGGGAGAGGATTAGGTGAGATTATAGTTTAGTAGATGATTTCTAATGAGTGAGTTTGTTGGGTGCAGGGCACATAGAGGATGTGTGTGTGTTTGTGTGTGCGTGCGTGCATGTGTGTGTGTGTGTGTGTGTGTGTGTGTGAGAGAAAGACTGAGAGAAAGGCAAGATGTCCTCCCAAAATATCAGAGTGTATATGAGAAGGGCTGCGTAATTCCAACCATGATGCTTAGCTTCAGGGGTGTAATGGAAAACACTTTTTGAATCAGAAAATAAGTCTGACAGTCTACAATATGGCTGCATCTGTGTACAACCGTGGATCTGGTATGCATAGAAAAGAAAAACAGTTAAAAACTCTTGATGCACAAAACAATTAATGTACACCTCTCAGCTTGTACATATGTGTGTGTGTATGTGTGAGAGTGCACATGCACGCACGAGAGAGATCTCCAGTGCACCACCAAGTCAAATATTTTGAAATATTTTAGTTTCAGCAAAAGCTCAGCAGGATATCTTGACAAAAGCTCTACTATATGAAAAACTTGCAACACTACCATAAAACACAGTCAGGATGCAAGTTGGTTCCTGTAATTACTAATAAACAGTTGTTCCCTCACCAGTTTCTCTTTTTCAGGGGCAGCTATTGCTGCTTTAGGGGCAGTCTAAAGGATAGAGAAGTGGGTTTGGGACTGAAAGGTTGATGGTTTGGTTCTTTGGACCAGCAGGAAGAATGTGTAGGTCGGGGGAGTGTATGAGCAACACTTTCCCTTCTCTCTGCATCCATGGCTGAAGTGCCCTTGAGCAAGGCACCTAACCCCCAATTGCTCCCTGGGCACTGTAGCATGTGGCACTATACCCTGCTTGGATGGGTTAAATGAGATAAAGAATTCATACCATTGAAGGTTTTTTTTTGTTCTCTCACAAGATAAAAATAAGACACAAAGGAAGCCATGTTATTGAGAAACATCAAAACATAATCTCCTCTGTCTGAAAAACCTTCCTGTGAAGGAAATCTAAAACTTATCTGAAATGAATCATATTAGATCAGGCCCGAATTGAATGGTATTTGTGCAGAACCAAATTGTATTGGATCAATACTAAATTGAAGTGTATTAAGTTGCTACTTTACTCAGTTTTACTGTTTTTAGTCATATCGTATCATATACAGTGCACTGGGATGTGTATCATATTGTCTAAAAGAGGGGGATTCAAACTTTTGCTTACTTGGTCCACATAATGTTAAGCCATCTGTGTAAACACACTTCTTAGTTTATAATTTGGTCAAATAAGCAGAAAACTGACTGTAGTATTTAAGGATTCTTCTTAAATGAAGTTGAAAATGAAGTTGTGTTGACAGGGTTTTATCCCAGCAGTGATCATACAGGGACTAAATGGATGAAAGAAATACTTTTGCAGCCCAGTGTTGCAACCCAGATTTGCAACTGCAATGTTAAATTAGTAGCCACATAATTTACATGCTGCATATAGTAACTCTAAGCCCCAGTTTGTCCTATCCTCCTTACCCCTCTCAACTTCTAATTAGGTTGATTCAAAGCAATGCCTTCTTCGCAGAGAGACCCCATTACTTATTCCTGTCCGGCAAAGGGCACACCATGACCCACAGAAGCCTGTCGCCTTATTACACATGCCTGCAACAGGGGAGCCGCTGACCCCTGATGCTGGGGGAGCTTAGCAGCTGGTGGGGGCATCTCCAGAGGCCAGCATCTCCTTTGCCACACATTAAAGCGGCACTTGGATTCTCACACAGACACATTCACGGTTTTAGGTTTGCTGAGATTAAAAGAGAGCCACAGTGTTCCATCGAACCTCGTATAATCGGTCAAGTGACAGACACTCTGGCTGTAAATTCTGGGTCATGTCCGCTTCACACATGAGAGACAGAGTGTTCCTATAGCCGCCTCCCTCCCTTGCTTGCTCTCTAGCTCTCCCCTCTGTGGGCAGATTAAATGGAGAGCCAGCTGTATCCAGGGGACAAGCTGCCACAGGCCTTTCCAAGGTGACCCCTGGCAAAGCTGGCAGCACATCTGTAGCCCTGACACATGCAGGATCCCATAGGCCCCCTAGTGGCCTGGGTTGCTGGCAGGGAGGCTTTAGCAGAGGGCCTGGTTGCTTTCGTTCTGCAGCCTTCCATGAGCAGAGGCAAAGGGGATACAGCTGGAACATGCTGAGGTTATGGCGTACGTA
>JAQQZR010000007.1:10367218-10379635 GCA_030068235.1 Notoglanidium macrostoma
TGCTTTCGTTCTGCAGCCTTCCATGAGCAGAGGCAAAGGGGATACAGCTGGAACATGCTGAGGTTATGGCGTACGTAAGTGCATCATTTGGAGTTGGCCTGATGGTGATGGCAGGTATCATTTCATGTGAATGTGAATAGCAGTGATGGTAAATAATGGGGAGCTGCTTAAGTATTGGTTAATCAGCTGCTGGTTATCCGTCTGTTGTTCTTTTATTAGTACATTCTCCTATTACTGTTTAATATTTGTTGGAGATCTGGTAGGTAAGCAGGTGTGAACACATGATTCACATGGCCTTCTTAAACTGAGCTTTTTTTTATTGGGTCCAACTACGAAGTTGACTGGTGGACATGCAAGTATTCATATAGAGATCACAGCTCTTCCTGCTTGGGTGGCAGCCAAAGCTTGAAAGCTCCAGCATGGTTGGTAGAAGGTGAACCCATTGTCTCTATAAGTGGAGACATCCTCTTGCAATCAGTGCTGCCAGTTGGGATCCTCTTCATTGCAGATCTAAGCCATCCACCAGTCAGCATAGGGCTCTATGTAGCTCTTAATTGCTTCCATCTTCCAGTGCCTGGGTGGGCTTCCCTTGCAACTCTAAGCTGATCTACTTCCATTTATATCACTTTCTGCCAAATCCAGCAAGTCAGTTGCTTCTCAGTGGGGAAACTGGTAAATGCGTAATAATTTTTTTCACAAGTGGATATGTCCAGATGAAAGACTGAAAGACAGAGCTTTCTTGAACTTCTTGTTGTGAGATGAGTGACACAGAGAAGACACAGAGAAGCTACGGTTATCCACATTTTTTTTCCACTTTCCGTTGGTTTGCAGGAGCAGCGCTTCAGAACAGTTGTGTGTGTGGTGCAGGTACTGGCACAGGTGCAGCACGGGAAGGAAAGACTGAAATATGAGCTGGCTGCAGGAGACCAGCCCTGATGGTCGACTGGGAGCATTAATGGAGCAGATTAGATATCCCAGCATAGAGGAAAAATGGAGGGGGTGTGAGGGGAAACAAGCATGAACGGGCCTCTCAGTCCATACATTTCTCTCTGACACGGCTGGGAGGAAATGTAGGGAGAACCAGTGGAAATGAATGAAAGCGATCCTTAAACAATACGGAACAATAAAAAGGGAGCCAGTAAGGTTAAGTAGGCCTATAAATGACAGTCTGAGCTTGTATACATTCCAGCTGGAAGACCCTGGGTGACCTATTTGCTGACTGTCTAGTACTAATTCTAAGTAATGTCATGTTATACTCTCACCCACCACATGCAAAGGTTTGGCCAGTTTATCAGGGTCTTGAAAGGGAAATGGTCTTGAACTTTGGCATTTGGTACCACCTGCTGGTGCATGAGTGTAAATGAGATAAAAGTAAAGTTTGTCTCTTTTTGGCCCTGATGATAATGTCTTCATTTGTGAGCAGGCATATAGCTTATAGATTGTAGGAGCACTCATTAGGTGTGGGTGAATAATTGTTTTTATATCATGATAAATATTATCACAAAACTTTCCTGACAGTATTGTTAGTACTGTCAGTATTTCTATAATCATGACAAACTGTATGTTTTTTTTCTTTTTTGCTAATTATTTACCTTTCTCTTGTTCCATATCAAAGCAATTACTATTCATGGAAAAAACTGACCATTTTAAATATTGATTGAAATGCAAATTGCTGCTTTTGCAATACACTGGATGAGTTATGAGAACCTTGTGCATTTAGGAGTGTGACATCATTATTAGCTAACACCTCTGAGGCCCAACCTCTCTGCAAACTTTGCTGACTTTGCTTCCTTTGAAACCTTGGCCAGATGGCATGTTTGCTCTCATCTCATCACCTGATTTCCTATGGTGCCAGGACTCCCCCTGCCCAACCCCTCCTTCTGAATGCGGTGTCAGGTAGACACTGTAAAAAAGGTGCAGGGGGGGATAGCTTTTCACCTGCTCCTTCTGTAGGATCCCTGCTGAGAGCAAGCTGTTCCCTCAGTACCTGCTTTCGAACGACACCAGCACATGGACATACCTTGCTTCTCTTACGCCTCCCACCATCCCTGCACTGAAGAGGCTGTACATTAATAAACAAGCTACAGGACTAGTCATTAGATGAACATTACAGCTATTAAAATCATTATAAACCCCCTAAGGTGAAAGAGCAGTTACTCGTGAACAGTTGAACTGAGGGTTGGACTACGGTAACTTACCGTTTAAGTTGCACCTGGAGGGAGGAATCCTCCACTGAGAGGACGTTTATGGCCTTTTGTGGCCTGTGTGGAGTAGAGGCGTGCTAGTCCAGGGAATGTGCAGGCAGACAAAAAGGGAGGAGGGGAACTACTCATTGTTTAGTATCTCTGTAGGACTGTAACTAATAAAACTAAACTAGACCTGAGGGGAAGCAGCTGAACTTCCTGTAGCGGTTGTATTTATTTATTTGGAGGGTCCATTTCAGGTCTCCTGAGCAGCCCGTAAACAAAAAAGAGCTTTCCTCTGCTCCAGATTGCCTGTTTTATTCTTATTTATTTATAATTCCCTGAAACCACTTTGTGTTGCAACTTGATAGCTCCTTCCTTGTGAAAATGCCGGTTTCATCAGGATTCCAAAAAGAATGACCCCCTATATCTTTTTTTTCCCCTTTTCTTTTTTTCCCTTTTTTGTCTCTTAATTCCGGCCCCTGGCCACTCACGCAAATAAATACCTTTCTACTTAAACATACATTGGCTAATTAATCTATTCCATCTGCTTCTCTCTCTGCATTGCTTCCATGACACAGAAGTTTCCGAATCAGATTTGGATCATATTGTGTTGATAAGTGGAACATTATGAAGAAAAGCTGGAAAAATACAATTGAAAGGGAACAGACTGATCAAATAAACAGAAGTTAATCCTTTCTGATTTCACACTCGCTCAAATGGACGTCGAGGGTTTTGTCAAGATGTTAGTCAGAATTTGCTCAGGCTTAGGCATTTTTCAAAAAACATTGGTAAAGAAACATGGTAATAACACAGCAAGGATGTAATGTAAACAATTAAAATATGATGAAAAGTAGGAGCATTTAACATATATGTTGTAAGACATTCTAAGCTGCCTTCCACATATTTATTCAGTATAGAGCCACTGTTTTAGGTTAATCTCAGCTACATTACGATGAGTATATATTATTGTTACTGTTTTGCTGTTGGTGAGAACAGATGATGCACATGTAATCTCTGTGTATCTCCAGAGGAATGGCAGGTTTTTCAGACAGTTGTTGCTCGACTTTGGAACATCTGGTCAACCAACTGGGGATTTGTCTTTATTCCCTCTGGTGAAAGACCATGACTGTTAGACTTGTAATATTTAAGGAGAAGGTTTTTTTTAGTACTTCACTTAACCTTACAAAACAGCATTTGGGAACTGACTGCAGGGCATATTACAGAAAATTCCTTGGACATGACAAAAATTGCCCAGAGAAGAAAATTCTCCCATGGAGAGCTATAGGATCTTTCCTTTGGTCTGGTATTGTTTACATTTTTATGTTGCTGACTAACATGCACATATGTATATACTTGTTTACGGATTATTAATTAAAAAAATATATTTTTCTCTTATAGTATATTTTTTCTCTTATCAGCGCAGAGGAGAGTTATGGTTTCAGTAAAGCTGATGTTAACTGAACATGAATTACATACTACGTTTGACGTGTTTTGGACTAAATCTGTTTAGGGTGTAACATTTTGTAAGCCTTCACGTGTTTCAACGAATATCAGTAATGTTAGTGCCAACAAAATTGCTAATACGTGAGAGAAATAAAATGTAAAATATTACTTGATGGCATTGTGAAGTTACTTGACAGGAATGGGAAAGGATAATAAACATTAAAGGTGCACTATGTAGGATTTATAAGTAGGGATCTATTAGCAGAAATGGAAAATAATATTAATAATTACAGCCCCCTCCAAAAGTATTGTAACAGTGACACAATGTTTGTGATTGTTCCTCTGTACACCATCTGAGTGGATTTCATTGAATGGCTGTCAAATGCAAGTTCAACACTTGGAATCAACTAAAGACCTTTTATCTCCTTAATTTGTCAAGAAATAATGAGGAAACTGGCCATAACTGGCCATGAAACAGCTCACCAGTCAACTGTCCCATTACCTTTGATCCTGTGAAAATGGAGGGATTGTGTGAAAAATAGCTATAATTCCTCAATGGTTAACACAATATTTTTTCTTAAACCCTTTGAATTTATGCTGAAAGTCTACACTTTAATCACATTTTGATTGCTTCTTTTCAAATCCATTGTGGTGGTGTAAGGCAAAATCATGAAAAATGGGTAACTGTTCCAATACTTTTAGAGCGGACTGTATGTTTTCATTAGTGTATAATCACATGTAACTACAAGCCATTGTGTTTTTGTAAGCTTAGAATGAGCCCTTTATATCTAAACTGGGTCTTTTTTCACGGAGCTGCCATGTTACATCAATACAGTAGCCCAGAATGGACAGACCAAGCAATGGCTTAGTAATGGTTTTTTTTTTTTTGCTTAAAGATTTTTGCACTATAAGAAGTCTTTTGCATCATGCTTGCTCCGTAAGCAGCCAAGGGAAACAGAGGAAGAGCCATTGCAAAGAAGAAGAAAAAAGAGGTGAATGTCAGTTAAGTTGCATTCTTGTTTAATTGTTTTGGGAGTCCCATGAATTAATATTATGTTGACAGTTTAAGCCTGTTTGAAGTAAAGTTTTATTCCTGCATGAACCATGAAAAGTCCAAGCAAACACCTACCAGCCACATGCCAGGCTTTTGGCTTTTGGAATAAAACCCTAAAAGAGGCAAACGTGTTTATGACACTAGCATTGTTTTATTTTATTTTTATATCACAATTTTTCAGAAATCCACCTGAAACGATTGAAATGTAAATTCACCTAACAGTTGCTTAGATACACCAAAAAAAGTGACCACGCATGGGCTGTCACACCTCTGCAGATATATACTATTGCACGTGACAGCCACTGTAGATTCTAATACATTGTTGGAATGGGAGGGTTGAGTGGAGGGGCGTTCAGTTGGTTGCAGTCAGCAAACCTCAGCAAAACCAGCTAGATGCCACTAAATTGTATGCAGTGTACCTTCAATAATTTAATTATTAAAGATAATGTGGCTAATGATTAATATTGTTTTATCTGTTTGCTGTAAGATTTAAATGTGAATTTAAAAATAATGAGAAGCATTGGTGTCAAATTAGCACTTGCTTACTATTTGAAAGTGACAACCCATTGCTTTACCAACTTTGCACTTAAAACTTGCAAATTAATGCACTTTGATTACTTAATTGTGATAAATCAATAATGCCTTCTCTTACTGCTAGCCAGCACTACCCAATAAATAATTATGTTTAGTCTTCCCAATCTTAAAAGGGTATGCTCTTAAATATAAAATAAAATATTTCGATGCATACTGTCAGTGGAGATGCTTTTCAAAATATTTATGTAGATATTAAATGTTTAGGTAGACATGAGATGTCTGTTATGTTGACATTGAGAAATCAGTGAATTATCTTTTTTCATGAAAGTGCTAATGTACATTCTGTTGTTTGACAGGCACTGCTGAGTAACAGAACTCTTTTATTTTCTTCATAAATTTTAATGGAGGCCAACAAGCTACTAGCTGCAGGCTTTAGGCTACTTAGATGAAATTTTGTGTAGTGGCGCTGGAGGCCATTTATTGATATTTTTATGATAAAATAAAAAAATAAAAAGAATGCGCTCTCTCTCTGTCGCTCTGTCTCTCTCTCACGCTCTCTCTGTCTCTCACTCTCTTTTTCTCTCTTGCTCATATTCTGTAATGTCGGCTTCTCCAGAAGGTCCAAGAAGTGGCCTTGCACAACTGTTACAGCATTTGACTCCTCTCTGGCAGCTGTTCCTTCCAGAGGCTGGGTCTGAATATTCATGATGGTTATATTCCCTGGGCCTGTGGGCTGCAGCTGTCCTCACACAAATGCACACACATATACACACACACACTCTTAGACATGTTGTCATTCTACCCCACATTGTATTGTCTTGACAAGACCTTTTTTAAACTTTACCATGATTAAATATTTTTACCTTTAGTATTGTATTTGGTATTGTGCAAATTGTGCCTGAGTAATACAATGATATGTCCTCAAATATTGATGCATAGAGCTGAATGAATATACATATTGTGTCTGCTTTGGACCTTGTTTTGAGCTCTGCCTGAATTTGCCTATACTTTTCACCATATCACTTTTATCTTGGTTGTTCAGACTGTTCAGTTGGTCAGTCTTGTCAGAGTGTATATAAGACTTGGTGAGATCTTACAGGAAGCCTGGGATGTAACCAGGTTATGAACGATGGTGGTAGGCTGATAGTTGGTCCTGGAGCTTCAGTCAGATGTGACACGTCCTTCACTGGTTCCGTGGGCTTGTTGAATTTCCCCAGTGACACACTTGGCCTATATTCTTGCCTTTGCATTCTTGTCTTATCTGTCGTGAGCTCTGGCCCCAGTGCCAGTCAGTGTTAGGCCTTGATCCGAAGTCCTTCACTTTCATTAAGTTGCTATAATTGTAGATCAGTGGAGGCGATGGAATGCCAAGAGCTATCAGAGAGAAGAGACTTTGTCATGCTGAAAGTGTATCTAAGGATTTGGTTGATTCTTGCATTTTCTTTTGTCCCTGAATGTTTTTGTTACTCATTCGAGAGACAGGCCAAGGGCAGGTCGAATAAAATAATGATTTGTACCATATACGTTTTATTAAGTTTATTAAGGAACAACTCTTCAAGGCATGTTGATTTAACTCTTCAGTCCAAGAAATTATACACTGCAATACAAGCTCAGATAGCAAAATGAGAGAGAGATGGAATGTCGTGTGTGTGTGTGTGTGCGTGTGTGCGTGTGTGTGTGTGAGCGTGAGCGCATTAAATCAAGAAAAGAAAACCAAACCAGAAAAAAATACTGGGCATCAGCTTTCTGGAAAGTGATGCTAAAAACTAAACACTTCCTCCAACATTCCTTTCTGCTTTGTTTGGTATGCATCTGTATGAACCTCTTCTCTTCAACTTCCACACATACTTTATATATATATATATAAAAAACTCATTAGAAAATTGTGAGTACTATTTTCAAGATGGCACAAAAGGACAATAGGGCAAGTATGCTGGAGTGAGTGTGAGACTAATGAAGTGGTATTGAGGGATGAAGATGCAGCAGACAAACCCTGTTGCACCTCTCTTGCCCCTTGCTGTCCAGTTGGGCTGGATGAGTTGAGTGATAATGTCACTGTGTCCCACTTCTCTCCTCTACATCCTTCATCTGCTCCTGAAGCCATGTATCTTGTGCTCTCCCTGTGTTCATCACTCACCTCTGCTGGCAGGGTGCTCGAAAACCCCCAATTCATTTCTACCTAAGAAAACGTACTGCCAGTCCTCAGGGGCTTCAGAGCAACACATGGTTGTGAACAAAAAGTCAAATCAATCCCTAGTCAAATCAAATTGAACCCTAAGACACCTAGTGTAGTAATAACACAAGGTAATATGTGATGTGTGGTGTAAAGTGAAGACAATCACCTAAACAGGTGAATGAAAAAAAGTTAGCTGAGTATTAGAAATTTATTCACTTTAATACTTTAATGCTTAAAAATCATTGAGTTTTTTTTGTTTAACATATATGTGGTGCATCATTGTATAAAAGTAAAATGGAAAAAAGAATGAATAGATAAGATTGATAGAAAGAGTGTGCATACTTTTATATTTTGTCTAATAAGTTGTTTAATACATGTGAAATCTTGAATACTGAAACAGGAATTTATTCTCCAAGGCGTCACATACAATCAGAGCTAGAGACATATTTTTTCATTATTTGCAATTTCTATAGGGTATATATATATATATACACGCTATAATACATATATATATTTAGGATGTTTCTTTTCAGCTTCTGTAAGACAAAACTGACTTTGAAAACTGACTGTTATATGTAATATAGAACTACTGGAAGATGCTTGTTAGGTATATGTAATTGCAGACTCGAGCCATTAGAAGGCGATGTTGCTTTAAACAGTAGCTCCTGAGCCCTGAATTACCCTGACTTTCCTTTAACAGACATTTTCAATGTGTTCTACACTTTTAAATTCTGTTAAAAATATGGTATAATAAGAATTCAGTCTAAAAATGTAAATGGTAAAAGTCAGTAATGCAACAAAATAATGAACTCAACCCAGCCAACCCTGTAATCACATTTATTTTGTGTAGTCTAAACACATTTGGTTAATAACTTTGTAACTCTCTCATAAATTCTAATTATTCTAATTTTAGAAATCCTTTTGCTTGGATGAACAGTTTTTCAGTTTCAGCCTAAGTCAGTGAAGGCAGGAAGTTTAGCTAATGGGTTTAACTCTTTTTGTGGAAAAAAAAAATTCAACATTTTTATTTATATTTTATATTTCATTGTCTCAAATGAAATATTTGACAAATAATTTTTTTCTTATTCCCAAGCTAAAAATACACCTGAAGGGCTCAAAACATTTTAAATTGTAAATTAGGACAAAACATATGCGTATAACTTGTGTAAATAAGGGCAAGAGGACATGATTGGTGGAACGGCTGTTAGACAGTTAAAAAATGACAGATTCTCAAGGAAAAATGAACACAATAATTCACCCAGTAAGACTAAAGGAGGATATTTTTGTATGTAAATATGTTTTGGATGGTGCCGATTTTGCCAGGGTGCACTTGTCAGGAGCACATGTTGTGAGGAGATAGTGAGGCCACAACAAAGGCAGTGATGAGTGGAGGCATCAGCAGCGTCGAACCCTCATCTGAGTTGCCTCCTTTGGCACTGTCTCTGTGAGTTAGTCACACTGCCATCCAACAGTCTGCTGCTTCAGCCCACAATAGGTCTGGCACTGATCATGCACCTGAAAGCCTAATAATCACACACACATACACACACAACTTGGGCATGAAAAAAAAAATCTTTTCTTTAAAAAAAAAAATTTGATTCTGACAGAATCAAACCACATGGCTCTGAACGTTTTAGAAAGTTTATACAGTGCAGCACAATTTTTGCAAATGATTCCCAAATACAACTTAGTGATTTCTTTTTTGCAGAGGATTTAGTAAAATGCTTTGATGGAAAATGTGGAATTTGTGTGTGTTTATGCCTGCATTTTCTGTTCCTCTCTCTCTCTCGTTCCCTGTTATTGTGCGCAGCTGCACTCGGAGGAGTCTAGTCATATTACAGTTACTAAAGCAATTTCATTCAGCAAACGGCGTAATTAGTGGATGCGCCTGGGAACTTCCTTTTAGTTAATTGTCATCCTAGTCACCTGTCGGTTCCAACCCGGTGCTGTGGAGAGCTCTTAGGAATCTGCGTATGTGTGTGAGTGGGTGTGTGTGTGCACCGGTAGAGTGGGAGAGGCAGCAGTTTTCAGCGTCCAGCTGCGCACTCCAAGCTGCAGTTCTTTCCCACTCTTTTTCCCCAGTCAGGAACAGCTGTCAGGTGTCTCATAATGTTTTTCAAACTGTCAGAGGGCATGGGATTCTTCCCTGCATCTGTGTGTGAATGTATGACTGCTTGTGTGTACGTATGTGTGCGTTATCACACCTTGCTGAGCTGCACAGAGAATGTGTATCTGAGATGAGTGCTTTATGGGTATTTATCTGTGCTGAATGAATGTACATATGTAATAAGCAGGGAACATGCAGCCTCCTGGCACTCTGTGCTGCTCTCTGCCCATGTGCACAAACAGAAGGAATGAGGGGGAGGCTGAAAACGTGTTAGATATACCCAGCATATGCCTTGCTATTCCAACAGCTTGCATACGGGCCGTACTTGCCTGAAGGCTTGTTTTTAAGAAAAAGATTCAGGGGCCCACTGAACGTTGTGCATGCGTGTGTGTGTGTGTGTGTGTGTGTGTGTGTGTGTGTGTGGGCACACTGCCGGAGATTTTTCCTGAAATTGATGTGTGAAAGCTTGTGTTGAATGTGTGAGAGAGACAAATAACACATCAAAAAATAAGGCATTATATAACGTACATAATTATACTCAAAGTGCAGCGGTTGGTTTGTGCATATTGTAGTTTTCTTCATAGAACAAAAGTGGTATATAGTCGTGCAGACAGCTCGAGATGCACTTCGTACTCTGCTCCACTCTGCTTTTCTCACAGCCGCTAATCTGTTCATTTAAAGATGGTTTTATATTATAGTAGTATTGTTTATGTTAGCACTCAGTTTAAAATTTATATGTTTACACGTTGAATTACCAACATTTGTCATCCAACTTCTTTTTGGGAGTGTAGTTAATATTTTGAATGTTTCTACAATTGGCATTCAGGCTTAATTCAGGATTGTTACTAACCTCAACAGACCATCAAATGAATTGGAGTGCTGACTGGACTTTTCATGACAGTTAGACAAGAATAAGGCTGTTATTTATTTCGAGGCTGGACTTTGAATTAATTTAAACGTTTCGCACAACACCATGCTTAAAATTTTTATGTCACTGAATAGTAATATTAAATAATTCGAATGTAAATGGGTTAAAGATGTGATATGTTTGTTTCCAGAGGTTGGTCATTTTACAGAAATTATCAATATGCGTACAAATTACACATCATTCTGCTGTTATCACTTTAATGTCTTATATAGTTTTACAGGAAGGAAAGAAAGAATAATGATAAAAAGTTGCAATAAAAGGACAAATGAAATTTATTCATGCACTTTATTTATTTATTTATAGAAGTGAAAGCAAATTACATATCAAGGAAAGAGTATCAAAGTGTCATTCAAAATGTTCATCCTGAATAATGCATTATGCATCCTGCATTATGAAATGTTTCAAAAGGATAATATAACTAATTATAATATTTTGTAGGCTTGAAGAGCAATATGTACTGTTTCATCGGACTTTTAGCATGGGCAGTGAGCAGCGTGTGTTTGTGAATGAGTGCGGCCTGGCTGATATGCAGGACTGACTCACACATCCCCTGTGTGTGTGTGTGCGTGTGTGAGTGTGGCAAGTTGCGTTCTCGGGCCAATCCTGGCTTTGATCCATTGCTTGCATATCAGCGGCAGCAGGTGGAGCTCACTGATTCCGAAACACCACCCCAGAGAGAGCCGCTTACCCAGAGCTGAGCAATGCTGAGACCCACAACACACAGGCTGAAAATAAAAGAACTATATAATACCATGATTATATATTTAAATATTGTTTTTTTTTTTGTTTTTTTTTAAAGCAGAAGAGTCTAATTAAATAAAAAAAATTCACATCAGGAAGACTGTGGATCGGTTAAAAATATTACTGAGGCAGCACTGCTTTATTTGACCTCACTGGATGGGTTCGGTGTATCCAGTGTTGAATGTTTTAAAAACACAGCGTGCTTTAGCAGCACAGTCGCGCAGGAGTAAGGGGATCCTCTGCCCTGCTGCTTGTTGTTTATTCATAAGGCTCGTCTCTGTGAAGCCTCGGAGGCAAGCTGCTCCGGAGCTGGATAATGTTATTACCCCCAGGCTGCTTAAGCAGAGCTGCATGCCAGCTTCACCAGCTCCACACAATCTCGCTCTGTATCCTCTCCTCTGCCCCTCCTCTCCCCCACACTACACACACGCTAAACACACTGCCCTCCAGAGCCTGCCATGCAGGTGCGTGTGATATGAACTGTGGTGTGGCAGCTTCAGCATGAGCATTATTTACATTTCGATCGGCTCCTCAGCTGTACTGAGGAAGGCCATGTGCTTTCATAAACCTCACACATTTCATATTTGTATCTCTGGAATTTAATATACACTCAGTGTTGAGGATGTTTACTAGGAATATGTAAATGATATTTTTCTTTTGATCTAATTCCATGTTTATCATGGAAATACAATTTTTTATCATGCATACAAAATCTTCCAATTAAAATATTCAGAATTGTGAGAATGTAATTAGTACCTGTACTTGTTAAAAGTTAGTTGCACGACAAGAATCTCTTGAATTGACCATTTTCCAAGTTGATGAAAAGTCAGTGGGTTTGTGTATTGAAAGATCACCCTCTTGTGGTTTTGTGGGGAATCCTGTGAAGACAGGGGCAGAATGAGGTCACTGCTCTCTGATACACCCACGCTCCAGCAGGCAAAGCGCATGGAGTAATACAAACAGCACAATGTATTCAAAATAGATCAAGTTCCAAATGCTAAATAATGCATTTATGACATGTCTAATTTATGATTATAAAACATGAATGTATAAATATAGAGATATTTCTGAAAAAAATATGATGTTTTTTGTTACAACAAACTAATTTTGTTACATTTTGTTACAACAAATGTATGGAAGCATAAAATAGAATAAAATTATTTTATTTCTTATTGTTTACTTATATGAAGGGAATACAAAATTTATATATATATAATATACTATATAATATAATAAAACATATATATA
>JAQQZR010000007.1:10394192-10439869 GCA_030068235.1 Notoglanidium macrostoma
CACACACACACACACACACACACACACACACACACACACACACACACACACACACACACACACACACACAAGCACACTCATATACACATGCATGCACTCACTGTGTCTCTCTTTCTCTCTTTTTCCTCCATCTTGAAGCACATACAAACTGATCAAGTTTCCTCCTCTGTCTTATTTAAAGCAGTGGAGCATTGCTGAAGCCGCTGTGATTAAAAGCCGTTTCTGGAGAGGTTGACCTCATGCTCAAATGGCCAAAGTGGTGGGTTTTACGGACACATGGAGGCAGTAATTAAATCCCCTACCACACTCGTAATAAAAAGAAAGTTATTTTAGTTATTTTATGGGGTATTCCATTAGCTATTCAGCAGCCAGTTCTAACATGCACACTTATCATTTGTACTTACTGCTATCGAAGGTTTAATAACTGTAGTCAATCTGAGGAGCGTGCACTTCTGAGGTATCACCTAGAAAAAAAGCAAGGCACCCTCATTCTGTGCGCGAGGGTGCAGGCTAATTTATAGCCAGTGGGTGTCACAGGAGCGCTCCACACATGGGAAAGGTCGTGGCTTTAAGATGTTAGGGTCACAACCCTATTTGAAGGCATTTGACCTGTTAGATAAACAGCCACTCTCATTAGCAGCCAGTCAAGCGAGGGCAGTTCTTTGGTTCCGGCTTGCCCTTTGACCTCTAGTTAAAACAGGTGCTTTTGTTAGGAATAGAGTGCAGCCTTGCTTTTAAACCTTTTAACCAGGAGCTAATATAGCCACGTAGACATCGGCTTAAGTTGCAGCCAGTGACTATTTTCTTTTCAAAGAGCCTGGTTGACAGCTTGTGCCACATTATGAACTTTGTGTTTGCTCAGCGTTAGAACACGAGCTTTTGTTTCCATGGTAGTTAACGATTAAAGCTGTACTAATCTGAACAGAAATCCTGATTTGATCGATCTGAAGGTCAGGTTCAAGTTGTAAAGCTTGATGTTATGTGTTGTATGTAAAGAAGTGAAGTAACTTTTAATACATTAGGATTTAGTTGTAAAAAAAGATTAGTACTGCATCTGATGACTATAATTAGGTAAGAGAAAAACTCGTAAAAAGAGAAAACACCTCACTGCTTTTTCACAACTGTAGCTATGAGGACACCATGATCTGGACTTTGGTATATTTTTTTAACCTCTCACATCCCCCTTTTCAAGTTCTGTATGGAAACAGCAATGTCCTGATAATGTGGTGGCAGAATATATCCTACAATGTGGGGAAAAACAGCAGAGATGAGTGGTTCTCATCTGACCTTTGAGCAGCTGTAGGAGACGCTTTATATTTGCCCATATACTTAATCGCCTATTGCAATTTAGTGCTTAGCGCTCATGAGATGCTACACTACCAGGCATTGACTTCTTGTTGAGAGGTATGGAACACACATATTATAGGCTAACATCTGACATAGCTATTATATAAATGTTTGTTTTTATCTGAGCAGGTGGCTTTTGTAAATTGCAAATGTCAATTTATTTAAAAAATCAGCTTGTTAGTTGTTGTAATAGTAACTGATCACTAAGTTAAAAGCTGATGGCATTTTTAATATACGCTTTTTCAGATATTGGTGAAGAGATGTGAGAGCGTAAAGGAGGACAAGAAAAAGTGAGAAATAGTAACTTGATCAAATTATTGAAGTCGATAAACGTAAATAGTCTAACTAGAGTTAGAGCAGTTAACGTAAGAATGGAAGTATTACGTGAGAGAGAATAAATTAGCAATTGGTATAGTACGTGCTCATCACGGAGTTATATTGAAAATGACATGGTTCATATTTCTACAGTGTGGACCTCAGCTCGTACTGCTTTACCACGGGACAATGTAAAATGAAAAGATTAAAGTATTGCTTATTTATCTGAGCGAGACGTGGGAACCCATGTACAGTTTCACTTGTTTATTGAACTATATTTCTATTCGATTCGTGTCTGTTTTCACCCGTGCTCACACAATGGAAGGATACTGCTGATTTAAAAAGATAACACAGCACAGTCAGGACCTATGTGTACATTTAGAGGGAAGCTGATATATTTTTATATTGCACTTACCTTACCTGACCTGGGAACTGTTTCTGTGGGGAACAACTGCAAATATGGCCAACCCACTTATAGGGTATTTTTCAGTGTCTTTTGTCTTTCTAAACTTAGTTAATTTCAGTGATGCATTCCTAAAGGAGCACTGCTTTCAAGCTTCATCACAATTTAAAAGACAGTTTTAATTCCTGCTAAGAAGGCTTCTGCCTAAAATAACGAAGCGTTTGTGAGTAGAAGGACTTAACCTTGATAAAAATGAAACGCACCACGTATTTTCGGTAGTCTAGTTTCTGCAGTAGCAGAAAGACACGAGTGTATCTGTACGTCCTGGCCTGTATTGAGTTGCAGCCGTTTTGTGTTTCCCTTTCTTTCCACAGGCGGAGGAATAATAATAATTTGGATCTATTTAAGGCTATTGTGGGATGAACCACAGGCTTTGTTGTGGTTACTGCAGTACACATTGTGGGAAGGGACCCCCTGCCCTCACTCTGCTTCACTCACTTCTGTCTCTCATTCTCTCCTTCCTACTTGCCACCAACCAACATGGTTACTGCAAAAACCACCGTGCCATCATACTGCTTCACATACATACACGCACACACACACCCACACACGTTTGTCTTGGTTTCCATTTGAGGACTTTCCGTTGATGTAATTATGTATGCACTTAACTAATGCTATGTCTACACCTAAATCTAACTCTAACCTCGAAACCTTTTAGTTCTTTTAGGTTTTTAATATAAAAATTGATTAAAGAAAAAAAAGATCAGACATTCCTATCCTTGTGGGGACATTTGGACTTGCCAAGCTATAAAATCATACCCACAAGCACGCAGGCAAACATTACCATTGATCACAAATGATCCCAGATTCATTCATAAAGATTAATTCGAGTTGAGCTCAGTACAGCGAGTGCTCTGTTCACGTTGTGGTTTAGAAGCTCTCGTCTGGCACATGCCCAGTGTTAAAGAACAGGCCACGATCAAATGATAGGATTCAGCGCCGCCGCTTTTCATATTGGTGATATGGCCTCCATTTGAAACAGTTTTCCTACGACATGATTTGATTAAATGAAGTAGATAAGGTTCTAGTGGGGAGGAAATGCTGTAACTTTCGGCGAGCAGCGTTCCTTTGCTGGGTGAATTTCTCATAAGCCTGATTGCATGGCAAATTCGTGTAATCTGTTTAATGTCTATTGTCAGTGCTGATCTCGTTCTTCAGATTTGGACCACATTCTCTGGCTCCAGTCTGAGCGCTTTATACGTCAACCATCACAAGACAAAAAAACTGCTGAGGTTTTTTTTCTGCATCACTTTTAGACCAATTTTGTGATTACGCACACAGAGCTCACACACAGATGCTCCTTTCTTTCTTTCTTTCTTTCTTTCTTTCTTTCTTTCTTTCTTTCTTTCTTTCTTTCTTTCTTTCTTTCTTTCTTTCCCCTTTTCCTTTCTTTCTTGCTTGCTTTTTTAAAAACATTTCCGCACTACATTTTCTTCTCATGTTCCTGCATGTATACCCTAGTAAGTAAGGAGCCAGCTGAGTATGAGTCCTTTACGTGTGTGTGTATGGTGATGATGAGTCAGTCTCCAGCACCTCAATGTGTGAGAGGAGGTGTGTACCTGCGCTGTAGGTCTCACTACCAGCCGCCTGTGCAGTAGTTTTTTGCTAATTAGTTCTGTATTATCTCCTCAGTCGCCTCAGCACTCAGACACAGAGACCCGCACTGTGAGATCAGAGTACCTACTATTTATATTTTCTCTACCAACATATAGTCATACAATGTAAAATGCAAAATTTTCTTCATGAAAGCAAACATTATAAATTATATTAATATTTGCTTGCTTGATGAACATCCATCCAGTGTACACATTTATTCATTTTCAAAAACAGAAATCATCCAGTGAGCAGAAACACCTTGTTTACTGAGAGAGGTCAGGGGCAATTGGCCAGACTGGTTTGAGCTGACAGGAAGTCTACAGTAACTCAAATAAGCACTCTTTAAAACCATGGTGAGCAGAAAAGCATCTCGCAACATGTCAAACCTTGGGATGGACGCAACAGAAGAAGACCAGGTGACCAACAGATTCTCCTCTGACCTGATCAGGCATCAGTGTTTAATTAAAAGCAACATGAACATAGAGGCCTAAGACATAACCATAACAGCAGTCATCTAAAAGTAGCTTGTTAATGTGTGTGAGAAGGCAATTAGAAAGGTAACCAAAAGAAACATTGAGTTTTCACCTATAGTGTCATTCAGAGTTAGCAAATCATATGTAGCTGCTAATATATATATATATATATATATATATATATATATATATATATATAAAACTAAATATACATGTAGTAGTAAAGTGTGCATGCATATAGTGAGTGGTGCTTCTGATCTTCTGATCCACTTTATCCTCCACTGATATTATCACTGATCAGAAGCAGTCAGTCCATCTTGCCGAGATCAGGGAGAGAGTTTTCTTGCAGCTCAGCCTGTTCTAGTCTCTCACCAGACATCTCTTCCATTTCAGAACAGCAGCTTTTACTAACTTGTGAGAATCGAGCCTTTGTGCTCACATACCATTCAACAAGCGTGCCATTGTCTTAAGGTCTGGTAGTGAGAGAGGCATTGCTGAGCCTTTATTGCAAGAAACTTTGGTTGTATTAGGACTTGCTGAGGACTTCATTTGAATAGCATTTCTCATGTGATGTTGCATCCAAGAGCAGGAAAAGACTTTGCATCACCCTTAGTGAGAATGATTCTCCTTGCTTTCCTTTCTTTTCTGTTTTTTTGATCAGGTTCCTCTAACCATGTAATCTGTTCATAAAGACTCCAGCACATAAACAATCACGTTTCCTTTATCAGCGGTGTACTAATATTTCTCTTCTCAACTCAGGCTGGCTGGCAGCTCAAAATGTCCTTCTGCATTTTTCCCCATGGGTTGTTCAGATGGATTTATCTGTAACATTCACATCATTACCTCTTCTCTGTAATATCAATGCTTTCTGTCGCGTGTGAGTGCTCGCCTGATGCCTGATGCCATTGCCTATTTCTCAATACACTGTTCATTACATACTGCATACTGGTTAGCCTTAGACACAATTCAGTCATCTGAAGTTCATTTTACTCAGCCTAAAGCATTTCAGCAGGGGTAAGATATCAATTTGAATCCAGCATATACATATTTTAAAGCCCAAACCAGTAGCCCTAATATCTTGAAAGGCATTTCCTGTCTGGGCATTATTGTGTGGCAGAGTCATTTGGACGGGAGTATAAAAGAGAGCACAGACATGAAGCAGGACAGCTGTGGCTGTCTGCAGGGGAAAGTTGCTACAGATGGTGAAAGAAGTGAAAAATAAACTACCGTATGGCTGGTGGAATATAAAAGAAAGACTAGGGTTTGGAGTTGAACAGGACCTTCTTGTTACGTTCTGTATCTGCTTCTCTGTGCACGTCTGCATGTGATTGGGCCTATAATGAGGAATATCTTACCTCATTTGCTTCTCTGTCCTCATAGCCTTTATTCCCACCTGCTCATCAGTCCTCAACAGATTTATTTCTGTGTGATGTAACTGACATGTGCTTGTTTTTCAAATTCCTTTCAACATAATTAAATTTCATGACCTTTATATTTGCATTAGCACTACCGATACATTTATGTAAGACATCATTATGTAGATATAATATTGATTAAGTAGCTTATGCTTGTTTTTATTAATAGACAACATTTTGTACCACACCAATTCTTGCTCCTTTACCCAGCAGCTTAGCTGGTTTAAATGGAGGTCATTCAGCCTGCAGCTTTTGAGCATTCGCTTCCTGGTTACTCCGGTAACCTTTTCTGCGACTGAGCAATGAAGAGCTGACCTGTTCCTCTTTGTGATGTCCGGGGGGTATATTCGCATCTCAGCAAGAAAATTCTTTAGACCCCTTTGTCCAGTGCGTGAAGCTGTCGAACATATCAGTCTTATGTGACTGCAGCAGTTACACAGAGAGCAAAGTGAGATGCATTATAGATTTAATTAAACCAGCGTTCGTTTCGGCACTCCAGCGTTACTGAGCGAACGGAGATTGGAGCAATGCTCTGCATACGTTATGAAACGATCCAACCTTTCTGGGCTCTCTCCAGATGGTGGCCACTACAAAGCATCCATTTGCTAACAAAATGTTTGCTCTTTAAGCAAGGTTACTTGTCATCTTTGTTAGTTTCTTTTGTTTTCTTAGTGTTTACTTTTTTGTCAGATGCTGTTTTTAATAATTAAAATGGGTGAGGGTGGTGGTGGGGTTGCAGGCTAAGTGTGGAACTGACTTTAAATTATTGAACTATTTACCCCCAGAAATGCCCTCAGACTCTCCATCTGTCTGAGTTGGAGAAATATAAATAAATAAGTAAATATGGATATTAAGGCTGTATTTGAATCCAGGCCTTGGCACTGCTTTTTAGTTCTGTGACAATCACAGCTCTGCTTGAAGACAGCCCTGAGTTACACACTGCTTCACATTGGGGTAGAATGCCAAAATCCTTCTTTAAGGGGCTTGTTAATGCTCAAATATAACGCTTTTTAAAGACAAACTGTAGTAACAGTCAGAGGTAAAATCATTACCTCTGCTGTTGGTCTCAAGAATGACACCTCAGCTGTTTTGATGGTGAAAAAGGATCACTGTGTTTAAAATTTTTTTTTTTTTATAATTAACATGTTGTTTACTTAACCAAGACAGAAACATCGTATAATGCAAGCCTTTGTTTTTGCGGAGAAAATGATACACTAGTGAAGCCTTTGGGGGCAACAGCGGCACTGTTATTATTGCACCACGTAGTGCTGTGCGTGTTTTCAGGCCTAACTGTCGAGGCAGTTTTAAATAACACACAAAAAAAACCCAGACCATTTGATTTCACATGCAACCTATAGACTCCTTGTGTGAGTTTGTGTGAACTTTAACCCTAATTTGCTGCCCTTAAAAGCATGACCAATAATACAAGAGTGAGCTATGTCTCTTCTTTCCATGCAACACCTGCAACACCACAGAGGAAACTGCCAATTACAGACAGAACTTTGAATAATTGTGGCACGAGAGAGATGTCAAAAGAGCAAAACCTGAAACACTAAAGATTACTAAAGTGTTATTTCCTCATATTACATTTCATACATGGGGCTAGATATTTTTTAATGTAATAAAACTATGTAATAAATAATAAACTACGTGTTGCAGTTTTCTAGTTTATTGAGGCTGTGGTTAAGCTTAGCCTGTTTAATTATGGCCTGTTAAGATTAATGACAAAGCAACATCTATGGGATTTAATACAGTATTTTTTAAAACACATTCCTTATAAAATTCATTATTTGTATCTTTAAATTGGTTATAATCATTAAATGAGCCTTAGAGGAATAGAGTAACAAGATGTTAAAAGCAGTTCCTCATAGTTTTGTCTTACATTATATTGTTTGATGATATTCCCATATATAATTGACTATAAAATATTTGTTTGTTTTTTTCCAGCCATCACCTTGATATCCAAAACTATATAAATGGCTTCTTCATGAAAACCGCTTGATAACTTTAAAACCATTTTTAAACCTTGGCCATTTGCACAACTGCCTCTGAAGCTTCTGATGGTCCATGCTGGCCCATTCTTTCTAACCTTTCGATATTATTGAGGCATCAGTCATAAACAGAACAGAAGTTGTTCAGATGCTGGTAGGAGGCGTCACTACACCAGCTGTGAAGTCATCTGAATTCCATTTAAATGGCAGCTTTTTTGTAATCAATACGCTTCCTCCTGTATGGTGCCCCATGAATCTTGAATGAGCCCTGCTTTTTTCCACTTTTGTGAAAAAAAAGTCCTGAGTCTCGCCTATCCCTGCACTTCAACAATAAAACTGTTTTCACAGATGAAACAAAAGCGACACTTGATTAGCTGTGAACCATCTGGGAACGCGGAGCTGTGTGACGAAGCTAATTGGTTAAATCTGTGCAAGAATGGGTGAGAAGCCTCTCTCGTATGCGTGTTTTGAATGAGTGGACTCCTCTGTGAGACCCCTAATCACACTTTGTGGCACCCACCCCATTCCCCCCTTTGTTATATGGGCTGAGTGATGAGCTCAAGTCTGCCTGCTAGGCCACAGAGGGAAGAGAGATCCTCCTACATTTGAGATACTTCACCTACGGACAGTCTGTGGCACTGGATCGACTTGCCACTTTGTTGTGAAATATAAAATATTGTATTGAGATTCTTGTGTAGGCTCTTGAGGAAATGTGCAGAGATGCCATGTCTAGTACAAAAGGCCATGAAAGTTTGTGTAACAGATGCAGCGGTGGCTCAAAACACAGTGGGACCATGAGGGGTAGTCGTGTCCTGCCTTATCAGCAGACCAACTATAATTGTTGACTGACACCATATGTCCTTCTTCTTCTTCAGCTTAGTCAAGTTTACAGCCTATATCAGTCAAAAACTGTATGTATTCTATTGCAAAGGCTGTCTGCCAGTCATCTGAACATGCTAAATATACACATAAGCAGATTAGGTTAGTATTTCCTGAAATCTTGCAGGTAGGAGACGTTTCCTAGAAAGCTGCAGCTGCTGTGGAGAAGGTCAAACATTGCCCTCCTACCCATGACTGCAAAAAACTTGTTGCAGGAAGGCCTGCTTTGCCTCACTGCTCGCGAGGGGAGTGAAGGCATGGTTCAAAGTAAGATGTATTCAGATATGGTAACAATCACTCATAGGACCTCTGCACTGTGTTACCAGTACAGCTGCTCTCTTAGTGACCTGGCAGACAAAAATGAACAACACCCACTTATCCTTTCTTGCTTTTAACAGCCGTTAGTGATGAGTAAATTAGATAACAATGTGTGTATGCTGATGGCTACAGGAAAAGGTTTGTAGTTGGTCATATATTATATCAGTCAGGTTTCCTTCTTCCGTAGAATTAGTTTCTTTTGGCCATGTTTATGACAGTCGTACTCTTTATTGAATGATAGAAGACTGGCTGATGTGACTAGCTAATGGGAAACAGTAGTGTGTTTGGATGTTCTTACTTCGTGTAACAATGTCTGTATTCTGTATTCTGAAATTAAAAACCAAAACAAAAAAACTAATGAAAAAGTTAGCTAGTTAGTTGCCACAGTAGTGTAGCAGTGTTGCAAAAAATGTTGTTGATAAGTCAGTTTGCTGGCATAAGACAAATTACTGTTGTAGACCTGACTCTATCATATCTAGCCACTTGGAAACATTCACTTTTTGTAAACACACCAGAAACCGAGTGCAAACACGTTTCGAAGTTTTGCGCGATCCTTTGTAGAACAAGGATCTGAAAAAATTTCTGGTAATGGCTGCCACTTACTCTGAGGATAAAGTGCAGAATATCACTTTTAATTCAAGAGCATCTACATTGGGCCGTGATTCTTCTGCTGTTCACCTGATACAATTCAGAGAGCCTGAGAAAGAAAAACTGCGTCACTGTCCAATTACTTACAAAATGCACTGCAACAAAAAGGCCATTCAGCGCCATTAACCTTCCCCTTACGTCCTCAGAATAGATTAATGCTTATTACTCCTTATATGCACAAGCCCCTTTATATAATCACACGGACATTCAGTTTTTGCAGTGCTGTTATGGATACGAGGAAGATGCAAGCAAGCAAGGGTCAATCCCTTCAGTGAATCCAGTCTATAGTCATACACACACACTCACAACCAAACGTTGCTGCGTCGCGCCTCATGTCCCGGGTAATCTTCAGGCCCCCACTCTGCGGCTTCTCACTAATTAAATTCCAGTGCTGTCCATTAGACGGATAGAGTGAGCACACTGCTGACTCGACACAGGTAGGGCAGCCTGCTGTAATGGCGAGAGGAGCTCAAGTGGCCAAGCAATTCATTTGCCCCCCATTTTACACATTCCTGGGTCACCACAAGCTTTCAAGGGTGGAGAGAGAGAGGAGAGGCGGGAGGAGGATGGATATGAGGGGATGAAGGTAATATCTGTAATATTTTCAGACACGTTCATTCTGACACTACGCAGTACGCAGTGCGTGTCCTCTAAAGTGATCCGACTGGGTCAGATAGGTGCGTCAGTTCTGAAAGACTGCACTAGTCATCGTATCATTTGACATGTGTTGCTGTTCCATCTTTGGTATATGGGGTGTGTCACCACAAATTGAGTCCAGTGTTCAACCCGAGATATAGCGATTTGAAATGAGAGTGCAACCAGAAAAATGACAAATTTCTAATTTTGCTGTATATATGTTCATTTATCTATATTATGAAATATGAATATCTTGTCACTATGCATTATTTTCATATTACACATCAAAGTGTGCAGCTGCTTTTCTCCTGACTTGATTGTCTGTTAAGATTATGATACCTTAAACATTTTTGCTAATTTCCCTGAATTGGCTGCACCATGTTTAACAAATCACCTCTTATTGTAAAGATAAATAACTACAGATTTTTCTTTTTTCAACCAACATTTTGTGGCGACCCACTCCATATAACATGATAATGACTATATGATAATGCCTCTTGTATTAAAACTGAATGGATTGACTTTTTTCCTGACATATATTCTTAGACAGGAAGCATCTCTCTGTCTGCAGTTGAAATGCCCATGAGTAGAAGAAGTGGTTGCATGGAAACCCAACCCAGACTGTATTATGTTTGGTCAGAGTTTGGATGCAACCCCTGGCTGACTTGGTGAATGTTGTAGTGTATTGACTTTGCCAACCTTCAGGCACAGTTTCCAGAGTTTAACACACAAGAGAATTTTACCATCCTTGTGTCATTTGCGTTGCTGGTAGGCATTTATAGTTAATGTGATTTAAAATGCACTTAAAAAAAAGGGAGAAGTCCGTGTGTTTTTGGCTAAATGCACCTCTCTGTCAAAGTAGTGTGATAAAAAATATCACTTGTGCCATGTTATTATTTCTTAGACATTCTTTTTCCTCCAGCTTTAATGAAAGATTTAACTGGTAAGAAAGTGACCAAGCATTCATTGGCCATGCAGGTCAGAAACAATTGAAAAATTAGAAGGAAAAAAAATGCACCAACAACAAAACTTCCCGTTGCCTCCTCTTCTCTCATTACCATGTGAATCGCCATTCATTCATTCATTTATGTTCCATTATATCCTCATGAGTGGCTGTTACTATGGGTCCTGCTCAGCAAGAGCCGCATAGCGAAACTTCCGCGAAGATTTAACGTCCGGCAGAGAGAGAAAAGGAGAAAGAGTGGGAGAACGAGAGAGAGGGGGTTCTTTCACATGTACACTTATTTCCGTTTAAAAGACGTCCGTTGGACCGAAGTGAAGTGCGGGTAGGTGTGTGTTAGTGGCCTGCAGGGCACAAGTGAGCTTGGGGAGGCAGGAAGAGTGGAGGAGGAGGGGGGAATGATTAAAGAGGGAGAAGTACAGCTGGCTCCCCCAACCTCCCATTCCCACACTCTCATTCCAATAGGCTAGTCTGTACTGCTAGATACTAATTCACTATTTGCCTAATTAACATCTCATCTGCATAACTTGTTGCACTCCCCTTCCTCCTCTTCCCTTCACAAAAACAATGCAGGCCCAATGAAGAGGCTTAATACTAAGCGTCTCTGTCGTCAAGATAAAAAGCAGTCTGCACTTTTCACAACCCCTTTTCTTTCCCCAGCAAATTAAAGCAGCCCTTCAAGAACAAGTTTGTACTCTCAGTTAGGGCGCACAGTATTCTTAAGATTTGTATATTTGATAGGTCTGTACTGGAATGGCAAAATAATAAAAAAAGGTATTAAAATATTATTTTAGCATTAATTAGCAGTAAACAGTGTTTTTCTTCCACACTGTACATTATAAGACTATATTTATTCAAATGTAGAAATTGAAAAAAATGGACTTTTGTTTAGTCAAAGAAATTTAAATTATCTTTTAAATGTTAAACTAGAATCTAAATATAGTATGCAAACACACTTTTTAATGAAGCGCTACTAAATTCAGTAAAGTCTGCTAACTAACATTATCCTTGTAGCCTAGTAACTTTGCCACATTCACAAATATCTCAGTAAATTTAATTTACTTATACCACATTAAAACACTGGACTATAAAGTTGTGTTTTTTATCCTTACTCCATTTTTTTATTTACTTACTTAAGGAACTCCAAAATTGATATAACTTATGAATCCTAATATGTTTGTGTGGTGTGAATTAAATGAAATTCAGAATAAAATTAAAAGTCATATCCAAATTCAAGGCTTCATGTTCATGTTATGCATTTTCTGTTAATTCAGTAACATTTGTAGTCTGTTTCAGTGTTACAACACAGATCATTCTCAAATACAGGCTTAATCAAGTCGGCTTTTTATGAAAATGCACTATGTGAGTGGTGTGTGTGCTTTGCTGAAGATGTAAACCAGATGTGGAGTCCTCTGTCGTTGGCATGGTGTCATATCCTGCCTCGAATTGACAAGACCACAGTGCTTTCACTTGTATTCTAACTCCCAAGCTCTCACTTAGATAAGCCTCCTTTTTCAAGCAGCAGGGAAAACACAAACACAATTTTAAAAGACCCTAAATGCAATTGGTAATGTGACACATAAAAAAAAAAATCACACATAATCATTATTCTTGGATGAAGTAACACAAAGAGACTTGTGTGTGCTTGAGGTTATGCATCAGTGTGTGTGATTGATGGAAAGCTTGACATCC
This sequence comes from Notoglanidium macrostoma, assembly GCA_030068235.1. Classification (NCBI taxonomy): domain Eukaryota; kingdom Metazoa; phylum Chordata; class Actinopteri; order Siluriformes; family Auchenoglanididae; genus Notoglanidium; species Notoglanidium macrostoma. The sequence goes on from JAQQZR010000007.1 coordinate 10,406,927, forward strand.
ATCAAGTTCACAAGACAAATTAACTAGCACAATTAATTTAATTGAGTTGTGTATTGCATTGTATTGTGTCCACCTCCTGCTTCCAGGTTTGTATGGTATAAATGCTACTGTAATATTTATACCCTGGAAATACAGAAGCGATACATTTATTCCTTCTCTTTATGAGAGCTGCCAGGAGACTTGCACTACCTGAGGGTTTATAAATGGAAGAGAAAAGAGATGGACGTTTTCTGGTCAGGCCCATCACCTATATTTATGCAGCCTCCACCACAAAACATATTGAGACAAGTGCTTTTCTCTTCATCCTCATGTTCACCTCTCTCCCTTTTCCCGTTTCCCTTTTCCTCAGTCCCGGTGATTCAGCACAGGGCAGTTAGCTGGAGGAAGGACAGCAAAAAAGGAGTGATGTTTCTATTTTTTGAGCAGACGTGAAATGACAGGCTGCAGGCTCTATGATTACTGTTGCTTGTTCTGACCGTAACGGTTAACAAGGAGGGAGAAAAGTTAAAAGCAGAGAATGGAGGAGGAGAAAAAAAGGAGAAGGGCCATTCGTAGCACAGCTAGTTCTGTTCTGTGCTCCTCTCTGCTCCCCTAACAGCCATAACTCAGTAAGCTTTTTGTTTGCTTTTCTCCATGGAGAGAGAGCTTTAATTTCTGTAGCATACCTCAGTGGCAGTTGTAAGTTATTACCTTGTCTGCTTGAAACAGCTCCATAGCATCATCTTCTAGGCCCAGTTAGTTAGCCACTAACTTACTTACTACTTGGTTCTCAAAGGTGAGGCTGGAGTTCATAAAGCCTCCAAAAATGTTCTTTGCTTTCGCCAGCATCACAAAAGAAATTAGTCAAGAAGTCATTCAGAAGCCCATAAACGTGGCTACTGGTGCTTACACTGTAGTAGGGGACTGTGGTCCAGTTTCACACCCAGCAGAGTAGGCGGTCAGTAGATCAAACTGAGTACTGACAAAAATACGGTATCATAGTTGATGAACGTATGAAAAGCGACTCCTTGTTGAGCTGAAAGCAGCTTACTGGACTAGAGCTTGAGTAAAAGGCTGGACACATTAGCTCAGAATTGGGAAAATTTGCTCAAATGACCAAACGTTACACATGCCTCATGGTGGTAGTCAAATGTCATAATATGAAGAGCTGCTATAAAACAAAACAAGAACACTTCACATTGTCTTGTTTATAGTCATTAATGGTGAGACATTAAAAGGTGACTGTTGCCTTCATTCAGTCATGCTCACCGCTTTTCCAGGTCTTCGTAAGCAAGGAGTAGCTAGACAGTCACAAATTGCCCAGACAGTCATTCCCCAGACCTGAGATGGGAGGGATTGTTGAGCTTTTTTGGTCATTGTTAGCCAACTTTATTCTTTATAACAGATTCCCAGAGGTTCAAGTGTATCCGTGCGGTGTGTCGCTGCATCCGGAGCAATCAATGGGATGACTGAGCCGATGTGTAATGTGGATGCATGTATTCAGTTATCAGAACAGCATGAGGCATTGATCTGTTTATGGCTACTTTATTCTGGGTGGTAGTCTCCATGGGGGAGGATTGTACAGTAAATACTGTTCGACTCTCCGGGGAATCGCACACGCAAGTGCTTTTTGCCCTCAGGGAAGCAGATCAGCTTGTCTGGCTGCTCCTACGGCTGGTGAGAAAACAGAACGGCAATTTTCTCTAAAGGGGTCACAGATGGTATGAAAAAAGGCCTCTTTGTGGTACAGTGTATTGTTTCACTGACACGTTGATGTATATGTATATTTTGGTACTTAAAGAATTAATGTTTAATTAATTATTCCAGATTCTCATTCCACTTGAAAGAACCATCTTTAGAAATCAACTGTAGCTGTAAATCTTTGAAAGGTAGCGACCATGGGGTGTTTCATCCATGTATTCAAGTGCACTCCATCTCAACAGTAAGAGAAGTTAATACTCAGACAGATACAGTGAACCATGGCGAGTTATGTGCTGTGTATCATTCGCTTTCTCAGATGCTTAATGCTTTGAACAAAAATCTAACTCTTACAGACTTTCCATTTTCGAAATTATTTGATGTGCGTATACTGTTGTCTATAAAAATGAAGAAAAGTATCTTGTATAGCAGCATCATATGGTGGAAGCTTGGAATAAATTGGTTAGATTTATGTATTTAACATGTCAACTGTATTATGATACTTCTACTATACTGCTGATATGTGATGGTTGCTTGGCCCTGATTGGTGGTCACAAGCTTTCATGACTTATTAGCTCAAGCACAATATGAGAAACGTATCTCGGGTGATCGATGGCATTTGAAGTCAGTGGAAATTTTGTTGTGTGAATTTGATCTTTTCCAAAATCGTTCCTTTAACTGTCCCCATTTGCTGTTCTTAATTATGCCTAATATTGTTTGAATTAGTAGTGGCATAAAAAATGAAAGTGTTTGTATAGAGAAACCCATAAATGGAAGCATGAGGGCATAATTTGAGTTAGTCATTAGATTACGCTCTGTAATTAAGCAGAGTGGATTGGTGGGGTGCACTAGGGATGTCACCAAGGGATGCTCAAGAGATGATGGCAGTGTGTTCGTGTGTGAGGGACAAAGAAAAAAGGAAGGGAGAAAAACTCACATTCATACCTCAATATGTTAGGTGAGGACCTTAATAGAAGGAACATATCTGGTCCACTCTTACAGTTTGAACTGTATTGCTTGAGGAACGCAGAATTATCTTCTTTACTCTTCCAACCCCTCTGCGCTGCTCATGATATTTAATCCGTCATCTTTGTTTTCAACAAACACAGCGCAAGCTGTTGCTGGCAGGGCATGAGGCTCAGGGCCCATCTGGAAAGCGTGCTGTGTGCTGGAGAATTAGAGGGGAATATAAGTAGGGGTTTGCTTGGGAAAGCCTGATAACAGCCCAGTGACCTGTCCTGTTTGCACTGCTGTGGCTTCACTCCTAATCTACGATGTATTATTGATGTTCTGAGCTACACGAATCGGAGATGGGGTGCATGCAAGGCCTTATGTTTTTGTTTATTGCTGACATTGTGGTAGGTTGTCATCTTGTGACGGGTGGGAGGGCAGGAATGGGAATGCCCTACACTCTATACATGTCTGTCCAGTTCTCATCGGGGCCAGAATTAGACCTGGTGTATTTTTCTTACAGGGAACTGGATGTAACAATATCCATTGTCTAGGCATTTTGGCAAATATTAAATTTCATATGCATGCGTGTGAGGGAGTAGTAGGCATCATACTTGGTATATGGTATATGAGTCACTGAAGGAATTTCTAAGTTTGTAAAAATATTCAAATGCTACAATAGAACAAAACTATAGAGTGAATCAAAATTGGTGTTTTAGAGCTGTTTGTATAAGTCACTTCTTATTATGGGCACAAACAAGCCAGTATATTATATAGCCAATATATTATATATAAAATAATAAAAATGATGACTCCAATCAAATGCTCTTTAGCCTGTCCCTGTGTGATTCACTCAAGTTACGCATTAGACATGGATTCTTGTGTAGTTTTGCTCATGCAGCTTCCATAAACCTACCCTTGTGTACTGAGAAGATTGTTGGAGTTTGTATGTATGTATCTGTCTACATATCTCCATAATCTTGATTTTGGATCTGTAAAATGTAAATGTACAACCTCACTCAAAAACACTTCACTAACTGTTTTGCCATATACAATACAATGCATAGTCAGTATACTGCCCATGCAACCAAAGTGTGTGTATTACACAACACATACACAGGCATTTGGAAATATAATGAGCCATGTTAGTATGTGTATGTGCGTGAGTTGCCCAGAAATTATGTTTGAAATTTTGACTGCATGGTCCTGTTGTGTTGATAATATACAAGCAGTTATGTATACAGGAGCGTGTACTGTTACCAGCCTATATTTTGAAAATATGAAAACATTTTCATCTTTAGTCAGTCAGCTCAGTTGTATGCATGCGTTGTGCATAATCATTCGGTGTGTATACCATTTTCTCAGCAGTTTGGGTATAGCTCACCTGCAAAAAATGCAGTTGTGCAGTCAAAGGACTGTCACGAATGTAGTTACGTTGATGACACCCAGGTCACTGCAGTAACAAGAAATGCCCAGAACAGCTACAACACAGCGTGCATTGTTCCACATGCTCCCAATTTTTGATACAAGAGGCAAAGGGATAATACTGTGTAAACAAATCTCTGTCTACTGATGTCATTTAGTTTAAGGCCAGCTTTTAGTTTGTTTAGGAGGATCAGCTTGTTGAAAGATTGAAACAGGACTGATATAAAAAAATGTAAAACTCTTGCATGAACAGAGATAAGATTACAGTTTTGCTTGATTTGAACATCTGTTTGTAATAGAGATTTGATTGCAGCAGAATTCACTTTGTATTATTATGATAAATCATTGGAATGCTTAAATGGTTTTTATTTTAGAAAGCAACAGAACACTTCAGGGCACGTTGTTATAGGAAAATAATCAACAACAGGGTAATACGATGCAACCTGTCAGGAAATGGAGTTACTTTAACCACTCTAGAATAGATTTTTTCCCCCCATAACGGCATGCATCGAAATGTTTTATTCCTCTTGTACCACAGCAGAATATTAAAGAAAATGTATGAATAGATGACGCATCATATTATTAATTAAATGCATAATTACATTTAATGTTGTGGACCCTCCCCAAAACAAGTTCATGTTATCACTTACACTCAGAGAATACTTTATTAGGAAAACTATACTAATAATAGGTAGAACCTCCCTTCACTCTCAAAACACACCTCAATTCTTCGTGGCATGAGAGTCACAAGATGTTGAAAATATTCCTTTGAGATTCTGGTCCATGTCGACATGATTGCGTCACACAATTCCGGCAGATTTTGCAGGTGCGCTTTCATGCTGCGAATCTCCCATTCTACTACATCCCAAAGGTGTTCTATTGAATTCAGATCTGGTGACTGGGAAGGCCACTGAAGAACACTGAATGACTGGGAAGGCCGTTGAACTCATTGTCATGTTCATGAAACCAGTTTGAGATGACTTTTGCTTTGTGACATGATGCTTTATCATGCTGGAAGTAGCCATTAGAAGATGGGTTAGTTGTTTCCATGAAGGGATGAACATAGTCAGCAACAGTACTCACATAGGCTGTGGCATTCAAGTGACAATTGATTGGAATAAATTGGTTCAAAGTGCGCCAAGTAAACATTTCCCATACCATTAAACCTCAGCTTGTCTGTTGTTACTGAGAAAAATCATCTAGTCACAAAATCATCTTTCCTGAACACCATGTCTGAAAACTTACTGACTGTAACTGATGACTCTTTTCATAAATGTTAAATAAACGTCTCCTTATGGAAAGCTTCACCATATAAATGATGATACATTTTATTTAAACAACAACACATTTTTAAAATTTGTTTATTAGCCTTAGAGTATGTGGACCGCCCTCCATACAATTGAACAAGATGTTAGTATAGAAATCATAATGTATTTGAATGAGTGCATTAATATTAAGCTGTGATTGAAGTTAGAGCTGGCATTGTTTCGAGCTGTTCCATTATAGAAAATGAATCGATACCTTCTAACCAATCAGATTTGAGATTTCATTGGCACAGTGGAATAGGCCTTATTACAGTTTCTAAGTAGCAATAAAGGGAACGTGTGGAGTTTTTAATAGCTTTGGTTGCATATGAGACTTTGGATTGTTCTCTGCTGAGATTAGTTAAGGAAAATCTTCACACTGTGAAGGGGTGGGTTACTTCTGCGCCACTAGAGCACCATGCCAAGTGAGTGCATTGTACTTCTACCTTAATGTTAGTGACCAAGCCTCAGGACCCGACAGCAGTCTGTCCTTACAGATGAGCCCATTTTAAAAACGCAATACGCATAGCTTTACTTTAATTACAGGACACTGCTGTTTTATTTATAACCGCTTTATAGCTCAGTAATGATTGTATTGCCTTGCGGTCACATAAGTGCAGTCTCTGTACAGTCTTTTGCTAATGGTTACAGCACTGATGAATCCCCAGTGGAGAGCGTGTGTGTGTGTCAGTGTATGTGTGAAAAACACATGGAAAAGTGAGGCCTAGCTGTGAGGTTTCATCACTCCTGTCTTGGTGTCTCTTCGTTGTACTCAGTGAAGCTTCTTCTGTAAACTTAGCTGGAGAGAGTGAGAGACAGAGATAGACAAAGAGTGATGGTCTTTGCTATTCTGAAGACTCTATGTTAGGCTGTGAAACTTGATGCATACACACACAGGCACGCACAGTTTGCATCCTCCATTCTTCACTCATTTGTTGTTTTGCGCTGCCTCTCTCTCTCAGCACTCTTTCTATCTCCCCCTGCCCACACTCATTCACAATAAGAGCTAAGCCTGCAGACCTGCTTAACCCATTAGCACAGGACAGGCACTTATCATATACTACTAATCAATTTGATCACAATATGGTATTTAAAATCTTGCAACATGTATGAGTTTCATGTGTTTTCATTCATTCATCTTCAGTAAGCACTTTATCCTGATCAGAGACACAGTAAATCCAGAGTCTATCCTGGACGCACTGGGCATGAGGTTGGAATACACCCTGGATGGGATGCCAGGGCACTATACTCTATAATCCTAGTACACGACACACACAGACACACACACATTGACTCCTAGGGGGCAGTTTAGAGAAGTCAGTCAACCTAACTGCATGTATTCAAGAGGTGGGAGGAAACTGGAGAACGCAGAGGAAACTCATGCCCTGGGAGAACATGCCAGTAGTTTAAGATTTCCACATTAATAGCATTGTGTTTTGATTATTATGATATGTTGTTGAACAGTTTATCAGTATATGGCTAACAGGCATATTTCCATCTCAATTTCTCTGTCTGAATTCATAAAACAGGGCAGAATATCCTGCAACTCAGAGTGTCTCTCAATCTCTCTTGTCCATCTCTCTAGCCAGAGCTTATGTGTATACGTGTCCGCCGTATCACAGTTCCTGATCTCTGAACACATGGCCACTTCTCGCTCTCTGCTCATGGCCAGGTCTGCACCCACTCTATCAGAGAGCGCAGGACCATGCTTCACTGCTGTCACAAGACTTAAGGAAGAGATCTGTTAGCAGGAAAAATAACTACAGAGTCCCATGGATAATGAGGGATATCAGAGTCAAGTCCACCAAGTTTCCTGGCCAGTTCACATATTTCCTGTCTGTAAATCCGAAAGCTCATTTAAAGAATTGGATTCTCTGAGTGGAGGATAGGAAAATGTAATGTACTGGATAACAGTAGTTTGTAATGGCCACAGCAGCTGAGCCACAGAATGAAAATATGTACTAGTGGGTGGAGTGGGTGACTAGCCCAAGTGACCAGAACATGCAGATTGTGGTCTCGGGCTATCGGTTTTTATTTAACATTGCCAATGCATGAGTGGGCTGATATATTTTTGGTGATTTGAATGCTTGTTTCTGAATCCTGATGACTGCTAGACAGTGTATTATATTATTACTAGTCTGTATGGTTGCACTTAATTGCAAACCAGCACGTCATACATTTTTTAGCAATTATTTGGAAATTTCCAGATCAAAATAACTGGAATTTTTTGCCATTTTTAGCTAGTTGATTTTCACATAACTCAGAAAGGCAAAAATCATGACCTCATTAAAAAAATTAATAGTGCAGTGGTATGACATGCAGTGATAAAGAAAAATGATCATGCAACGCCTCTCTGCAGGTTTCAGTCTTATACATTACGAATAGGGGTTTATTCAAATTTGGAACTTAACTTTAAAAAGTGTAAAAAATTATAAGACAGTAAACAAAATTAACACACTTCCTGTGATTGTTGTTGACATAGCACCTTGGGAACTCAACCTGTGACATTCCGAGGTGACTTTCTGTCATCACTTCGCTTGTGTTTCTGTGTCCTGCTGGAAACACATAGGGGTTCTGGACATGTAGAGAGAGAGAGAGATTTCGAATGTGTGTGGATGTGTGTGTGTGTTTGGGTGTGTGTGTGTGAGAAAGAGAGAGAGGGAGGGAGAGCGAGCAAGAGAGCGAGAAAGAAAGCTGTGCCCAGCACCGTAACAGCTGGCTGGCCAATATTAAATGCCGTCTGTCCTCCTGAGTCCTGCTCCAATCACTGCTGTGATTAGTGGGCATCCGGTCTGTTCCTTAACCCCGGAGCTGGAGACGAGACCTCTCTGGACTCGCCCCGAGCAAAAAGAACGCTTCACCTTCTGGAAGACTGTGGCTCCTTTCCCTCTCTCCATGGGTAGGGCCTGGCAAACCCTGATGAAGATGATGTGCTGTATTATCATTAGTTTAAGCATCAATGTGTTGATTGGTGAAGATGGTAGGCTGGTGGATGTTTGGGGGTGGGGTGGTGGTGTTGCACATCCACCCGGTAAGCTGATAAATATTTAAGAGTTTTCGGGGCCAAGGCATGGTAGCTACTCATCTGGGCTCCTTAATTAGGACGCATTCTGCTCTAGTGCCCTCTGTTTGCCGTGCCCAGGGAGGTGCGGGGTAGAGTGCGCTGCCTAGACCTTCATCAGAGAGAGAGCGAGAGAGTGAGAGAGAGAGAGACGAGCAGTGAGTGGCTGCCAGCATCTGCAGGGTGACATTAAACATCACCAGATGCTGTGCACATATTGTGGGATGAGGTGCTCAGCTTTTCACAGAAGGCCACTCTTTCTTTCGTTCCTTTTTTATTTGCCGTAATCACAAAATCCGTTCAAACAAATGACAAGGAGCTGGAGTAAACAATTGAAAACAGGTAACTGAAATGAAAAACAGTAGCAACAAAGCTCTAGTGGCTTCCTCCAGCTGGTGGTGTAGCTCTCTCCGTGTGATTGCCATATTCTTCCTTCCTTCTCTCCTTGCCATATAGATCTTTGATTTCAGGAGACACTGATTATTTGGGTTTCTGCTGCAGTACATCAGTGGCTGTGGGGCTTTGTGATAAGACATAATGATTTGCTTCCTATCTGTGACATATATGAAGCAAATCTGAAGCTCTGAATGTAATAATGTGCTCTGGTGTTTATTAACTGTTATTTAGTTACCGAACAGAGGGAGATGGCGAGGGAGAGGCTGAATAATTGAGATTAAATGTGAATACACTGTTGATTAGTCTAGTATTAGTGTATCTTCCTTTCTTTTGCTTCTCTTTCCATCTTACTGTATATGACTCGCTTTGTCCAGTAGTGCTGGACAAAATGAAAATAAACACATACTGTGATTGTTTTTTTTTTTTTTGTCTAATAGTACAGTTAGTAATCATAACACTGACCAACTCTGTTGATCTCAGAATAGCTATCTGAACATTCAAATCTATATGTTGTAACTTTTTGTATGCATTACTAACAACATAATTGAAACCATAGTTTCTGAAATATCATGAAGCGCATATACACAGAATTTTTTTCAGGCATCGTTCATATTTGCTACATCACCAACTTGATATGTCAAATTTAAGAATTATGAGCTTAGATTTGCCATAATGCATAACACAGATTCTTGTTTCTCTCTACCTCTTCTTGCGTTTGAACTTGGTCATCACTTCCTGTATGGCAGCAAAATTGAAAAACTCTGTGTCAGCACCTCATAAATTACTATCCCTTTCTTATTGCCTTTAAATGTATAGCATCCCTGCATCTTAGCCTGCTGTGTTTCATAAACGATACAGTTGGGGGGCTTGCATCCTGCCTGACCTCCATTATTTAGAAGCCTGTGGAATTCAGAGCCTCCGCCAGCAGCAGCAGACAAACAGTCAGAGGCAGCCGCCGTCACACTGTCATGTGCTAAATCAAGGCCCGTTGCTGGGACATGGCTCATAGCAGCCTGATTGGATGCTCATATAAATCTTCATACCAAGTCAGCTGCGCTTCAACTTAGCCAGAGCTGGTGGCCACTGTTGCAAGGTCTCCAGGTCTCTTCTCCTGTAGGCATCCTGCAAAAAAACCCACTCATCTTTTGCCATAGTATGTGTCTGTGTGCCAGTCTGTGTGAGCAAGTAGGTGAGCCGTAGCTGATCGACGAGCTCTGTGGCACTTGGGCAGTAAAGCTATGGAATGTGTAATTAAAAACAAGTGAGCATAAAGAGCTCAGGCTCTCTCTCTCTCTCTCTCTCTCTCTCTCTCTCTCTCTCTCTCTCTCTCTCTGTGTGTCTCAGTGCTCTGCCTCAGTGGTGGAGAGCGAGAGGAGGGATAGAGAAGGAGAGGGGGCCAGGTTAAGCTTGCATTACAACTCATGAATCTTTCAAGCCACCCAGCCTACTCATCCAGCTCAAAAAGTGCACAAGACCAGAAAATGTATTTTTTCCTCTATTTAGAATCTTCCTTAAAATCTTTGCATGTACCCCTCACTCTCACTCTCTCGATTTTTTTTAAATACTACCCTGCAGAACAGAGATAGCACAGCAATTTAAGGACCTCTCGTAGGATCAGGGAGTACAGTAATGTAAAAATGTGTAAAAAAGTAAGGGAGGATGAGAAGGGAAAAAAAATAAATGTGAGTGGTAGCCTTCGAGGCATGCCCCTGACCTCTCTGTACCACTGCGGTTGTGTTTGCCGACTCGATCACTGCAATAAGGAGGCTTCATGTGCACTGAGCCCTGGGCCATAACGTCAGGAGCTAAGGACCTCTGCACCAGGAAATGCTTAAGGGATCTGCTCTTTCACACAGCTAGTCTCCCACGGACTCTGGGAGACCGTTTTATCTCCAGTTGCTAGGATAACAACTTTAAGCTTCCAGCAGTCAGGAGGCCTGCAGGGCCTTTTTCTGCACAAACCAAAAGTATGCCGTTTTTTTGGGTTATTACAAAAATTATTTTGGAAGATCATCACTTATCGAATTTCACTTGTTTAACTGTTCCATAGTATGCTGTGGGGGAGCACTTTATATGGCTCCTATTTTAACAAAAGCTGACGGTCCTGCACGCCTGTTTTGTCGCCAGGATTAATGAGACAAAGAAATCAAAGTTGCCGTGCAGAGCGAGGTATTAATGAAATGGTAAAATAGATAAATGAAAAGCACGAGGGCCTCCGTTGCTCTGACTGACTGCTCCCTGCCAGGATTAAGTGGACTCCTCCTGTTCTTTTGTGCCTGTTTCCCAGCAATACAATCGTGGCAGAGTCGCCGGCACAAGTGCTGTGCAAAAAGCCTCGCCGCGGCCACTTTTGCTCTCCATTCTCTACATCTACGGCGAGACATGCCGGCCTGTAATTACTGCACCCATTCAGATGGGCCCCAGACGCCTCGACAACGTCAGTCCTAACAAAGCCCAAGAAATAGTGCACACTTTAATGAGTGCACCGTGTTAAACTCTGCCTATATTCCTGTGCCTTGATTAAACCCTCCTCCTGTGGCTGGAACGCCACACGCTGGTCCTGTCTAACCCCCTGCTCTGGGCAGCTCTTTCTGAGCATGGCCTACTTCCCTGCTTGGTCAGTGGGTCGGCTGTCCTAGAATGAACCCTTCCACTCTCTAGCCCCTTATGTGTAATGATACTTAGAGGCTAATCGCTCTAAACTCTCCAATTACGCCAAAGCTGCTCCTTTATCAGGCAGCAAGATACGGGAGCTTGTCTCCTCTCGATCCTGCTTTAATCTGGTCCACAGTGAAAATGACGCACACAACTTGTGTGAATATGGCAGCTGCAGTGGATTTACAGTAGAGCACAGTACATCCCCCATTCTGTAAGCCTGTGGGCCAGGATGATTCTCTCTCAGGGAAAAAAGAGTAAGAGAACGAGAGTGATGGAGAGGGAGAGAGAGAGAAGAGAGAGAGAACTAAAGGCTGCTGTGAGCCCACAGGGACTAGGGGTCATAGAGGAGCAGACGGGAGGAACACACGGTTTTGTGGGGGTGTTGTGTTCAGGAAGGGCAGCTGTAGTTGTCGGGGTGAAAGGGCAGAGCTGGGGAAAGATGAAGGATACGCCACAGGCTGACAGCCACACAGGAAGCACATCACAGTCAAACCACCCAGAAGAAAAAGCCCTTCTTCTAGTCTTCTCTCCCTCCCTCTGTATTGCTCCCAGCCCACGGTGGGACCCTCTCAGGGAGGTCTCTGCACTGTATTCTCTGCTTTGGGCCACAAGGAAGCAGGGAGAGGAGATATAAAGAAGTCAAAATCACAGAAGCCGAGAGATACTCTTTCAATTCTTTTCGTTTCTCTGTGTTTTAAATTTAGCCAAAAGTGCATTTTGTTCAGGATTAAAATACTTGGTGACTTTTGGTTTTTATGATTTTTTTTATTTAACCTTGTTTAATGTTGAGGCTCCAGGCTTGTTTTTGTCTTTTGTTCCACAGCCGCTACTACCAGCTTTGATTGTTTTAATGCCGTTCTAATTTAAGCTTATGATTTGGAACACCTGCACATCTGATCAGCCATGCTCTTACCACACTAGTAATTTACTGTGAACCATAAATATTTATGGGATCAAGTCGAGGGCTGTGAAAGGTGAAGCTTTCCCATCTTTGTTTCTGCATCATGATTATAAGCATTTGCTTTTATTATTTACTGCTACACGTTGATTGACTGACATGTGGAATGCATTTGGGCAGACACGGATGTGTTAAGAATAGCCCCGTAGCACGGACAGGCCTTCCTGAATATCAAGAGTTCAGAATGCCACTGAGTATGACAGCAACCTTCTTCCTGCCCTCATCTCGGCTCTTCTTTCAGCTTCAGCTAACACACTAGTTTGTAATTTATGAAACCAGTGGGACAAATATGAAACCAAATGTGCATGCGTGTATATATATGTGTTTGTGTACTGTATGCGTGTGTTGAGGCCTGGTGGTAAAAGGGCTTCATTCAGGCTTTAACACACAAGTTGCCTGGGTCAGTGGCGAGGTTAAGCTTTCCCACCGCGATGCAATCTAGGTCAGCGTGGCAGTGACAGAATGAGGCAGAAAGACTGTATGTCAAAGGAACAGGTGGCCCTCTCTGACACCATGCTCAGTTTAGAGCAAGCTGGGGGACTGGAGTTTATGACATAGCTGCCACAGAAGCTGCTATTTCATCTAGCAGCAGGTTAGCATGGTCTTTTTCCATCCCTCATAGCCTTAAGCGACCCACAGAGATATTTAACTTTTTGGCTTGTAGCGCTTATATTTTTCTTTTAAGAGATCAGAACATGTGTGTGTTAGGTGGGGGGTGCTGCAAGAAACACTCTCACAGGTTGAACTTGGCTTGTAGATAAACAGCAATCCGAGTCTTGGAAAGGACCATAGCCCACAGCACAGAGTTGTAGTTGGCTGCACTCTTTACACTGTGTAAAGGCGGACAGTCAGACTGGGACACTAGCCATGTTGGGTGCTGGCAGTCGGTTTAAACAGCTATGGGGGGAAGGGAGACAGAGGCTGAAGGTCCTGACTGTGAGGAGCTGTGGTGACGAGACCCAGACTCCACACTGTCTCTCATGACAGGCTTTGTTGGCTGAGCTCAGGTATATTATCAGTCAAAACAAACAAATAGCCCAGTCTGGTCCTTCAATTTTATCCATGTAAAAGTAAGTGTATCCCAACATGGAGTTTTAATCCCTTTGAAAAACTGTTCTTGTTGTCTTATGCAAGAAATACCTGTGCTTATTACTTTATATTATGTCTGTTCTGATTATGTCTATTTTATCTTTAAATGAGTAGATAAGACATTTAAGGATGAACTAGGCCGAAGTTCTGAGCACTAGTCAATACCTGATACAGTATACATAATACAGCACTAGTCAATACCTGGTACAGTACTGACATCTTTACAATAATGTTGACTTTCGACTGTAAGCGTCTCATCTGTTGTGAAGCATCACAGGCTGGATAGGAGCACATTACAATACCATTTGAGTCTTGAGTCTAGACACATTAAAGGCATGTTTTGCCACTCAGCATTACATGTGTTCACCCCATGTCAATGGATTGCACTGGGAAATCTTAGGAAAAGGGCTATCTGATTCATTCGTTGATCTGTGTACACTATATGGCCAAAATTTTGTCAACACCTCACCATCACTTTCATATGGGGTTTTTGACCATCCCTTTCCAGATTTAGTCCCCCTTTGCTGTTATAATAACTGAGTGAATAGGCCTGGGGCATGATTAGTATTCCAGTTTATTTCAGTAATGTTCAGTAGGGTTGAGGTCAGGGCTCTGTGCAAGTCAATAAGTTCTTCTACTCCAACTTTGGCAATCTCTTTAGGCATCTTGCTTTTTGCACACGGGCATTGTCATGCCAGAACAGATTTGGGCCCCTTAGTTCTAGTGAAGGGAACTTGGAATGCTACGGAATACAAAGCCATCCTATACAACTGTGTGTTTCCAAATTTGTGGCAGCAGTTTGGGGAAGACCCACATACAGGTGTGATGGTCAGGTGTCCACAGACATTTAGCCGTATAGGGTAGCTATTTATTTATTATATTAACGAAGTCTAATCTCTTCTGTATCTAAAATGGTATGTGTTTAACACTAGATCATTCATTGGTTGATTTGTTTAAGCAATCAGTGTGCATTCCCAGGTGGTTCTACATAAACACTTCCTTCAACGTGTAACTCATTAAGTTTTGAAGGCAAACAGTGTTATTTTCTAAGTTGTTCTTCGGTCTGAAAAGAGATGCTTCTCAGAGAAGAGATGTTCCATTCAGAAAGCCATGGGCCTGCAGTGCATAGACTGTGGAAGAATCAATCAATAGACTCTCATTAACCTTGTTTCCACTGCAGTGGTATATTAAGACTGCTGTTACCTCTGACTGAAGTCTGAGATCCTTCACATTTTACAGACTGGTGTTTAATTTTGGGTCTGGTTTCTACAGGCCAACATGTAAGGAAAAAAAAGAGACTGCTATCAAGAAAAGATTCAAATAGGAACTTGAGTTTGGTGTGATGACAGGGTGGGAAGGATTTGAAGAATATCCAAGAAGATAACATGGCTCATGTATCTGCTGAAACCATCAGGTGTGAGATGATTTTAAGCAGCCTTGTGTAGATGTACTTCATCAAAACTGGGTTGCCTTGATCGTCTCCATAAGGGAAGCTCCAGCTAAAGCCTGTGATCCTTAATGGGAGGTCTCCCTGCCTTGACTCCCTGCTTTTGGCCAGTGGGGTTATTTATTATTCAGTGAGAGCTATTACTGTGGATAAGAGGCTCCTCTCAGACCTGTATTGATTGTTTTAATTGCCCCAAAGATTGTCAACTCTTAAGGTAGATATTAAAGCAGCATGCATGGCACTAAAACGTGGAAGATTGAAGGAGAATGAGGTGGAGGAGGAGCAGGCCAAAGCATGGAAATGTTGAAAAATGTTCCCTGCTTCCATATATCTCCAATAGAACAATCAGTAACATCTCGTGAACATACACATTCACTCTCACGAGGTCAAGGACTGTGAATGGATGGTGGAACAGCCACATACAGGACCTGGCCTTGAAAAGAGAGCATCCAGAGGAATCTGTTTGGGATTTAGAGCCTCTTCTAAGATCCAAGTAGCTTGAAAGTGTCTTCAGAAGTGAAACCACCATCTTAAAGGTGTCAAGAGGAAGTACTGTTAGAGGGAGCTTACACATCATCATTGTGGTCTAATACTTCAAGCCACTGCATGCTTTAGCCTGTAAGTCCAGATCGATTGGAGTCCAGAATTGCACTGTGAGCTTTTCTATGCCTGTGCTCTGAAAGACATTGTTCTGTTTGTCTGTTCTGATTTTGGACCTTGAAGATGAAGTGGCAGTCCATATTTCCACTAGATCAGAGTGGTTAAAATCATACTTTCAGCAGTGGAGCAATTATTCAATCACCTAGTTAGAGCCGATTTTGCTGCCTTTCGCCAGCTACAACTGAATGAGTTTAGTGTATGTTCATTTTTACATCAAATTCTCTTGCAAAGTTTCACTTGAAATTTTCCTTTTCTTGAAGATTCTTGGTAAAATGTAAACGAGACTGAAATCCTACAAATGAGAGCAGTATTTTTGTTCAGCATGCTGGGTGAAATAAAATGGTATGCTTGAATAGAATCAGTTAGGTGGAGATTAACATGGAGCTTTAGTCGTCTCACAAGTAGCATAGTGCTTAGAACTCTTGATGCGTCACACTTAATGTCAGAACAATTTAAGTGCAAGAGAATCAATAGTGGAGAACCAGTGGATTATTTCCAGTGCACAAATCTCAACAAATGTGATTGTGACTCTCAAGTGGTTGTTTTATGTAATTGTTACCTATTTAGCCATAAGCATTAAGATTTACCAGAACCAGAATAGAGGCCTCTTTGTTTGACTAATGTTAGATAAAGCCCTGGGAAAACATAAGGAAGGCCTCGGATTATAAACAGTGCAGTTTGATTGCACTGTCTGCCTCTGTGGTGGAGTTGTGACAATGTCACGGCAGGCTGTTGACCTTAATTAACCTCTGGGTTGAGTATTGCTTATGACCATCTTATGCTGCACCTCCAGCTGACTGCTAAACTCATCCTGCTGCTCTGAGTTTCTGCTGTCTGTAACCAGAGACCGAGAAGAACCACACATGTGTGATTACAGAGGAAATCCATCAGTAATCCAGCGATCCTGTCTAATTAAAGCTATTAGTGAGACTCCTCAGGTTACCCTGTAAGGGTGCTTTCACATTTTGCAGCATTTAGTGCGAATTCAGTTTATTACTTTTTGATTACTTTTTTAAAGTTAAATCAGACAGTGCAAACCTCACAACCATACCCAAAACTGATTTCTGTCAAACCTTTAATAGAAGGTCTTCAGTATAACTTGAATTAAGATTGGACTGAACTGATTTTAAAGCAGAACCACCAATACAAATCACAACTATGTAGATCACAAACAACAAATCTAAGCTAAGCTAAGAAATTTTATTAAAGGGTTCATATATGGAGGTACTGCTGTACTAAAGGCATCTGTTAGCTAGCTATCAATTAATTTGTCATGAATGGAGAGTAAACATCAATACTGTATGTAGCCTATTTGATGGGTCACATAGGTTTCTCAGTAACTATAACAGATTACAATTAAATTCATTAGGTTATTTTGTAACATAACACCATTACATGTAACTAGTTACTGACCAATGCTCAGTGGCACAGCAGTTGTATACTGAGGCCTTCTGAGTGATGTCCAGTTGAATTCTAGTGCAGTTTGAATGAAATCTGAGGGCAATTCAATACTGAATTGAATTTAATTGAATTGCAGGAAGTGAACTAAACATGCTTTGTATTTAGAGTTGCACAGCAGCAATTTAGTAGTTGATCTGGGCTTCCGTACTGAGTTGTGAGATTTAAACTGAGCCAAAGGACAGTGCTGTAGTGCTGCAGTAATGCAATGTGTTCTGTATGTTTGGACTGATGAACCTTCTTCTTGCTTGAGCGATTTTTATGATTTCTGCTCTTACTTGCTAATGGTTTGTTTTTTTGTCACATTTTTTCCGTATTTCTGACCAATTAATGTTTTATGAGTGAGTTCCAGCCCTGTATGGTCCTGAGGCCATTTATTTTGCTTTTTGCTTTGTTTAATTACTTGCAGTATGAAAAAAACATATCAAATTTTGCTCTGATTCAAGCTGATTGGTCTGAAAGCACCCTTAGGCGTGGGTTGCCATGAGAGGCACAATCTGAGCACAATGTCTATGTGGTTGAAGGAACAGGAAGTGGAAGGGGTTTTCATCCTGACATTCTTACATCATCTTGTAGCTCCTCTTTGACACACTTTGCCATCCGCTTCTCACTCTAGTGCACACGAGATTATGAGGAGTGGCAGGTCAGCGGTCTCTGGTGATGTCTGACCCCATCTGGTTGTGGTGTGACCTTGCTCACACTTGGATTAGCTGGTACAAAGCAGAGTTCTGTCTCACTGAATTGTTCTTGCCCTGCATCACCCCCTCCTATTACCTCTCAATCATATGGTCTGTCGGTCATATGATTAATAGCAGGTCAGCTGCTTTTAAGTGGGCTGGTCCTGTAGAGCGGCCGACTGTGGGCAGCTCGTAAAGGGTGACCAGATGGGTTGAGGGTAAGAGACACTTGGTAGGTTCTGTCTTAGTTTCAGATCCTTGTGGTTTGTCTCTCTGTGTCTCTGAGCATGTTATCAGGACGAAGTTAAATGGCTGGGCCTATGGAGCACTCAGGATGGCCCTTGGGCAGCTTTCCAGACAGTTTAAACACCTTTAGCTAGTGTCTGGCCAGTGCCATTGCACTTTGCCAAAGCAGTAGCTCTTTTAAAACAGCTTCACTCTGGCTGCAGGGGCTCTTCAGACCTCCAATGAACTGTGGTCTTTGTGGTTTCCAAAGCTTGGTACATGTACTATGGTGCTCTGCCAGTGTTTTGCTCACCCAGGGTGGTGGTGTGGAATGAATCTAAGAACATAGCAAATGGAAGTATAGTGCACGGCCTTGTGAAGCAGAGCTGTTGAGATGTTGATTACAAGGTCAGAATTTACTGACATAGCCGACTGTAGAAAACTTACTGTATATGTGTTCATGTTCTAGTAACAACCTCAGAAATGATGTGGAAGAGCTAATGTTTTTCCTTAAATCATGTCTGTGCCCAAAAGTGCTTGGTGCACATCAAAAAGCAGACGGTGCCCTCTGCCCGTTCTCAGTACCAGCACTAATGCTCACTGTCCACAGCTCTCATATTAAAGCCTCCTCTTTTAGCTCAAGGCATCCAAAATATTTGAAAATGACCTTGCAGTGTTCCCAGCTCCCCATCTTGTGCAAGTGCTTGAGATAATTTATATATAAAATGTAGGGTTTGAAAAATTGCCATTTCCATCTTTAGGTGGCCAGGGCTCTCCATTACCAAAATGGGCTGAGTCACTGCACCATGTGAATCTTAATGAGGAGTGCACAGCCAGGACAGCCTCTCCCTCTCACTCCTTTCCCTCGCTTTTCACCCTCCCCCTGTCTCTCTCTCTCTCTCTCTCTCCAGATCAGATGTAGCTGACTTGTTACTTTTTGTTTTACTCTTTTTGATGAATAGTTTTGCAGACATCCAAACAGATATAATTTGCTTTGAAAAATACCATTCAGTTGAATGTTTGTGGGCTTTTTGGGCTCTGTGCCCTTCATTGTATCGCTCATAATAGCCTTATGTTGGGCATTAATCAATTTTTTTTTTAGAGTGAGACAGTGGAAGACGTCAGACTGTTATGTTGATGCATATTCTTGTTTATTTAAAAGGTTTTACACTGTAGTACACTCTGCAAATTGCTTTACAGATCTGAGAAAACACACATTGCACCATGGTTTGAATTAAGTGGCTCTGTGCTGTGTGTGTGTGTGTGGTGTGTGTGTGTGGGATTGTGGAGGGAGACAGACCAATATGAAGACAAAGAGCCCTGGAAACATTTCAAACACAAGCTGTGGTTTTCCCTGGTCTCCTACTTTCTCTTTTCCTTCTGCGGACGCACTGGGCTCGGCTTCCCTGACCACACACTTCCCCCATCACCGCAGCCTGGGTGCCAGCTATGGCACAGCCTGGCCCTCTTACAGCCTCACAGGCTGCCTGGAAACCCTCACTGGCTGCCTTAGCCCACCCAGCCTCACTGCCAGCCCATGACATGAGATTCTATACGCAGACACACACACACACACACACACACACACACACATAGATGAACCCTAACATGATTGAACATTAATGTGAGATGTCCTCACTGAAATGGTGAAACCCAAAATACCCTAAAGTAAAGCGAGACTCCCTATTTCTCACTCTGTATCTTTGTATCTCTCCTTCTCTATCCTTGCTGTGTCCAGACATGAAAAGCTGCTCTAAATCCTCTCTAGCTATAATGAGCCTAACACTGGTGGATCAGCCGCCTTATCCTTGCTAAGGTCATTAGTGTGCCGGAACAAGGTGTTCTCTGCTCTGTGAGTGCTTTATGAGGCAGACCAGCTGTTTGGCAAAACGTTAAAAGTATTTACATCACAGGTCTTAAGTTCACAATCTGACGAATAACGTGAACATGCTAATATCCGCAATTAATAGCTAATCGCATCCTATTTCCTGGAGATGCTGTGTTACGCACGTCTGGGTCCTCAGACCTGTAAAAATTCTTCAACTCTAGGGTAACATTGATTAACACATTTATTACTTAGATTTGAATGCCTTAGGGATAGGTCTTGTTAGTCATACATATTGATGCTTTGAGTAATAAGGATTAATCAAGAACCACATTTATTATATAAAACAGTACAGATATTTGCCATATCAGCGAGCTTCCCTGCTGCAGAACCTCAACAGAAAATAAAGTGACCACAATGGCAAACAACATTCATTGTTGAGCTCAGCACTTAATAGACATTAATTAACAAAATTAATTATGTGTGGTGTCTGTGTTTAACTAAATTGAATACAGAACATGCAAAACCTCTACTGTACAATAACCTTCTAACCTTGTATTTTCCTCTACACTGATAATTTTTTCAAATGTTGCATATTATTAGATCAAAAATAATGCTGATCTTTAGTGCCATTGCTTAAAACGTTTTTATGAACAGAACTGAGTATTTTGTTTTCTTTTATTTATATCCAGCCATAATTACTTTTGTATATTAAAAATGGTGATACATGGCCTATATTTGTGCATGAACATTTCACACTTTGGCATGGCTATGGACACAAATGAATTCATATAACAATTTAATAATTTAATCATTGAAAATGAGTTTTATGTAATGTAAGATGACTTTAAAGTGGTTGAAACATGTTGTAAGTTAAAGAGAGTTATGGTACAATCCCAAAAATCTATGAGCTAGACGTATATAATGGAACAAGAGAATCTACCTGTGGATTCTACTGTTCTTTACCCATGTATCAGCTTGTTTCTTCAGTCTCAATCTGTGCATGTGTGTGTGTGTGTGAGAGAGTGTGAGAGAGAGAGAGACAGCGAGAGGGAGGGGGGAGGGGGGGAATGGGGAAACGTATGAGTTGTGTTGAGGCCTGGTCAAATTGCATAGCTCTGTATGCAGCCTGTTATTGTTAGCTCCTGTTGTACAGATGCAGCTGCAGATGGGACTCCTGTACCTGCCTGCATAGCTAATGAAAGTGAACGATACCCTCCTTATAAAGCATAAATATGTAATTTGTTCACCTGCTGTAATGAAATATGTATGTGTGAAACAGCAATTGTTCGGGTCATTAATAGGATGCCACTGTGTATTAAGAACCTCGGTGCTCAGGAACAACAGGAAAAGTAATAATTGCCTAAAAAAGGTAATCAGTGAAGGTGGACAGCTGCTTTCTCATTCATTCGAAGTGTATTCTGTCTGTGAGAGGAGAGAGTGAGTAAAAGAGAGAAAGAGGGAGAGAGCGATCCTGCCATCAGATGCTATTACAACTACAGTGAGTGATAGCTGAATCTGTCATGGAGGAAGATGACACTGATGTCCTCTGGAGCCAGACTGCGCTGATACTGGACTGAGCTCACTGTGTTCCCTCTCACCTGTCCAAAATGCCTTGTCAGCATTTCGCACTGTTCAACACACTGTACTTTCTCGAATGGTGCAGAGCAAAGCAAGTGTGCAGAGCAGTAACCTCTCACCTAGCAGGGCCCAGAACAAAGAGACTCTACTCCTTATTTTTGTTCTGTCCCTTTTGAACAGCACAGGTGAGATAGCAGCAGAGAGAGGAAAAGGAGGCATAGTGGATTTACGAGCCGAGTCTCTTTTAATAGTGCGTGTCTGTCTGCAGGACACTCTGAAAGCTAATCAGTTTGACCCGACAGTGCAGCTTTGGTCAGGGTGCCCAGTGGAAAGAGCCCCTGGCAGGGTTAATTCTATTGGGCCAGGCCTCTGGGAACAGAACATTCCACTGTGATCCTCTTTCATATGACTCACTGGTGCTTGGGAAGCCAGTAGACATGATACGATTAGCTCCTGGGCTTCTTAGTTCTGACCAGCACTTAACAACAAAACAAAAACAAACAAAAAGGAAAAGCATCACTGATACTGTTGACCTGGAGGTGGGCAGTTACCATAAAGCTAAGCTGCTCTTTGTGACATTCTGGAAAAGTGAAAATATAACAGTGTCTGAATCAAATTAAATAGTTAATCAGACACTTACACTCCTAATTCCAGCTCGGTACATAGGCTGTGTTAGGACTTTAGGAGAACTGGAAACTTAACAAGGTTGTGATTGTCAATTTGTCATGCACTTAGAAGATTATTTCCTCAGCTCCCTCCAACCTAAGCTCTCAAGTGTGTTGTTTTTGCCATCCTTCCAGTTTCACGGAGCTGGCTGTTGGCCGGAGCAAAGCTATTCTTAAATTTGCTGAGTCGCACAGTTTGATTTATTTAGCCATAAATTTCCTCCGACAGACTATTTGCATGGGCACCTACCTGCGAGAGAGGATTACCGAGGTCTGGACTATTTCAAGATCATGTCATTTTTAAATACATATTAATGTTTTAAAAGTCAGCAGAAAATGGTCACGAATTTATTAAGAATCAATCAGAAGCTGCACAAGCGCAAGCCCCAGGCAGTGGGAAGATGTGTTGTGATGATGCTGGGTGGTCTGCTAACTTCTAGGACCCCCTTGGAGATGATGTGCAGTTACCTGGAACAGAGGCAGGGTGCCAGTGTGCCAGCAGCCATTTCTGCTCTCCTGTGAGTGCCGCCTGACAGCCTTCACTGTCCCACCATGCTTGTGGAACTTTAGCCTAGAGGCAAATATTTGTCGTATTCATGCAGACAGCAGTGTGTTCTGAATCAGTGCAGGTTTGGGTTTTGTGGTGTTTGAGAAAATGCAGCACTGAAAAAGATTCTTGGTTTTAATGAACCACCACAGTTGTCTTAACTGAAACTGTTGTGTTGCTGTAAATGTTGTAGATATGCTGGTGTGTGTGTGTGTGTGCACTCTGGCCGCTGCAACAGCTCAGTTGTGTCATTCTTCTGAGTCCCCCCCCCCCCCCACCTCCGCCCCACCAGAGAAGCTAAGCCTGTTATCCACCATGACTGCAGCGTGTCACAAATGAAACGAAAGCACAGTCCCTCCGTCATTGCAACTCCGCCACTGGACACGGCACGGTTAATGTTTTTTCCTGGCCCACTGACAAACTTTCCCCTTAACAGTCCGTACCCGCCAGCACTGAACTGAAAACAAGCCCACTTCATCTGTTTCTACTCAAAACGTTCCCTTCCTCCATGTGCGGGTTTTTTTTTTCAGAAGGACAAAAAAATTCTTTAAAAACGTAGCCTTTAAAGAAGAAAAAGCGTACCCAGGTTTGTTCCCATTTTGGCGCCCTTTGCCTGGCCGCCATTTTAAGATTGGAGGAAGAGAAAGGTAGGAAAGGGAGGGAGGAAGAGACTGTCGCTCCCAACCCTCCTTACATGGCGGACGAATTTACTCCTGTTCCTGACCAATAAGAGATGGCCTTGATCATGTGATTTGCCACGATTGCACTGAGAGAGAGAGGAGTGGCCGCAGACTCGATCCCTCTCTCTACCCCTTCAACTCCATCCTGTTTTCCTTTCCCTTTTTTCTCTCTCTGCTTTTAAGCACCCATCAAACTCACTCTCTTGTTTTGTCAAAGCACAATTAGAGAAGATCGTTTGCACTGAAGAATAATTATCAGTGCTTCCTCCAGAGGCTGGGCCGCCGCCACTGCCGTTCCTACACAGTGGAAAAGTTTTGTGCAGTCGCGCCACTCTTGCTCAGCTCACATTCTTCATGTTTCATGGATTTCCCTTCCTGGCCTGCATCCAACAGCAAGGAAAGAGGCCAGGGTGGCAGAGAGAGAGAGAGAGAGAGAGAGAGACTTCTCTAGAGGAAAGGACTTGTGCCCTGACACACCAATTGTCTTTTTTCTCCTTTTTTTCGCCCTGCTTTTTCGCATACTCTTTTCCCCTCCTGGCTTGTAACCAAGCATGAAGAGATTAGTGCCAAACTAAAACAAAATAACAGATGATGATGTAATGAAGGGCCAGTCTGGTGAGTGCCACTATGCTCCAGGAAAGATAGAAAGAGAAATTCATTCATGCCTGTGGCAGTTTCACCTGGGTTCTCCTTCACCAGCCATTTGTCTCTATCTCCACTCCTCTTCCTCTACATCTTTCCTCTAATATGTCTTCTGTGTCTGCCTGCTGTTTGGATTGTTTGGGATAAAGAAGCAGCTTCATTTGTTTGAGTTTAATAGCTGAGATCAAATGTACACATGTACTACACATGTATAGTGCAGTATTATAAATAAATAAAGACAAGAGTACATCTCAGTTCTAATATCTGGAGATCTCCAGTTTGATTTTCTTCCCTACATTTTCTAAAGGTATATTGTGCAGAGAAAAAGGCATTAGGATTGATTTTTTTTTTGCATTGTGGAATGGCACTGGAGTGGATATAGCCCACTTCTTCTTCTCCTTTGCTTTCTTCTCTGTTGTAATTCTCTTTAGTTGTAGTAGGCTCGCTGTTTCCTTCAAATTAAATGCCCATTTTACTTGTTTCAGCTGAAGACTCCATTATAACATAGCCACCGTATGCCACTTCACTGTACTTTTATGCCTATGTCAGGGTAGTTCAATTCATTTAAAGGTATTTTGAATATTAACTACTTACATGGTGTATTTGAATGCACTTAAATATAAATTTGCCTGTAATTGTGTAGTGCCACAGACAGAATGAGACTGTCATATTCTGTCTTATCAGCAGCATGACACTGTGCACATCATAGTGCCTGTTTAAAATTGCTAGCTACTTGTATGTAATATCACTTTAAGTACACATATTCTATTCATTGTTTCATTAGAATGTCTTCATTCATTCATTCATTCATTCATTCACCCTTAGTAAGCCCCTTTGTCCTGGCCAGGGCTATGGTGAGCTCAGAGCCTATCCAGGAAACACTGGGTGTGTGGCAGGAATACACCCTGAATAGGAATCCAGTCTATCGCAGAGCACAATAAAAACACATATTCACACTTATTAATGTTATATTTGTATGGTATGATTTTGTATGGTATGTAATGGTATGTTTTTGAGAGAGAGGGACCTGGAGAACCCAAAGGGAGACCATACAGACACTGGGAGAACATGAGAAACTCCACAGACAATACCACAAGCTCAGGATTGCACCAAGGACCCAGGCGCTACTCTACTCTAGTA
This sequence comes from Notoglanidium macrostoma, assembly GCA_030068235.1. Taxonomy (NCBI): domain Eukaryota; kingdom Metazoa; phylum Chordata; class Actinopteri; order Siluriformes; family Auchenoglanididae; genus Notoglanidium; species Notoglanidium macrostoma. Next base: position 10,431,993 of record JAQQZR010000007.1, read on the forward strand.
CCCTAATTCACATGATTACACAATTCATACAGTAATTAGAAAATTGAGCATTTAAAAATAATATATGCCATAAATGATGTGCATTAAAGGTACATTAGGTAAGATTTGTGTGGGGGGGGAAAGCTCTTTAATGGTTAAACGGGTGGAGCTGAATAAGATTGGAATGATTTTTTTACCCTCCAAACTTATGGTGGTTGAACTAGAGTTAGCATGCTAACTTGAATTACCATTAGCAAGGATGGTCATGACATCACTTTCAAGTGCACTCAGACATTCACCTGCGTGAAAGCCAAGTTAACAACTCCATAAATCCTCTCCTCATAATGATTTATGAGGATGTGAAATGGTGTTGGGGCGTGTCTATAAAATGACTGACAATAGGCTAATCCAAATGCAAACAAATATTCCGGACCAGAAGACCGGCTCTCAGACTCTCAGACAAAATATTGACTATTGCACCTTTAACACAGAGACCTTTCTGGTGTATCATCAAAAGTCATCATTCAGTCAATATTTTTGCATACAAAAGCAAAAAATTTATCCTTAATATTTAATCAATTCTGAATTCATAATGGTCATAATTCATAATGCCCTGGTTCTCAAAGTAGGCTCAAGGGAAACTCACGAGTCCATGAAGCATACCCAAGAGGTCTGCGATTTTACATTTGTATACAGTTTTACATTAAATGTAAATGTAACTACTACCAATGTTTTATATGTATTATTGACTTCTTATTAATGTCGTTGACTGATCACTTAAACTGAATGAGTTTAAAATCAAACCTCAATAACTTCAATAACTCTGTGGCTTCAGTAAATGGACAAACTATTATTGTATACATTTTTTAAATGACCTAGTATTTGATTTGTTGGCATATGTAATGCAAAATACATTTGTTCTTATGGGGTCTGTGGATATTTTTCCTGGCTGCAGAAACTTTGAAAACCCCATTTTTCTAATGTAACAAATAAATTCTAAATGAACAAAACAACAGATGATTATATAATGATGATGTAATTAATGACCGGCATAGTATGTTCATCAGGTCATCGTTCATAATTCATTATATCCAAACAGCTGAGGCTCTGCTTGTCTTCAAACAAAGACTGAAGACCTACCTCTCCACTAGGCACTTAAATTGGCACTATTTTGAAAAGATATCCAACCTCCCCAACAGGGTTTTTAGGCTGATGGTACTCTTACTGTAGTCTCTGACTTCAGGAATTAACACGAGGACGTGTTCTAATAGCTTCTTTAAGTCACTATGGATAAAAGTGTCGGCTAAATGCTTTAAATGTAAATGTAATTCATTACATCCTCATGGAAATCTGCCTTTGACTGTAAATGTGAAAAAAGTAGTATTATTCAAACAGTCTGGAGGTCTACCATTCTCAGCTACAATTGGCTAGCTGCCTCCTTTATCAACTCTGCCGCCTTAAATCTCTCTTGGCCAACTCTGTTAAAGATCTAAACTGAAAATGGACTTTCATCATTCTGGAGCAAAGCTAATCTCAGTTAGCTTCCACCCAATTTTCACTTCACTCTGAGCAGGCCTGCAGCCTTTTTCTTTTAACCTGCTCAGTCTGCAGTGACTGAAGCTCTGTAGCACTGTGTAGAGCAGTCAGTATACAGATGCCTGAGGTGCTTTACACAGGAAGTAGGCTTAAGAGGATTACAGAGCCGCTCATTAATGTGATCAAATTCAGCGATTGATGGATAAGACCATGATGGGCAACTGTCAGTGAGCTGCTTTGGACTAATACACTAATACGCTAATGCACTAGTGCTATAGCTTGATGGACAGATCTCTGCTGCTCTGCACAGCTGAGAGTGACATGCTGCTTAGGCCTTTTGCTGTTGGGAAAAAAACAAGGCCCGATAACAGATGTTAGAATTGCACTGGAAATGGCAGAAACTTGCCTCTCTTAAAACAAGCAGAGAGAGCACTTAGCCATATTCGTCTCCCTTTTGCTTCCTGGTCCCTTCCTTCCAAGGCATTTATTCCCACGGAGAAAGTGGTTCCCAGATCGCAGAGGAGGAGCTGACGTCTAAGAACAGCCAGCTGCCGAGCTGAGAGGAAGGAAAAGCGGAATAGCGGCCAGGCCTGGCCAAGCTCTGTGTTAACAAGCTGAGGGTTTGTGTGTGTGTGGTGTGTGTGTGTGGTGTGTGTGTGTGTGTGTATGTGTGAGGATGGCTTGTATTACTGTCATTCCCCTGCTCCTTCCATGACCATGTCTAATAGCAAAACAGTGGCGGGCAAAACCACAGCTCTCTTGGCAGGCCGAGTGCATTGCAGGCGTTCTCCCTGCAAACCCTCCAACAGAACAAAGGAAAACACTTTCTCGCTTTTGCCACAGTGCAGGGCGATCATTCACATGCATGAAACAAGATAAGGAGGAGCACTGTGCCCTCTGAAGCACTTCACTATGGTTGTAAAGGCTAAATATTTTCTTTTGTTCGTTTTTTTCCAAAATGAAGAAGGTCTGGTGCTCTTGGCTGTGCAAGGTTATTATTGGGTGCGAATGAAATGGAGGGCTGGGCCCAATTACAGACGATGGTGCGGCATATTTGCTGATTTATTTGTGAAGTGGCAGACAGGGTAATGACTTTCCTGAAACCCAGGGCCTCTGCGTTGCTGTAATGATCTGAGCTCTCAGACAACCCTGCTTCTCTTTGCCACTTACCACAAGAAGAATTTTGTAGAGCGGTCAACCACTGGACAACAGTACACACACAGAGACCAATCGAACCGCCCACATGTCCTAATCCTGTGCAAGAGCAAGTGGGAGTTGCGGCCAGGACGAGGAGGTGTTGGCCAAGAGGGAGGGAAAGTGTTGTGGGGCGAAGGTTCTGTGGTGGGTTGCAGGTCTGCTCTGCATTTCTCCTCATTTATGCCTCCTTTCACTGTTGCCGCTTTCCCCTTTCCAGCATAGCTGGGTAATGAGAGATCTGTAAAACTGCTGTTAGGAATTAAAATCCTTCACATAAATGAGAAGCATATGTACACGCTTGTCTGTAATAACAGCCCTGAATCACAATAACCCAGGGGCAGAGAGAGAGAGAGAGCGGTTTTCATATGATCACAGTAATGCTATGAGTTTATCTTGGTTTTGGCAACAGATGTACTGTTGTACTTTGGTATTTTGGCTTTTCCAAAATAGATTGTAGCTTCGGTGAGTTTGGTCTGTGTTTTTTTTTTTTTTTAAAGCAAACCACAGATCCAGGCACCCTCCACCTCTAATTCATTTAACTTAGTTCTGAATGCTGAAAAAAGGGTGAAAAGGAAGAAACAAAGAGGGTAAAGAAAAGTGAGTAAGCTCTGCTTTTGTGTGTGTGTTTATAAAATGCCATGCTTCATGCAGACTTTGGTTGAGAGTGAGAGCCACAGATGAGAAGAATACAGAAATACAAAACACACTTTATTACTAACACCTGCAGCACCACCTTCAAATGCCAGCTCTGGATAAGTCTGTTAAGGATCCTTGGTCTTTGTGAACGAGGGAAACAGCCACTGTGCAAAACTGTACATTCTCCAAATCAGAGTTTCTCTGATATTGCAGATGAACCTAGCGAGAGAAAGCAAATTAGTATCAAAAAGGTAATCTACCTGGTGTAACCTGCTGTGGTAGTTTTTTGTACTTGAAGGGTTAAATTGGGCTCATGTGGTCAGTCCTTTTAGACAGAATTTTAGACCAAAAACCTTTTTTTGGTAAATCTGCGCTTTTATTCATTTAAAATTAATTGCAAAAATTCATCCCCATATTTTATGGTTTCTGGACCTTTAAACATTATTTGAAGTCAATGATATCTGATGCATGATTAATTAAGAGAAAATATTCATGGGGAGGTTGATGTTAATTTATCATTAGCTTTCTAAATGCATGTTTACTTTTTAATACTTTGTTATAACTTTCATTTAAAAAAAAAAAATCAAGCCAAAACAAATGTCTAGCTTAGCATCTTATCCATCTGTCCCCCTTTTCCTTCATCCTGTTAACTCGGGTGCAAAGAGGTTGAAATGTTTTTCACAGCCTCTTAAATAGGTTATCAGAAATAGCAGACTTCTTTTAATTTGCAGAGACAGACCCCTACGTGGCATGCTGCGTGTTTAATACGCGACACAATAAATAAACCAAATCCATGATATTCCACCCCCTTTGCCTGCTATTCATAGTAAAGAGGACAACGAGCAATCCAGACAGGATTAAATCTCTTTTTGATGTGGTTCCACTTTTGTGCAGAATGCGATTTTTTCTCTCATGTTTTTTAGAGTTAATGTGTGCACATTTTTGGTCCACCTACAAGTGTATGTGTGTTTATTAGAAACAATGCTGAATGGAAACCTCTGACAGTAGTAGCATGTGATAAAGAGGGAAAAGTGAGAGGAGAAATGCAATCAGATATCAAGAGAGTGTCTGTGGTTTTCTTGTGCAATAAACACACGCACCTACACACACACACACACACACACACACACACACACACACACACACACTACATAGGTAAGGGTTTTTTTCTTTGTGGTTAATGTATTGTGTAAATGTCTTCAAGTATCATGATGAGATATTTTTACCACATTGTGTAGGTTCAGAAGCCCCATGTGTGTATCCAGGTTTAAGGGGTACCATGGGTCTGAAGGGATTCATTCAAAGCACACACACTCAGACACATACACACACAGACGGTGCAACTGTGGAAGTGTGTGTGAGATTAGCTCCATTCACAAGCAGGGCCGTTGTAAGGGATATTATATGAGGGAAGCTCGGACACGGATAAGGGCCAGCCACAAAAGAAGAATGTCCAAACATTGTGTAGTGGGTGAAAGAGCCGACCTGCCCCTCACACTCCGGAGGACGGCTCGGCGAGCTGCTCGACCCCTCTTCAGGCAACTTTGCTCCTCGGTGCCATGCCCGTTCTGTCACGTCTACCGATGAATCGTTCAGAGCGGCCACGTACAGTTCACCACTGCCCCGTCATTAGCAGCAGTGCATGCTGGGAGCTGAGGCTTCTGAGGAAGGTGGGAGAGGGGAGCAGGAGGAAATGTTTGGAGACTAATCAGCATAAGAAAGGAGGCTTTCAGAGTGTGTGTGGTTTGGCTGTCACCGCTAAAACCAGATAATGATTCGGTAATAATTGCACATTGTGCATACCTCAGCCGGTGGGAGCGCAGGGGTAGAGCTCAACACCACCACACTGCATGGGCTTTAACGCTGCATCGCGAGGCCCAACTCCACTGTGCGAGGTTAAAAAAATGGCAGAAATGTAGGGATTTTATTTGATTTGTTACACTGAGCACCTTAAAAAAAAATTATTACATTTATATTAATGCTTTCATACGTCTGTTTAGAATAATTATAATAAGACTTATTTAATTAAAATTTTAGTTAAATTTTTTTATTTTTTCATTAAAGACTTATTTAATTTATAATATACTGCATTAAGTGTATGCAATTCAGAATTACAATTTCTGTCTAATATTAATCAGAGGTTTTTTTTATCGATTTTATGTAACATCATTTACATTCAACTTATTTTATTTGATTAAGAATCTAGATTTATAATTCACATTTCACATTTCTGTGCTTGTGCCTGATATTGAACATGTGGGTGGGTGTGCATGCCAGTTTCTAAGAATCAGTGCATATTTGTGATGCTCTGTGCTGTGTGTGTGTGCGTGTGTGTGCGTGTGTGTGCGTGTGTGTGTGTGTGTGTGTGCGTGTGCGTGTGCGTGTGTGTGTGTGTGTACATCAGTGGAGCAGGCAGAGGGAGGGTCTGGTCTTTGCTGGGTGCAGACAGCTGTGAAGCAGGGCCTGGCGGATCTTCCTCCATATGTTCTGGGAGCATTTCACACAGCCACAGATCCTGATTTCAGGCCCCCAAAAACCTGGAACATCACAGCAGGGGATTTTGCCTTGTTTTTTTCCTTTCTCAATTTTATTGTTTTTTTGATTTCTCACTAGCCTTTGATTATATTTCAATTGATGCACTTGGATTTTAATTTTTTTTCACAGTTTTTGGCATATACTCTGTGTGCTTTCGTTGTCTTGAGAGTGTGTATGGAGACTGGAATGGTTTGCACTCAGGGGTTTTGCAGTGCCATGGTGACAGTACCCAGCATGCCAGGCATGGGGACACCTCACAAAACCAGGCTGGCACAGCTGGCATCTCCCTCTTCCACATGGCCCAAAAGCACTCTCTTGCTCTCTCTCACCCTTCTTTCGTTCTCTCCCTCTCTCTCTCCTTCTTACTGCTTTTCATAGTCTGAGAAAGAAAAACCTAAGGACCATCCACTGAATCATGAATATGAAAAAGAGGACTTTTTTCAGGTTTGGTGCTCCTTTGCTTCATGGGGGAGGGCATATGTCTGAGTTTACATATGCGTGTATCTATTATTAGGAGGAAAAATAAAGAGTGAGAGAACGAGGGCTCGGCACCTAAAAAGGCATCGGGAGCCATCTGCATAGGGCGGTGTGCCAGTGTCTTGCCAATGTGCCCAGACCACCTGGCCATAGCGCTAGCCAAGTGTGCCAGCCTGGGCCCTGTAGCCTCCAGACTGCTGCCCCCTTTAACTGCTTTGAAACTCCAGTGGCATTGGAAACAGGGGCTGCCGCCTCTCCCTTGCCAATAGCTTTGTTTGAAGTGAGACAGGCTGTGCAGTACTGGGGGACAGCAGACAGTAAACAGTGCCCCCTTTCAGTGCACCCCGCCCCCCAAACACACGTCCTCTTTGTGTGAATTAGTGCTATGTATTTGTGTGTGTTTTGGGGGGGGTCTGTCTTGTTTTTCCCACCGTTTATACCACAGCTTCGTATGTTTCTCTCTTCAGAAAAAAATGTTCTGTCTAAAATCTATCTATCTATCTACATATATATATATATCTATATATATATATATATATAATTTTTTTTAATAGTAACAAACACACACACACACACATTTTATATATATATATATATATATATATATAAACAGAAGAGAACACGCACACACACATATACATACATACATCCAGAGAAAGAGACTAATCCCTCGCCCATGCCAGTCTTTTTCTTTGCCCACCCCCTTCTGCCACACACTCTTTGCCCTCCTCCTGCTGCGTGTGAGCCCACAGCCTTGGCACAGGCTCCCTGACAACCCTGGGAACCAGTGCTTCGGAGTGGCACTCGAGGGGCACAAACACTGGCACTCCTGCCCACTTCTTCTTTTGTCCTGTTTGTCTGCGCTTGAATGTCAATGAGTACACATTTGTGTCATTTATTCACCAAACATTTAGTCAAAAGCAGACAGATGTATGGAAATTCTCACTTGCTATTTTGCACAAAAAAAAATGCAAAGATTTTATGACAATGAAACCTAACTAGAGCAATATTTTACTTGATTCAATTTAAAATAAATTGTTGATTGATTTTTTTGGGGGGAGCATAATTAGGCATCTCAATTGTGATTACATGGACTGGAAGATATCTGGCCTAGCTCTACCACCAAAATTGCTCTTGTATTAATTAAAATCTGTAAGCGAAATGAATTAATGAGTAAGCTGTAACTACAACCCACAGAGCTGAACTACATGGTGACCCACACTGCGTTTTAAACTCTGCCTGACTTCTTTCTGCTAATGTTGTTTCATGCAAAACAGCAGCATGGCCAGAGAATATGCACTAATGACCACAGAGTAGTGGAAAATGTGGAGCAGTGGATTTTCTACGTCTTTCTTTTCCCGGCAGTGACAGGAGACCCAGCCGACCCCGAGCGCAGAGCCGTCAGCACATCTGTAATCTGTGGAATGTGGGAATCAAGAGAGATAGATAGTGTGTGTGTGTGTGTGTGTGTGTGTGTGTGTGTGTGTGTGTGTGTGTGTGTGTGTGTGTGTGTGTGT
>JAQQZR010000007.1:10441529-10491492 GCA_030068235.1 Notoglanidium macrostoma
ATCTGAGAGAGAGAGAGAGAGAGAGAGAGAGAGAGAGAGAGAGAGAGAGAGAGAGAGTTTAAGAAACTTATATACCACAGTTACAAAGTAAGTACATAGTTATGTTAGGGATGTTAATGAATATGAATAGGTTCTTCACAATGAACAAATAATGTGTTACAAATTCATTCATTCATTCATTCATTCATTCATTTATGGCCTGCCAGAAAAGTTAATATGGTAAGGTGAAGACTAGACATCTGCAAATAGGCTCTGGGGAATTTCTTCCTTTAACATGAGTGAGTGGTCAGATATCAAGAATGTGGATACGAGATATGGAACTCAGGACACAGAAAGACCACATTCATTAATGCGTTAAGCATTTACAAGGTTTGTTCATTTATCCTTAACTGCCTGGTCCTGCTCGGGATTGTTTAACTTAGGTTTCTAGTTTGTGTATATTTTGGGAAATATTAAACTGAATTCATTAGAAAATATCATGGACAGGTCTAAACGAAAATCATAACTGTGTGAGTGGGATTTAGAAAACAGTCACATGCACATCTCTACTTGAGGCCACTTATTCAAATGTTTGGAACATTAAACAGATACAGATACAGATAGTGTAATTGTGTTACACCCCTAGTTTATATACAGATGTACCAGCAGACTTTTGGGTTCATATCAATAATGAAAATTGGCAGACACGGTCATTAAAGCCTGTTTGCAGACCATAGAAAGTTTGTCTTTGCATCCATATATTTGAAGTCTTCAAGTAAGAGAAAGAAAATGATTGGCATCCATATATCTTCTACATTTTATTAGTCAGTGACTAGCATGACCTAACCTGACAAGATTTCCAAGAGGATTTTTAGTCATATTCATAAATATTAATAATCATCACTGATAATGCTAGCTATACCTAGCTAAGCTAACCTGACAGGATTCTGACAGGATTTTAAATCATTTAAGTCAATCATGTCCACAATCTTCTATGCTAATGACTAACAATCTTCTAATGCTAGCTGGCTAACAAACTAACAGGACAAATTTTTCAAGTGTTCATCTTCATGGCAAACTCTACCTGGCTAACTAACACAAGCTAACCTGACAGGATTTCCAAAAGTATTTTAAGTCATTCATAAATTTTCGTATTCACACTGCTAATGCTAGCTAGCAGGATATCTTCACAAGGACTTATGACTTATCACAACATGACAAGATATCTGTGAAGAATTTCTAAGGAACTTCTGTTCCTAAAATTGCTACTATTACTAATCATAAAGGTGTAATATTCACTGCTAATGCTAGCTAAATAAATTGACAAGATATCTGATAAGCTCTTATGAGTGAAATCATAAAACAACTTCTGATAGCTGTGTATGTACTCAGAAATGTTTGAAGGATGTTATAGTTCATTCTATATAGTCTACATATTTAGTTAATCTATACTTCACTCAAAAACATGTTCAGTGACCTGATGTTTGCAGATGGACCTTCCTCACTACAGCTGAATTGCTTGTCCTTCGAGAATTTATTAGCCCAAGAATTTTCTGGGAAAAGTGTTGTTTTATGTTGGATTTCCCACTGAAACTATACACTACAGTGATTGCAGACCATTGAAAGGTTTCCTATCCATCATTCAAGAGTGGCATGCAATAATCAATAATAACACTTATATATACTTATATAATGTTGGCAGGAGCTACCGAGTTTAGAGAAGGTGCTTTTAGTGAGATGTGTACACAAAATGGTCAGTAAACTAGACACTGGAAAATTTAAGACATTTCTTGCCAACTTTATGTCTCCATTATTAACAAACTGTTCTGGGCTATAATCCAGTATCATTTTGTTAATTGAGAAGCTACGTCTTAGAAGCTAAATCTTCTTTCAACACAGCAAATACACTGTCTGTCTAAAAATAAATTAAAGCTTCTACATGTCAACACTGAATATTCTTCTGAGGTTATTACGTTGCTTAAAACGTTTTTTTTTTTTTTTTTTTTTTAATTGTCTTTCCATTTCTACTACAGAAGCTCCCACAGATAAAAAAAAAAACCTGACACACACACACACACACACACACACACACACACACATATATATATAAGAATATAAGTACTCATTATACCAACAATACATGTGCATAAAGGTGTGTGTAAGTATGCATGCATGCTGAACTACATGTCCCCATTATTATAAGAACACATACAAATTTTGTGGTCGAGGCACCCTGTGAAGAAAAAAAAATTAACAGTAAAATAGTCTAAGGATTTCCTTGTGGTTGCTGGAGTTAAGATTTTGTGTCGGCATGTAAGATGTTGCTGGTCTCCATGAGAAAATCTGCTCCCCCCCTCATTTACTCATCAACTATAACAAACTATAATAGTGAAAAGGTTTCCTTTTCATTACTAAGGTTAAGGTTATGATTAGATTAGCTGTGTTAATAATTATCTTAGTGGTAAGTCCTCACAAGGATAGAAGGGTGTGTGCATGTTCACCTTTGGTTGGTCAGTGCACTCTGTGTCTCTGCAACACACAGCAAAGAGGTTGGAATTCTCTGTCTATCTCTCTGTTTCTTATCACCTGCTATCTTTTTCAAACTTTTTGACAATAACACCAGCAACTTTGCTTCAGGTGGTGGATGCTGATGCTCTGATACTGGAAGAGGAGCAGACAGGCCCCCAGTGGATGCAGTAAAGTGCTCTTGGAGGAAAATTGCAAGCAAAGGTACGAGTATGAAACTGGCCAGCTGTAGCCTATGCATCCTTCTATAACTAAGCCATATGGTACAATGAATGATGGAACAAGGGTGGAGGACAGACAGATAATAAAACATAAAAACCACAGAATGCTTATGGTATTTGCATCATTTGCACATGTTGTGTCATAAAGTGGCTGCAGAAAGGCCATAGCCACAAATCAGATCAAAAGTAGCTTGCATTAGAGCCAAAGCAGTGCATTTAAACAAAGAAAAAAGAAAAAAACATACATACATACATACATACATAAAAGCCAATGTCTTACATTAAATTCTAGAAATAAATGCTTAAACTTAAAAAAAGTCATCTGCCAATAGAACAAGACTATTTCAAGCTTGAAATTGAAATTGCGCGAAACTGAAAATTTAATAATCATATATTTGGTTTAGATACGTTCTTGATACGTTTAACTGTATTTAAAATATATGGACTTGCTAAGATCTAATTCATTTGCAGTGTAGTAAAATCTGCGATCAGGCACATAATATTTATAGATATATAGTGAGCTAATGTGTAAACCACAGCATGTCTAGATTAATGTGCAGGGGGTTGGGCAAGAGCAGACATTTGTTCTAGTTTTGTCTTAAACACTGGTGAGGTAAAAGACATTTTCATTCTCACACTAGTTAGACAAAGCCGTGACTGCTAGACTAACTTCCTCTTTACTAGCAAGGACATTTCTCTCTGCACCTCACCTCTGAATATACTTAAATGCAGCTATGATGTGCTAACCATTTATATTTATTCATTTATCAAACCCTATATAAATAATCCAAACATTTAGCTAAGGGTCTAGAGTGCGTCTTAAGAGCCCACTGGTACAAAACATAACCGCAGAGGTATCAGTTACCGCTGGCTGCCGCTGCACGTCATACAAAGATGGCATTAATGATTTATCCTTTCCTAACGTCCTAAAATTGTATACACGACAAGCATAAAAAAGTCTAAAGAGATATCTAAAGAAAAAAAAGGAACAAAACATACAACTGGGAGGGTTTCAGAGGGTTTTTTTTGCGGAAGCTAGATCGAGTGCAATGTTATACAGGATTCTGTTTAGCGGACTTTTTTGTCCACAGGAAGCTGCTGTTAAAGCGTTCACATAGTTTCTAAACCCCAGGCCTAGTTTAGGGCATCCTCTGTAGCCCACACGCTTTTTTCACACCGGACCAAAAGTAACACATCTATCAGCCACACATATACACACACACACACACACACACACACACACACACACAGAGTAACCTGAGAGACGGCACTCCCTAACAGCCCCATCGATCCTTCCACACCAACCCACTATTCTGTCTCTTTCAGTCCAGTCATCCACTGAACCCTTTAACTGTTTACTCCCTGCAGTTCCCTGTTAGGGAATTTTGCGTATTGTGGAGATGGAAGAATATAGAATGGAAAAGTATTCTTTTTGTCTGATGATTATGATTCCTGGTAAAAAGCAGAGAACATTGCAGTGCATGTTGGTGTGTTCCAGCACCTGTCTCTGTGTAATGTAAATTCTCAGCACCGTCTGCCAAGCATCCATTACTTTACCTGAGGGAAATCTGGGCTCACTTGTAAACTTTCTTCCCTAGTTTCATTGCCTTTATACATTAATAGTAAAAATGGAATATAAGATGTCTCAGTCACTATTTGTTTTCCCAAACAGATTTTTCTGTTTTATATAAAATATGGATCTCATAATTCTTTTTACTACACAGATAACTGCAGGGTTTGTCTGACAGTAGACAAAGTATGTAGCTCTGACAGTATAGGAGGACATATGGGGGAGTTTTTGGTCTGGGTGTGGAGGCCTCTCTCCTACTCATGGGAGTTACACACGCATAGGAAGCCCATTGTACAGACCTGAGGAATCTCACTCCGCTGACGCTCGCTACTTATCAATGACTCTCTGCAGAACTGAGTCGGCAGTCTAGCTCTCTGAGGGCCTGATATCGACTCTGTAGACTGGCATTCTTCTGCAGATCAGGGCAGGCCTGCTAGAATACACACAGAGGAGCAGATGGGGTAAAAACGTAGCCTGGAGAGAGTTTGGTGTGGGCGCAGGTTTAGGACTTCGCTGTATACGTGTTTTGTTCTGTTTTTGACTACTGCCTAAATTCAAACAGAACTTTTTGAGGCCTTTCAAGAAACAACTGAAAAAGAAAAAGGAAGAAAAGCAGGAATTGGGCAGGGAAGTACAAACTCTTATAAATTATGCTAAGTAAGATGGAAGCAAATCAATATTACTGGGTCAAAAGCTTTCCCAAATTATTTTGGTCCGGCTTGTGTCACGGTGTCCTTCACTGGCACAGTATCCCAGCCCACATGTCAAGGTTTCTCTCCCCTAATCCACTTTCTGGAGACATCCATTATTTCCCTGTGCTCTCCTGTAATAGTTGCTTTCGTTAATTGATCCACTGTTGCTGCTGGGATTGCTACGGCTGAGTGGTTCCTCCAGCATCTCAACACAACAAGACATTGTAAATGATGCTTTTTCTTTAGCTCAAGACTGAGGAGCTGGTACACACATAGAGAAACATGTTCCCAACAATTTAGCACGCGCTTTCGCCATCAGACTGACGCTATAATATGAACAAGTTTCATACTTTAAGTTGGACGCAAACGATTTTGCATTATTTACTGTCAACTGCGCGAAGCTTACCAGTTTAGATAGTCTCGCATGTCAATTTCTTAGAAAAAAGTATTTTGTTTTTACTAAAACATGTGAATTTGTGTAAAACATTTCAAAATGTACTGCAGATATTAAGTGATTGTATTATAATATTACTTTTTTCAGTATAATGTAGGTTTTCGTGAACTTACAACTTTACGTTATAAAGTCATATGTTCGTATTTATATGTCACGAACATGCGACTTTACAAATAGTCTTTTAATTATTTCAAGCACAAATCGTCTTGAATATCGGAAATCAGTAGTTTTTTTTTCCCCAAGTTAAACACTACTGTTTCATTTCTCTTATTACAATTTCTGTTTAGCTTGGTGTAGGTTTGGTCAATGGTCGCATCACACATCATCCTTGCTAATTTGTGCAGCCTATTGTTGGGCAAAAGGGTGGCATTGAGGATGGCAGCCGCTCAAAGGAGGGTGAAAGCGCTTTTAAAATGGTTGCCAAAGCTTTCAAGATGGCTGCCAGGGTGTGAGGTAAAGGGGTGAGGCATACATTAATAATAAAGACTAATATCACAGTATTGTTGGTGTTATTAAATGAATCCAGTCAGTGTCTCAGAGTTTGAGTCTGGATGGTGGTGTGCTGTTGTGGCTGTATACAGCCTGAGTGTTTTTCCCCTTCTATCCTCATATCAGAACGCTGTTGAACTTGGCAGTGAACTTCTTGGCAGCGACAGCTTCTGTGTCATCCAACAATGGGAGCCGCTAACGTGATTCTCTCTCAGTATAGTTGTGTCTGGCAGGACGATTTAACAGCTATGCTTAGGATAAGCTTGAGAGGGGGAGAGAGGGAGAAAAACGGAGGAGAATGAAGATGGAAAGAAAAAAGAAAACATGAACGACTAGCTTTTAAATGGGGGCCTTGGCACCGGAGCCGTTCCCTTACAAACTCAAGTCCCTGTTTTTGATCAGATGTTTTTCTATTTGGTAATTATTGGAACTATTTACGTTTGAATTGTCAATGGCTGAAAACAGAAAATCTGAATGACGCTCCTTCTAGTGAGGTGTTTGTTGTTTGTGTTGCTGTTCTAAAATGGAGGCTGACTGGTGAGCACAAAATGGAGGAAGAGGGGAGGAGCTACAGTGAGGGAGACCAGAACGCCATAGCGATTGATTACGTCCCTTGAACACATGACGCGAGAAATCAAATTCAACACACAGGACACAGCTACCCAAATTACTATAAATCAGATACATTTGTCATTGACAGTCTATGTAGAAATCTCTTGGTTATGAATTTATTTTAATTTGTGTGTTGAGGAAGTGGATGTTTAGCTGCGCAAAAACTCTTTGTTGTACACTCTTTCTCTTCCTCTGCTGATTGAGCCACATTTAAGTGTGCTGCCAGGGTTGAAATAACAAAACCTAAAGCTCTGGCTGGCATCAGTTTGGATCCTCTAACGCTCTCGGGTAGACGCCAGGGACTTGGAGCCGGGTGCCGTTCAAAACCGAGCATGTGTCCAAAGCCTTTTTCTTCGCTCGCTTTCTCTAAAAGGCACGCTTTCCTGTTGTGATTCACAGCACTATATTTTTTTATTTATTTTATTTATTTATTGAATGGTGTGAGGGTTCTGTAGTTATTTACAATTTTCCCGGTATTATGAATTGGAGAATGCCACACAGTCGCATTGATCAGCTGCTTTCGGAGATTGGTGTTTATCATTTCAATTCATTAATGGATTGCGTCGCATCAATAAAAAATGCTGAATCAATAACGAATGTTTCACACAAAAGGCATAAATTGTAGTTTTTAGATATATCCATTATGGACTTCACTTTAACTTTGGGTTGCTCAAATATTTTTGATTTGATTTGTTGTCTGTTAATGAAATTAACAAATTGTCCGATTTTGTGTGGTCAATTAAAAGAATGTTATATGTCTCCATGATGCATGTTTGTATGTGTTTGTGTATTTTTCCAGGGCACATTTGTAAGTGCCGTGGGTTTGTTCTGTAGGAAGACGACGGTGGGAGAGAAATGACTTGGGGAGCACCACAATGTCAGTGCTCTCAGCCGCCTTGGCAAGCCTCTTCCAGTGTGTTACAGACTGAAGCCAGCCACTCTCTGAAAAAGAGAGCAAACAGAAAGTGTGTGTGTGTACAGGTGAAAGTTGGTTGCCAAAGTGAATTGCTGTGTCTTTTTTTTTTTTCTAACGTTGTCCTGCCAAGACCATTGAGGCTTTCGTTTTTGATTTTCTAAGCCGGGGGGATGAAGAGTCAGGCCTCTCTGCCCACATGGCACGGTGTTTGTGGCTCACCACTCAGGGTTCTCTTCATGCCAGGTGCAAATGTTATTTCACCGTTTATTTATCTGAGGCGGATTTGTTTATCTCACAGAGCCCACAGTGACAAGTCGAGAGTTTATGCTTCTGATGGAGAGCGAGGTGCATTTATCCTCAGTTCCCTGTACTTTCCTAAGTGATCCCAGATTTGACTTCTATGTCAGTAGTGTTTGTTATTCAGCTTTCCGAGGAGGGAGATTTTTCCAGGCAAAGCCTGTCTGAAAACGATTCAGAAATGCGTCAGTTGTTGGTCCTCAGTGTGATTCAGTGATGGACTCAAAATCCCAAAATGTATCGCCCAGTTTAGAGACCTACACAATATGCTGAAAAAAATTTAAGTTGATGAAGGGCAAAGACAAGATAATCTCATTTGAGTTATTCTTGAATCTCCTTCTTAGCCTTATGTATTTTCAATATTTGGAAACAGATATATATTGAAAAAAACTAACGACTAAAAGATATATATTGAAAAAAACGGTTTAACGAATGTTATCACATAGGACTAAACCTCTGTTTGGTCTGTTAGGCCTGTTTTGCTTTCAGAGGAGGTTACTGGTGTCAATCGATAGAATAAATAAAAATAAATAGCCTTACATTATGGCCCTTCTAGGGCTTACAAAAATTATGATGTGGCCTGGGCAGGATTTGAGTTTGCCACCTCTGCTCTAGAGACAGGTGTGTCCAAGCTCCTGACAGCGGCGAGCCCCCATCATGCACCTCTCCTCTACTTCTCTGCTGCTGCACTCTGTCAGGCTGCCTCTCAAAGAGCGTTGATATACAGCGTGCATGCGCACACACACACACACACACACAGACTCACAGACACTCCACTCAGCTGCATTCCTCTCGCCATGTCACGAAGGGAGGGTCTCACGGTACTCACTGAGATTAGATCTCTGGCAAATGACGATCTGTAACTGACAACACTTTTTCTTTTATTCAGTCGTGTCTCCTCAGACACAGTTCTTCTCCAGCAGGAAATCAGGACTGACAGAGGTCAAACATGGGCGTTCCTCTCCCCTCACAGCACACCCAGACCCAGAGCAGGGAAAAACAATAGTCGGTTCTCTCTGTGTTTTTCTGCTGGAGCGATTGGGACAGGTGGTATCATGCAGTGTTGCGTTGGACTTTTTCAGAGGTTCCCCGCTGTCAGAGCAAGGGCAAATGCAGAATAGGATGATTTCTGTTGTGGCAAGTGGAGATACTGCATGTGTCTCTAATAATGATATATTCAAGCTTCTTGTATACTTATTCTGATATTGTAGTGACTCTCAGTTGAAAGACTAGCACATTTAATGGATTTAGATCTTTTTTTAAACGAGTCTTCCCGCTACCTCTCAAAAGAAACCATGCTCGCAGAGACATCTTCATATTTTTCCACATAAGGGGCTACAAGAGGTCAAAACACACATTAGATCCCTGACAAGCCCAGCATTTCTCTCACAGCCCAACTATTTAGAGAGAGAGAGAGAGAGAGAGAGAGAGGAAGAGTGATAGAGAGAGTAAATTGAAAGCTGCCCAGGGCTGTATATTTCAGCATATCCCAAGGGAATGCTGGGATCCTGCTTCTCTCTCCGCTTTCCTGGGAAAAGGCCAAGAACTTTTTCCTCCCTCCTCCTCCTCGTCTGCTTGCTTTTCCTGCCTTTTTCTAGAAAGTGCAGCTCATATCAGGGAAGTGTGTTCTTTACAGAACAGCAGAGTTATGCTTAAGGACAGAGAATGGGAGAGCAGAGGCTTTCCCTGAGAGAAAAAGGGAGCATGGGTCAGGAGCTCCTCACAGTCCCCTCTGTCCTCCGTCATCCTCCCTCTTCACACAGGTCCTGTTTAACTAATACTCTGTAACCTAATCACTCCTCACATCTCAAACATGTGTGAGAAAGAATGCGTAGAGAAGAAGAATGCTACAACACAATGCAATGTGAAGTGGAGTTAATGTTACTGGCCCGGTTACAGAACAGCTCAAAGTGTTTGATTCATATTACACCACCAAAGTTTGCCTGTTTCTTTTTTTTATCTTTTTATTATGTTTTTAACGCGGTGAACATCATTGAAACAAGTTGGTTCCTGTTATCATAGCTATAAACAGTCGTTTCCTCACCAGCTCCCTTTTTTGCTTTTTTTTTTGCTCCCTTCAAGTTAATAAGAAAAAAAACAGCTTGTCATGTTACAGAAAACCGGAAGGTGCACAGCCCTCTGTCCTGAGGACTGGTGGACAATTTGCAAGGCGCTGACACTGGGGACTCCTTCCATAAATGTATTACCATAACAAAGTGATATTTTGTGATATGTTTTTAATACATTTATTTTTAGACTGTGATTATGTGAAAATTCGGCGATACGGCTCTCTGCACATGAGCATAGTGTTACTACAGCGACGTTAACATATTAACACATTATTACGATTCCAAGCCTATGGGGATGTGCACACTGAACAGAACGTGTCTGTCCCTCCACTGTCTTGTATCCCAGTAACAGTAGCCTGGCAGAGCTGGAAGCTGTCTGCTGAAGAGCTCCTTGATTTACAACTTGTAGTGAAATCCAACATGGCATTCTTTGACTTCAATTTGTTTTAATTATTGTTTATTGATAGTCTCTTTTTTTATGGCGTCCGGTTCATTTTTGTAGCAGTTGACATTTGCAGGAGGAATAACACAAGTTGCTCTGACAAAAAGAATAACTGGGACTTTGTTCTCTGTTTTATTGTTTCTTGAAAGATTGAAATAGTGAGTTTATTGGACCACAGTGATCCTGTAATGTCATCGCCAAGAGACCGCAGAATGGAATCCACATTTTTTTCTTTAAACTAGCTGAGCTCTCACTGAGTTCATCTTGAGCAGAAAAGTTTGCTTCATCCTGGACCTGAGTGCTCTGCGCTCACTATTCAGAGTTGATGTGGTGAGCGTTTTGGTTCTGCTTGTGTGCAGATTTAAGTCGACACGATGAGTGAACACAGGCCATAAGCTGAGAAGTTCAGTTCCACTCCTCACCCTTCAGAAAAAAAGTGACTCTGGGAGGAAGTGATGTTTTGTAACAGAGCAGGAGAATGCAGTGGGCGGGGGGGTTGGCTGATCTATAGAGGAGAGGCAGAAGGCTCCTGTCTAAACACTTTCCCTTATTAAATATGGCATGACGCAGAAACAGTGGGGGTGGAGGTCAAGGTTACTCAAACACTGGACAGAGGTGCGAGTTAACGGAAACAAAGCAGAGAGAGCCGGCACACTGAACTCCAACTAGCGCAGAGAGATCACTGAGACTCTCATGTAGTGGTTGTTAGTGTGTGCACTACAGAGAAGAACACACACACTACAACCCAAACGCTACAGCACACGAGGAGGTGAAAAAAGCCACACTGTATTTCCACTGTATTTGCTTTTGACCATTTGTTTTTTGCTTTTCGTTCTTTCTTTCTTTCTTTTTCTTTCTTTCTTTCTTTCTTTCTTTCTTTCTTTTTCAGTTTGACAAAGTTTGTTAATTTGCTACCTTAAATGTATTTCTTAGTTTGTTTCTTTCTCTCCTTTCTTTTCCAATGAAAAACACTTTAGAAATTTACTAACTTAAATTTCTTTCTTTCTTTCTTTCTTTCTTTCTTTCTTTCTTAATTTAATAATAACAATAAAAAAGATCTCCACTTAGCAGTTACTATTAAACTAAATCCTCATTTGCAGTACAAAATCCTTTACCATGCCTGCTTTTATATATTTATATATATATATATATATATATATATATATATAACTTTTCATATTTCTTACTCCTTTTACCTCGGAACACTACATTTTTGGGGTTCCTCAGTTCTTGCCAATAATTGAATGTCTAAAGGAATGCCAGGGATTTGAGGAGTCCACAACATCTCTTTCTTTTGTAACAGCTGGCTGTGAAGAAAAGTAAAAAGTAAAAAAAAAAAAAAAAGATCTGAGGGATGATACTTGTGAAAGCAATGCTCCGATCCCTGGAGCTTCACCTTCCATTGATAGGCCAGAAAGGGCCGTTTGTATTTCTAAATTAAGTTTCTGCCTCCTTTTATTGGCCTGCGTGTTCCTGAGGCTGCTGTGTAAAAGGCCTTTTGAAAGTAGGGTTTTAACACACAATTGGATTACAGCGCGGCGAAGCACTTGGTGAGAATGCAGCGGACTGAGGCGGAGGACCTGCGAGAGGTACAGATGGTTTAGTGCATACATAATCAAACAGGCCAGGCAGGGTGTGTGTGTGTGAACGTGTGTGTGTGTGTGTGTGTGTGTGTGTGTGTGTGTGTGTGTGTACAGGCCTCTGAAACTCCTCCAGCCTGGCCTGGGAGGCTGAGAGAGACAGGGGGTCTGAGAGCCTCAAGCCAGGGGCTATAACACTCCGACACAGTGGCCCTAATGATCTAATTAGGGAATCAACTCCTAGACTAATTCAGCAAGCACCAAGACATCATACCCCTAGTGCACTTGCGGAGCTTGTTGCGTAGATGTAGATGGCGCTGGTCAGGATTTATCTGCAGTACAGAGACACATATACATCAATCAGCACAAGACCTGGGAACATTGTGACCTGGGAACTCTTTTTAACTGCCGTGTGAGAACAAAATTAAGTGTAGACAGGGACTATCCCTCCTGTGTCTTTCAGTCTGTGGCAGAAAGAGTGGCTTGTTATGCACTTGTATGGAGGGGGGCAGGAACCGTGAACAGGCCTGTTTATGCATCTATTTAGTCGTTTGTTGTTTAGTGTCTTTTTTTGTGTTTATTTCAAGCGGGAGGCTTTTTTTCACCCTCTCGGTCTCTCAGAGGGCCCTCAACAGGGGGTAAATGCAGATGAGACACACTAGGTCTGGGTCTCACGCCTCATTTGCATTTTTAATTAGCGATGGGCAGTGTGTGTGAGAGCACTTGGATTGTGGAGACTGTGTGAAAGTAGTCCCATGCACACACCCAGCGCCCAGCCCCTGCCCCCCGCGCCACCACGCTGCTTTCACTTATCTCTGGGCTGTTGCTGGGGGGATGCGGCCTTTTTGTGAGCTCGGCCCGCTCTCCAGATTGCCTTTGTTTTAAGCTGTTGATGCAGACGGCAACGCTGGGCTGAATGCAAACAAGTCCTTAAATTGTTTACTTTGTCTAGGAAGGAATGGTGGAAGGGATGGATAAACTTTTTTCCCCCTTGGCTATTATTTCTTAGTGTTTTTCATGTGGTACTCCTCTTTTGTTCACTTTATCTGCATTTTTCTCCAATTGTGTTTTAAATCACCTATATCATCGCCTTTTCTTTTCTTTGGCTGTGCATCATTGATTTATGGATAATGGGGCCATTGAATTTCTTTGAAAATGAGGTGAAATTGGCTTTTGTGCTTAACAATCATGTATACAGATCTTTACACTAGGAATTAAACATTGAACCAACTCAAAAGCATATTTTTATTTGTCTGTTCCTCTAGCCCTCAGGTTTTTTTTTTTTTTTTTTTTTTTTTTTTTTTTTTTTTTAAACCTTTAAAGACAAACATTGTAAAAGTTACTATTTTTACCTTTTTTGAAATATTCTGTAGTTACAGTGAATCACATTTTTGCTGGCTTTTTTTCTGGCGAGCCCTTACACCCTGAGTCACTGCAGACCTTTCGCTTCGAGTGGATATCTGCAATATTTCTCTCCCACGGACAATTTTATCCGCAGTGCGAGATCAATACTCACCCCTGCATCTAAATCATGCATGGGGGGTTGGGGGTGGGTCTGGTTCCTTGAGATTTTTGGCTGCAGTAAAAACCATTAAAGAGACAGCTTCGGGACCAGGGTGGTTCTTCAGAAAGTCCCTGTAATGCATCTTTGCTTATCGTTGCTCTTGCAGCTAATGGTGCTGTTAACCAGCACTTGTTGGGAGAAGATTTCTCCCATCAAATTTATAGGGCTTTTTTATGAGAGATGCAGCACTTCCAGGTCTGGAGGGTTCTCCATCCAGACTTATTTCCATAAGTGCTGTGACTGCCAGTAGATCAGCCACCTCTGTCTCTCTCTCTCTCTCTCTCTCTCTCTCTCTCTCTCTCTGGCTTCAGCTTTAAGTGGCTTTTGCCAACAGGACGGCGGCTAGACTTCCGATCAGCCTCTACAATGTTTTTGCTTGCTTGTGTGTCAAATATGCTGAGACATTTATTCACAAAACATAAATCTGTCCAGAAAAGGAGAGAACAAAGTGCGAGTCTCTGCTCATTCAGTGCAACATCATTGTGGAACTAAGTAGACTCTGTTGGAGTTTCGTTATATGCTTTAACTCGAGCAACAGTTTGAGCTGAAACTCTAATCAGTTGTATTGCTGAAATCCATGCATTACAAGAACATCTGAGCATGTTAATGCAGGGGTCTGGCCTGCAGTTTCAGTGCATATTGATAATTCACTGTAATAATAAAAGGAATAGATGCATGACATTCATTGGAATTGGTGAGTTAAGTTAATATTTATGCAGAGAAAGTTCCTTGTATTCAAAATCGGGTCACACAAGTCAACATTCTCAGTGCTGTATTCGGAGTGTCCGACATGCAAGTCCGAGGAATACATCCAGAATCACACATATCCAGAATCACACATAACTGAGACAGATTTCTGTTGTCAGCAAACTTTACCCTGCTTCCTGCAACTCACTGAATAGCACTTAAGTCTGATTTTAAAATACCAATGCACTTAACTCCTCATTATGTGCTTGTAACGCAATCCTCTGGCGCTCACTGTATGTGAGTCTGTCTGTAAGCAGAGTGAAGGGTCTTTACACTATCTGTGACTAATAGTTCTAGATATGTTGGATAATAGGTTGTAAACCTGTGCACAGTATTCATTATACAGTGGCACATTAAAAATGCCAGACTGACTGTTTTAGGACTGTCCTCATTCTGATTCTCTCTCTCTCTCTCGCTCTCTCTCTCTCTCTCTCTCGCTTGCTGAACAGAAGCTGCGCAGTCTGAAAGTCCAAACCAGCCCAGTGAAGGGGACGTTAAGGACCAGCCAGAAAATGGTGAGTCTCTGCGTCATATGTGCAGGCAGAGAAAGGAGATACCATAAATTCTACTCATTCTCTCTCATAACCTTTTTTCCATCAACAAGATGCATAATCTTGAACTATTCCACATGTTTCCACCGAAAAATGCTTATGTAGAGCCAAGAATGGGAGAGGTCACCACTGAAATGTGAAGAAAATTTTCACAAATTTGAAACTCATTATATTAATATTAATATAACAATTAAGAATGAAAAAGAAAACTAAAAAAGAAACAATCGTTTGATTAGCAATTGCAATGATGCTAATACTTATAAAACTTCATCTGGACATCAACACAGAAAAAATAAGTGAAACCTCTCGTCTTACATAGATTTCTCTGTGTGCAGATGTTCAAGAACTTGACACTGGAGGATAAAATATGGTTATGTGATAGAAATATGGGCCAGTTCTTAAAAAAAGCTTTTGTCATGATGAGTGAACAGTTTAAAGCAAAGCCTTACTAGCATAACTTGAGTTACTCATTTCAGCAACATTAACTTCAGCGAGCTGACACATGCTCAGTGGGGTAAGACTGTGGAAATACTTGTAGAATACATTTCTCAGCTTGGTCTCATTTTGGGCTACACCAAACTCACTAATTGCTCTGAACTGCTTGAGAGTGTGTGCAAGCCAAAGGGATGCACTAATTATTAAGAATATTCTGTCTTTAGGGAACATGTGCTTGTCTTATGAGTGTGTGTGCCAGCACTTGTGTAGCACAGTAACCGGCCAGTCACTATCTTTATCTCACTTTCTTGATTTAAAAACTGCTTACTGTTATACATAATATTTTTCATAGTGCTATGGCTGGTCAGTAGTGATGGTGTGGTTACACTTACTATTTACGTTAATAGACCTTTTAGCTGAGAGACACAGGCAACAGTGGGCCCTTACACTTTACAAACTCAGATCAGGATGTACACACTTTACTGACTGCCCTGCTCCAACTCATCAGCTAATGAAGCACTTGAGTCATCAAACTAAAATGTTCAATCTTCTGAATCGAACATAGAAAACAGCACCCTGATTAAATAAAGCTGAGCGAAAGATCAGAGCACTTATCCTGCCGTGATCTATAAGATCTCTGTGCACGTTGCCTCCACTCTGGACTATAAAGCGCTCGCTTAAAGATTACTGCACAAAGGTTTGGTCAGATCCGTACTGCTGTTTCTGTGCCCTTGCGTAGCTGGCCCTGCGTGTCCTGTGGCTGCTGTTTACTCATACACTCATACTCATTTACTTATACTCATTAGAGCATACACACACAGACGAGTTGCGTGTTCAGTTCTCTCACCACATATGCAGATGACTTCCTTCTCCTCATCTATTTGTGTTACGGAGGATTTTCTCTTTGTCATTGACTTGCGCATATTCCCATTCCCTTCTGAAAGTCTAAACTCCACGTTTATTTATTTGTCTATTTGATTTGTCCTGTTACAAATCATACAAATCCCCTTCATCTGCAGCCTGTCACTGCGGGCTGTGTATTCGTGACCACCAAGCCCAGTGTCAATTACACAGCATTCACAGCTGTACTGTGCAGAAATTTTAATACATGTGAAATGACTGTAATATAACATTCTTATTTTGTAGTAATAATTATAACTTGTAGTACGGTGGTACACTGTGGTGTGTTGCTGTCTGAAACCTCCAGGCTCTTGGACTCGACCCTGAGCTCAGACTACTATCTATTTTGCGTGATCGCCCTTTGTTTGCATGGGTTTCCTCTGGGTTCTCTGGTTTCCTCCCAATGTGTGTGTGTGTTCTTTTATATTTGACATTTGTATAGTGACATTGATTCCGACATCCCTGGACTGAACTGACATTATGACCTGCTGGTGACTTTAACCTGCTACTCCCTCACATCTTGCTCTCATTCTCTCTCAGGGAAAAGTGTGATTGCACTTTTCCTAATGTCTTCTGATCTCTCCTAAACCTTGTTGTAGTACACCACGCTACGTGCATTTTCACTCAGCAGAATGGCGTGCGTCAGGGTCAGGAGCAGTCATTGCAAAACCCACAGGCAATTAGATAAGACCAGAGGATATCCCCTCTTATGTTTTCCACCATAGAGGGAGTGTGAGTGAGATGGGGAGGGGTGTCAGACAGAGAGAGAGAGCGAGAGAGAGAGAGAGGCTAGAAAAGACAAAAGACAGGTGGAGCTAAAAGAGTATGAGTGAAACAGGTGGAAAAAGTTTCCCTTGAAAGTCATAGGAAGTAATGGAACAGCATCTATATTGTATGTGTGTGTGACTGAAGGCAGTTAGAACCTTGTTGCTGTTGCTGTGAGAGCATTGTTTAGGTCTCATAGCTGCTGTGAAAGACAAACCATGGCTCCTCCCTCTGCGTGCGTGCGTGCGTGTGTGTGTGTGTGTGTGTGTGTGTGTGTGTGTAGTGCAACAGTGGACACAGCTGGGAGTGATTATCCATGTTGAGATATAGAGGCCCGGCCCCTTCCCTTGCCCCCTACCTCCCTATATGAGGCACTCATGGTAATGGCCTCAGTGAACTTAACTGTACATATGCACTCTATACTGGAACTCCAATGATAGAAGTGCTCTCTCTCTCTCTCTCTCTCTCTCTCTCTCTCTCATGTTCTCTCAGCTCCATTGCGTCATTCCTCGGTTTTCCAAGTAATTCACTTCACTTCTGCCCTGTATTATTGTAGTTACAGTATGTACAGCTGCATGGAAACTTTGACCGTCTCTTGTGCTCTCTCTCTCTTCTTTTTCTTGTTCTTGTTTTTAATCTTTCTTGGTGTTTTTCTGTGCCTTTATCCCATCACATACACATCCTCCACCATCCCTTTTCACTCCTAGACCCACAGTTCCTTGATTGTGAGGAGCATCAGTGCAGCAGTGCTCTCTGGAGGCACAGGCTTCTAGCTAATGTCAGCACTTTCTCCCCCAATGAGCCACGAATATCTTTTGCCGCCTGCTTCGTTTTTGCTTTTTTATTTATAATTCCTCTCTTCCACATGTTGTACGTCTCTATATTGGGGCCGTCATTGCTAAACTGTTTCCTGTTGAGGGCTTTTTATGGCTTTTGTCACCACCAAGCAGCACAAAAGCCCTATTTAATAACTACATCAGCTCTTTTCATGATTCTAGTTGTGGCTTCCTGTCTGCCATACAAGAGGAGAGAGAGCGCTCCAGGTGTTGATTTAGCAAGTTCTGGTGTTCTGTGTCTGTCATCTTTACTCAATTATTTTAAATCTATTATTTGTGTCTTTGGGATTTTGTTTATTTGAGCAGACAGAGCAGAGTTCTCTTTATTGGTTATGTTTACATGCAAAGATTTTCATCAGCCTAAAATTCATTCCAGTTACAGATACTGTTTATAAATTTGCCCGCCAAAGTCCGCATTCTGAAATTCTCCATCTATATAACGTCCCATAATCCAAATTAAATCCATGTGTATGAAAGGAACAGTTACTGGTGCATCATAAACCATAATGCTGAGAGGTTACTGATTAGTAAAAAAAAATGTCTCATGTGACATGCACCTGTAACCATAACAATAATCTTACCAGTTCTAGTTAGTATAGGCTAACTAACCAGCCTAGGTTGCTATCTGTATAAAGTTTGGTTTAACTCTGAAGATGAGGCACTTCGCTGTAGTTCAGAGGCAGAAAATGAAGAATAGATGATGCTTGTGCAGCTTGACTGTATGCAGCTATGCAGCTTCAGTTAAAGTGGGTCATCACTTTGGATTATGGTAAATGTCCAAGGTGTCCGAACGGACAAGTTCTTATTTTTAGTTATAATGCAACATATTAATAACAACAGTGAAATATTTGCCATTCAGCATTCACATGTTCACTTGTCCCCCAACTTGTGACTTGAGTGGTCAGGAGGTTTCAAAAAAAAATTATTGACATCACACTTCACTTTTCTGAAAACCTGACCCTTTTCAACTTTGTAAACTTTGCTGTGACAAAACAAAATGGCAGTTCTTTTTAAAAGCAGACACATTCCTCACACCTTTAAACAGCATCCCTAAGGATTACTAGGATTAATATATTTTAAATATATCTGACTGGAAAGTGTTACAGAAAGGAGATGTCACTGGACTAGCTAAACATAAAGTATATAAAATCTCTTTCTTACTCTAAAATACTTAGTAGTCATGGTTAAATATTAACTACATAGTTTATGGCGCTAATACAAACTTGAGCTTCAGGGCTTAAGGAGGGACCTGTTTGGAAGGAATGGCCATCACACTGACCACAACAGCTGACTGTACACAATAGCATGAGTCAGCATGAGTAAATAAAGTTTGTATAATCAGAGCGTGTATTTGTGGGATGATTCAGTGGTCAGCAGAAGTCAGAGGACAAAAACTGAGGTGTGGGTCAGCTGCTCTCTGATCAATACACACAGTAATTGGGGCCACTGAGCGCCCACTGGCCCTCAGAGAGAGAGTGTGTGCCTTAGCCCAAGTAATCACACCTCATACTCATCGTCCTCTCTGACCCCCCCATGTTTCCACTGAGAGACTGTCCCACACTCTGAGTATCTGTTCCAGATGTGATCTGCCCCCCACATCACCCTGAACACTCCGTCCATCCATCTGCATTATTTTCCTGTGACAGTGTGTATACCGTGTGTGTCGAGATTAATTATATAATACAATGATAAGTATTTAGTATATACTGTGTAACATATCATTGTCTTGGAAAATGCCAAGCTTTTGTGCTCCTACAAAAAGTTTGGCTGTGAAAATAAATTTCACTCCGTAGATACTATTCAGATGGTCATAATTTACATAGGCCAGTGTGAATGCAAAAAAAGCTAATTTGAATGTTGTCACATTTTACCTGTAGTTACAAGAAGTCTGTTGAATGAGTTTCTTTAACCAAGACTTTGGCCAAGTGTTCTCTAATGTAGGACGAATAACTTCATGTCAAGTGTGTGCAAACTGTATTTTCACATTTTCATTTCAATTTATGCATCAATGAAGTATTAAAAATGATATGTTGTACTTTCATCCATTTACAGGTATAACACTTTTAATGTTGTGAAACATACACAAGAGAACCTAGTCCCTGTTATCACTTGCGTTATAATAGCTATAAACAATCATTCTTTCACCAGACTCTTTTTTGCTCTTGCTTGACGTTAATAAGACAAAAAAAAGTACATTGTTGTGTTGCCGAGAAACCGAAAAGCACACAAGAATTTCTCGCATCAGAAAACAAAGAAACGGAACAGATTTACCTCTGAGTTTCCAAGCACTGACACAGGACAATCCTTCCAAAAATGTAAAAGTAAGGAATAGAACACAACAGGGTGCTGTTCTAAGATAATGCTCAACGACAGGCTGAAAAACATTAAAAACATTTAAAAAAAAACAACATTGTAGAACATTAAAATTTATTATAAAATTTAGGGTTGCTTTCTTGTGATTTTCTTTGCTCAAAAAAGTGAAACAATGTTTACACCTTGAGATTCATGTAATACAAGCAGAAATTGTAACGCTAATGCTGATGTGCACTCTGTAGCAGTATAACATTAATTAATTTATATTCCTATACAAATAAAAGTTTAATGCAGTTCTTAAATGAATGTGATGGTCCTAGTGTGTAGTGCCCTTGTGGTTGTTGGGTAAAGTGTGCCACAGATTGCATATGTTCTCATAGTATAGATAATATTTTGCAAAGGTATTGTTCTCATATTGTTTAGTGTTGTCTCTTATGATTGCCAGAACCAGTCGTCACCATATTTGGTGGTATAAAATAATATAAACTGTTATCTATGCATACTACAGAAATGCTATATTAGAAATATTCGTCTTTTTTCATGCTCATGTGTATATGGTGCCAATCCTGGAGGGACACACCACAGCAGAGCAATGTTTCCCAAACCTAATGCAACTGTTTCAGCAGGATTAGTAATAGCTGATGAGTTGACTCATCTGTTAGAGCAGGAGAGAGAAACACGAGTATTCCCCCTCTGGGATCTGTAATGTAGGTTTATGTTGTATTAATGCTGTGTCTTTGTTTTCTAGGACATCTGGGCTTCCAGGACAGTTTCGTCACATCAGGTGTCTTCACCGTCTCCGAACTTGTCAGAGTCTCACAGAGTAAGACCTTTTATTGCACTTCACCATAGGATGTTTGATTTCACTTTCCTGTAATCCACATTTTTACCTTCTAGGATTTTATTACAAGTCAGTGAGTTCAATCAGACATGATAGACAGGGAGAACATGAGCCTTGGCATTGAAAAGGAGAACCCTTGATAGAAACTGTGTCATTTCCATTATATTTGTGGTGGCAGTGTCACAAAATTCAGTAGTAAATGCACAAAATCTTTTTAAGTTTTAAGGCCTGGGTTTATGAAGGTCATGCTATGGTTTATTAATTTCTTCTAGAACCAGGAGCACACTAACAGGACACAATCATAGTACTTAGCATCGCAGGAAAAATATAAGGAATTAAATATGATAGGATTTGCTGTAATGGGAAAATAATCAGTGACTGGGTAGTGTGATGCCATTACCACCACAAAGTTGATTATTTAACAATAATAGCACATCTTGAAATGTAATTTTTTTTTATTAAATGACTGTTCAGAGTGTCTCAAGCGGCACAATTCACTGACATTTGTCTTAGCATCTGAAGGTCATGAGTTTGAGTCCTGAGAATGCCACAGTTATTCATGGCTGGAAGCCAGCATAGCAAAACTCTGGGTGGGATGGATGGCACATTCTCTCATGGGCATCCTGGGAGTTCATATATATGACAGATATCACCGTTCTTGCAAAAATGTTAAATAAACTTCTCCTTACAAAATATCAACAATTTCACATTTTAATCTATTCATGTAGAATGTCAATCATACGTACCAACTATGTAAGGTGCAGCCGATATTATTGTTTAAGGAAATTAAGTAACACCTTCTGACCAATCATAATCGAGAATTCTAAAGCGCTGTTAAATCAAGTAAAAATATAAAAGTTTGTTTGTTTGATACCAACATTGTTACATTATATATTCAGCTTGAATTAATTGATATCTTTTTGGACATGTGTGCATTTTCTAAAAGGGTTAAGCACACTTTTCTAAGTGTGCTTGTTGACATCCCACCCATAATGTCACAAATCGGGATTGTACATTGCTACATGTAAGAACCTTGTGAAATATAAAACTACTCTCTAGGCTTACTTTCATTTACTAGGTTGCTGTTTGCTAATACGTAAAGAGACGTTTCAAGTATGAACTTGAACTATTTTAAATAAAAGCTTTGAGGTTGGGACAAGAGAAATCAGAGCTGTCCGTGTTAAATCAGGAGAAACAAAATTATGGAAAAATGTATCTACAAATTATTCATACATAATACTGTGTATATTGCGGCCACAAGACCAACAGAAACCTACTGACAAATGAAACATATAATGTACAATTTTTAAAAACTTAATGTACAGTTTTTTTCTTTTTGATAAATCAGTTATAGTAAAACAGCATTGCTTTTCACATATATACATGGTGGAACTGGACATTATGCAGAGTAACACACTACTCATTTACATTACTCATTTTTGAAGACGTCAGCTGATATCGCTCCATCACTCAATCAATCTATGTCCAAATTCTTTTGCTCCTAGTTAATCCTTGGCTATATTTGACTTTTACTTACTTTCACATTTCTTTCGTGTTTGATCCACATCTACTGTTGCATTGTTCGAAAATGAAACCACAACATTGTATAGCTTTCTGATTAAAAAAAAATGTTAGTTTACATCACAGCTTTGCACTCTTTGACATGCATGAGAACCTTAAATTATTCAGCTATAATGTTACATAAATGAATAATGTTGTTATTATTATCATCACGATATTTATTATTGCTCAGCAGCAACAATCAGGATCCAAGCTCTATTTGTGGCAATAAAAGACTTCACATTCAATATACAGTAAAAAGTTCACAGCAGTACAGTCTGGACTACATACAGACCAGATATCTTATTGATCTGAGGTTGCTAATCTTATCTAACGGCTGTTGGATTCTGATTTGCTGCTGACACCAGAGTTTTAGATATCAGTTTTATATCATCTTACAAATCCTACTGGGATTCTTCATAAAGAAAAGTTTGCAGACAAATGGTATAGATGTTAATAGAAGTTTATTATATTTAAACTATTGTTGTATGAGGAGAGAGGGAGCTTCACCTATTGCCTAAAGTTTGCCAAATCAATATGATGCCATGCGCTTGTGGATTCATTGAAACCTAATTTAGTTGATGATTCTGATTTGGAAAAATATGTTTGTTAAATGGCAGAGCATTTAAAACGGAACAATAGTATTGCTTTCTAACAAATTGGTATGCTTTTTTGCTGCATAAGTTAGTAATCACAGTTATGTCTTAGAACTGTAAACTCTTTGCTTTTCTTAATAAAATACTCTCCAAGCTTTCCACGACACCAGAGGACCCACATAGATAAGATTAAAGCAGGGAAAGACCAGCCCCAAAGAGAAACAAAGAAAGAAAGAGGGGTCGGAGGAGTAGGGAAACATGACCTTTAAAAATTGCAGACGTCTACAGTGGAGAGTGACAGAGCGCAGCGCGATCCATACAGACCTGTCGATTGGTGCTAACAATAGCCGATCCAAACCGCCTGTCAGCACTTACAGGATCCTTCTGATCAAAGGGCCATTGATCCCCAGTGCTCCGTGATCTCATCATGGGCCCTGCGGTGGGGAAAGAGAGGGGCGCCATGGACCTGGGCACTGAGCCCATGCGTGGTGCTTCCCACCCACGGCCTTGTGCATCCTGCCAGCACAAAGACAGCATCTGGAGAGAGGGAGAGCGTCCGGGTGCCACCACGGCATGGCACTGTGACAGCACACAGGAGGAGAGGAGGGAGGGATTAGCTCAGTGTGTGTGAGCGTATGTGTGTTCGAGAGAGAGTTAGGGGACGAGCTTATGATGGTTCAGGAGATGCGGCTGTTTAGAACTGTGTGTGTGTGTATGTGTGTGTGAAGAGGTCGAGAGAGAGAGATATTAGTACGATTAGCACAGTCAGTGCTGCGCTGCATCCGAAGTCCTGGCATATGATTGTAATGAGATTAAGGAATATGCATAATTGATCCAGCTCTGCGGAGGCATTGGCTTTTATCCTAACATCTGTGACACGTGGGGAAGAAAGACCAACGCTGGGTGGCATATGCTTGCAGTTCTGTTCGAATCAAAAGTGATTTTTTTTATTCACCCCTTCATCCCACCCCTTTCTCTTTATACCCCTGTGACACTTGACATTTATTTATATGGATATATTTGCATTTACTATCCCACACAGTGCACATTTAAGCTAATTTTAGGTTAGTACTCATTTATGCCTGGTGCATGCAGGATCATGCAGAGAAAAAATGTACAGCTTTATGTACACTACATATTAGCTACTCTTTATATAAGCTGCTCTTCAATTCATATTGTAAATAGAATTCATGTGGCCATTAAAAACATTATAACGAAATATAGCAAAAAACAAACTGCCTAACTCCAGTGGCTACAAAAAAAAAAAATCAAATCTTGCCCTCCTTCACCACACCTCAAAACTACTGAGCTTACTGTTATCAGTCCTCTCCCTAACAGGATTGGTCCCTATGGAGCAGCCACAGATTAGAGCAAACTGTGTATGCTAGTAAATGTACAAGCAGCCGTAGCAGTATGATGATATGATTGAGCAGAGTGTGTGAGGTAAGACTTCTACAGTAGAAGGCACGCGAGAGACCTTGCACCATGTTGTGATGTAGAGCGGCCCGAGTTGCATGTGTGTTTCTTGAGATTTTATTTAAGTGTACAGGGAAAAGGTTGAGTACGGAGATCACGGCCATTCGGAAGATGAAGGGTGGTGATATTGAATGGACGACAGGCTGCCTTAGCTCTTCCCTGTCTATACGCCCTGACCTTGGCTTTGTGCACCCATTACACAATTCAGTGGCAGCCCAATCGAATCTGCTTCTGTCGATCAATATCCTATTAAAGCGCCTCACAAAAAAAAGAGGAGGAAGGCTGTGTAGGGGTGGAGGGAGGGGCGGAGGCAGGGGAATGAAAGTCTCCATAAAGTTAGCGGTTATAGCTACGTTTTTGTAAATGGAACTCCACATAATTGGCCGGTCAATACCAGGCAGGGGTAATTTTAGAGATTGGACCCGCCCTCTCTGAATGCTTCCTCCTCCCCTCAGTTTCCCTCCCTTCCCTCTCTCCCTCTCTCTCTCTCACTCTCTCTCTCTCTCTCTCTCTCTTCTAACATCAAGTGGTCGTTGAATTTCTTGATGCATGATTTACTGAGAACAAGTAGCAATCACGTTCCTCCCAAGACAGCTTCATCTTTTCAGCTTTACTCTGGATTTCTTACCAAACTGTTTCCCCAGTCAGCCTTCTTAGATGGTTTTATATGATGATACACACACAAGCTCAGGTAGATTCCAGCAAGAATCCTAAAACTTTTTATAAACCTACTGGCTATGTGTCAATGACCACTGGGTTTCACTGGACCTCACTTTGAGAACGATGAGACTACAATGTGAAAGCCATGCTTATCAGAAATGCGGGATTTAAGATTTTATTGTGGTTATTCTGGCACAGAGGAATCTGCTGAAATGTTGGCAGGAATTTGGACGGCCCAGTCCTAGAGCAGGGACTCCTGGGATACCCCTGGGTACCACTGTGCGTAGCTATATGACAGAACAGGGAAAAAGGATGAATAATGTAAAAGACAAGGGGCAGCCATCATCCCATCTCCTTTTCAGTCTTGGCCCTGCGGCCGCATGTGCTGACAGAGCCACTGGGAAAGCGGCCACCACTCAGCCAACTCTGAGCCAACCATCTGTATAGAAACATACACTCAAACCTTTAAAAGTGATAATGCTGTAGTGACAGTCTGCTACAACTGACAAGATTAATTATGGATAATGATGAGGTAAAGAGCTATGGATGTGACAAGTAAGCAATTGCACAGTGAGAGCTATATTTATGAAACTTCTCAGTAGAGAGGTGATGATCTATGAGTGTTTTCTGCCCTTCATATCCTAATACAGTGCTAACCAATCATCCTCCTCCTCCTCTGCTTTCCTGCAGAGCGCCAACCCAAATCTAGGACACCTGATGCACCTGAGCTTCAAAACATGAAGATAATGTTTCGGAGGGTTGAGATACTGATCTGACACTCCGTATCAAAAATGACCTGAAATTCTGGATTGATATGGAACTGAATCAATGACACTTGACCGTCATGCCCATATCTGGTTCATCCCCAAACTGTTGCTGCAAAGTTATATGCACACAATTGTCTTCATATGCTGTTGCACAGGGGTGTCCAATCCTATCCACAAAGGGCCAGTGTGGGTGCAGATCTTCATTTCAATCAAGCAGTATCCAAACCTGATTCCATCTGTTTAAACTGTTGGTCTTGGTTTTCAGTAGACTGGTGTGGCTTCTACTTGGTTGGACTGAAAACCTGCACCCACACCATCCCTTTCTGGAAAAGAATGGACACCCCTTCTGTAGAATTAAGATTTTCCTTCACTAGAACTAATGGGCCTAAATCTGTTCCAGCATGACAATGTCCCTGTGCACAAACTGAGAACTATAAAGATATGGCTTACCAAGATTGAAGTGAAAGAATTCAACTGGCCCAAGCCCTGACCTCTACTCCACTGAACACCTTTAGGATGAACTGGAATGCCAAGGGCACATCATGCTCTCTTACTTGGCATCAGTCCCCCACAGCCATTCTCCAAAATTAGGTGCAAAGCCATTATAGAAGAATGAAGGCTGTGGACAAACACAATGGAAATGGGTGGAGCGGGCATGGATGGGTGTGATGGTCAGGTGTCCACATGTACTTTTGGCCATATAGTGTATGTCAACACATACAACTACATCTTAAACTACATCCTGCCATAATCTTGGACAACATCAATCTGCAGTGCAAATGTAAACATCGGACTAATATCAGATATCATCAGATATTCAGAGCTTTGCTATCAGGATATCAAAAATGGGTGAAAAAATGGAATTGTACATTCCTATAGAGATTGTTTGGGATTACAGTCTTGTGTTCATAAGAATGATGAATGTATCCCAGATCAGCATATTTAGCTAAAATGGTCCAGGGAGTGCTTGGTCTAGCATTAAGAATTATTCAAATTAATAATTATGTATTAAACAGAGTCTAATACATATAACTTGGTCAGTAGCAGTGTCAGTCTGCCTGCTTTTTCAGTCACACCTTGACCTGCTGCTCGACCTGTTGACCTGCTGCCCCTCATGTTGATTCCGGAGACCACAGAGTTGACGGAGCTGTTGCCGAGTTCTCTCATGGTACTGATCCTCAGTCCAGCTCATAGAGGAGAAAAACACGAAAGCCCTGTCAGAGCTGGCACACTTCACACTAGCTCAGGAGGAACTCCCATCATGAAGATATGATGAGTGAGGTGGGGGAAAGGTGGACAAGGAGAGGCCGGATGCCCAGAGATTTGACGCCGATCTCTAGTTTTGAAAAACTGCTGAACCAAAGGCATTTTCTTCCTCTTCATCCTGTTCTTACACTCTTGTGGGTCTTTCAAATAAAAAGACCCTCCAGCTTTTGTGGCAGCATTAACCTGCAGTGGGTGGGTGGAGTGTGTGTGTGTGGAGAGGAAGCATCAGCCTCTTAAACTGGCTTAAGACTTCTTTACTCTTTTTTTTCTCTCTATACATGTCTGTTTCTTCTAATTCGTTTACACAGGGAATTACACACACTCTCACACACACTCACCCACACAAGGAAACCTTCTGAGACTTTTATTTTTATTAGTTTTTTATGTACTGATTTTTAATTCAATATAGTATGTTAGTAAAAATAGAAAGAAAGAAAGAAAGAAAGAAAGGAAAGGAAAAACGTCAAAACTGTCATATATTCCCATGCTTGTGGGACATTTGGTCCCCACCAATATTTCAAAACATGCCTCAGAAATTTAGAAATTGATAAAGGCATTTGTTAGGTCAGTTAGTACATTTTTGCCTCTTTCATTTAGACAAAAGGGTTTGATTGACAGCAGTGTTATGCTAGTGTAACTCAAATTTGACATGTGTAGAAGCATTATTTCCTTGCAGGCCGTAAGTCACTTTAGAAGAATGCCTCAAGAAGAGGAGGCTTATGTTGTAGCCTGAAAAAGTGTCATAATAGGCTCCTCAGAATTATCCAGTCATTCCAAACTGATCAAATTGTAAAAATTTTCCAAATCCCTTCAAATCTGTCTAAATACACAACATGAGACAGTTTGGAATATTTTAGGCCATTGTTATACACAAGAAAACCTTTTGCCTGTAAACTGGCTATACTATTTACTCATATTTACTATTTAAAAAATCTGGTTAGTAGACAAGCTTTAAATTGATCTAGCAGAGGTTTAAAACTTTTATTTGCGATTTTAGGATGTAAGGATTTCAGGATTATATGACTGAAAGATCCTGGTTTATGAACTGAAACACATTTTCAGAAGTCTATTTTTGCTTCTCTTCTCTTTTTCCCCTGCCTCAACAGCCTAACCTCTATCCCTTTAACCTAACCATCTTCTCTAAGTAGGCAAAATAGATTGTAACATTCAGCTAATGTACTTGCTGCACTGGAAGCTCTGAAAGTAGCGCAGGGAGATCATAGATAGAGAAAGAGAGAATCGGAAAGAGAGGGACAGAAGAAGCAGGAGAGTGAGATCAATGCTGGCCTGATAGCCACAGGCTTCATTTGGAATCCTGCAAGCAAAACCACTTGCTAAAGCCCTTAAGAGGTAGAGACCGTGGATTACCTTTATGATTGATTTCCATTCCAGTCAGACATAGTGCAGCGTGTTCATTTTTCTCCCCAAACTGCAGCACCATGGACTGGTTGCTCTCCCTGTCTGTGTATGTGTATGTGAGTGTGTGTGTGTGCGGGTGTGTGTGCAGGTCGGCTGAGTTACTGCAGCTCAGTGCCCAGGTTAGCTCTCACACAAATTACTTCATGTCCCACTATTAGCCATGCAAATGCAGTTGGCTTTACTGTGCCTCGTAAATAACTGGCTCCGCCACTTCTATTAGAAGGGAGAGTCGGCCTTGGAAGAAAAAAATTAAAATTAAAATAAAGACATGACTCTCTGAGATGAAATTATTGAGCATTGGCTCCTTCTTTGGAATTACTACATGCGGTCAACTTTTGCACCTCCATTTGGCCTGAGAGCCAGAACCCTCCCTCTTTCTCTCGCTCTCCTTTCATCTCTCTCTCTCTGTCAGGGTCCAAGTTTCTCCCGTAACCGTGTCCTCTTCCAATGTTAATTAGGAGGCCCATTACCGTGTCTATCAGGCTCTTCCGTGCTGTCGTCTGCCCCCTCCTTCCATCCTTGGCCCAGGCTGTGGGGTATTATGTATGCAGGGCCAGGCCTCCTTCCTTACACGTTTACGCTGTCCTCATCAAAAATAGTGGTCTCAGTCACGATGAATATAAAGAGGCATCAGAGCTTTATGGAGTGGATGACAAAGGCGTTCGATAGAGCAGAGTGCTTGCCAGTGATCTACATGAGCAGGGACAGGAGGCTCTGCGGCTAGCCGGATTGGGGGAGGAGGGGTCTGGGGTTTTGAGACGACCTAATGCAGTTTGGCAAAACAAGGTAAAGGCTCGTGTGAGGCAAAGTGCTTATATCAGGCCTGGTAATGGAGATGAACAGGGCTAAACGGAAATCTAATACCTGGTTAGGGGTGGAAGCTTTTCCCCTACCTCTTGTGTTCTTACCATTCCTTTTTCTGTGTGTGTGTGGATGTGTGTGTTACAGCCCCAATTGCGGCAGGGACAGGACCCAACTTCTCATTGGCAGATTTGGACAGCTCCTCTTACTACAGTATGAGTCCAGGGGCTATGAGACGGCCCCTACCCAGCACCTCTTCTAGCAGGTAACTTTCTGATTATAAGCTGTTACTCCCTCTGCCTTTCTGTCTCTCTCTCTCTCTCTCTCTCTCTCTCTCTCTCTCTCTCTCTCTCTCTCTCTCTCTCTCTCTCTCTCTCTCTGTCTGTCTGTCTCTCTCTCTCTCTCTCTCTCTCTCTCTCTCTCTCTCTCTCTCTCTCTCTCTCTCTCTCTCTCTGTCTCTGGGTCTTAATTAATCAGTGCAGGCAGAGATCGATGTGCTGGCCGAGGGCTGAAGAGAGTCTGCAGGAGTTGGAGGTTCATGAGCCGCAGCATATGTGTGTCCACCTGGAGCCTCCATCTAGTACCGCCTGTGTGGCCACACACCCACACACACACACATGCCTAATTCTCTGTGTGTGTGTGTGTGTGTGTGTGTGTGTGTGTGTGTGTGCGTGTATGTGTCTGTTTGTGTGTCTAAGGAACTGGTTTGGAGACCGTACAGACACTGAATCGAGGCTCTACAGAGAATGCTGATTTAGCAGCCTTTCTTGTCACTTTAACTGCCTGTACACTACAGTACATCTAAAATACATGTGTAAACACACACACATACACACTCCCATTTATACATATTCATGAATGAACATATACACCTCGAGTTTCTCATGTTTTACTACAGTTTATTCACCATTAGTGCAGCAGACCAAATGAAATGATACATAATGGCAATTTAAAAAGGAATTTGTAATTAGGAACATACTAAATGGCCACTCTCAGATTCTAATCAGTGCTTTATGAAGAGTAGGTGCATTTGGAAGGCTGTACTCACAAAATACTCATAGACAATGCTCATATTAAGTATAAGAAACATAGAGTAAATGCTCTGTTTTGTGACTAATTACGAAGATCAAGATTTCACCCTAAGCTCTAGTTCTAGCTCCACAAACTAAAATCACATACAGTAAATGGTTCAGAATTCAGTTGTAAAATATTTCAAATGTGGTCATAGCTTGTGTAAACAAAAATGCTGAAATGTAGGGTGTTCCAAACATTTGTCTGGCAAAGTATAAATATGCACATATACACCTTAAATACCCACATACATTTTTCATTTTCTAATCCAGATATATTGCCAGATGGAGGTGGCAGATTTCAGATGTTAGCTTCTTGCACGCAGTAGGCTTTAAAAGTTTCAGAAACTGAGTTATAGTGCTTACACTTGAGGTGAGCATGGTTTCTGTTGGTGTGTGAGGGGGTGTTCATGTCTACATGTATAGTTTATGATTGTGTGTGTGTGTGTGTGTGTGTGTGTGTGTGTGTGTATGTGTGTGTGTGTGTGTGTGCATGCACGATCTACCCACATGCTTCAGTGGCCTCTTCAGCCAGGCCTGCCAAATAAAACATCTGGAACAAGAAGCCTGTGTGTGGCTGCATACTAGAGAGTAATTAAGTGATTACGAGTCAAAAACACCAGTAGGCCCTACATTAACAAATAAATGTCAGAGTCTAGCCTTCAGCAGATCAGTGACTCTTGTCAGCATCCACATTACATACAACACATCAGCCCACCTCTGGCCTCTGAGAAGTGTAGGCATGCAAGAAATGTGTCGTGTGTGTGTGTGCTCAAGCTCAAGGGATTGAGCTTCATTTAATGCATTACACATGTGCTTTTCAATCCCGTGAGAGGTGACCGTGTGCTGTGTTTGCACTGCTCTAACGCACCCAGTCCAGCTCATCAGGTCATTATTATTAGAAGTTGTTTCACAGTTTAGTCAGGTGTGTTGGAGGAAGGGAAATACAGTTCTCCAGCACAACACAGCTTTCCATCAGCACAAAGAACTTACGTCATATTAGTGTTAAAGAGGCCGTTTTGAGATTGACGTATAATTTGCAGCTGTGCTTTTAAACAGATTATATTCGGTGAGAGATGCAGATTTCCTCTGTCATGATGTCAGCACAAAACAATGTCATCTACAGTTCACTGCTCCCAAGTGGTCCCATGGTATAAGATGTAGGAGTTGATGTTAGATGTTATTATACTGTTTGAAAATTCTTCTCAAGGATTTTTTTGACCACAACCAAACAGTGAATTACACATAATCCACACAGAATAAGGTGCTGTATTTTTAGCAAAGATGCTCATTTTTACTCTGAAATAGGTAAACTCTTGCCAATATGTTGTAACTGGCTCAAGTATTGATCTTTTATGATGAAAAGCAGAAGAGGTCTGGATAGATTACAGTGCCATTTTGCTGCACATCATTTGTATAGGATCACACTTAACACAAAACATCCTCTTTATTTTTATTTAAAATATTTTTATTTTGTAAATAGGGCCCAATTTGCTGATTCATAAGGAAGAAATTCTCTTACAAAAAGTGCATAAAATTTGGGCAAGGAAATGTAATTGTTATGAAATGAAATTTAAAAAATGGATTGTGCTGTCTTGTACTTTTAGTCAAATTGTGGGGTTTGTGTTACACATTTTACATGTTAACTATGCTTAACTGTAAAACTAAAGGGACATCGCATTATACAGTATAATACAGTATATATATTATATATATATATTGATACTATGCGACAAGAAAGTATACAGCAATATGTTTTTGGCCATATCATCCAATATTAGGTCTTCATAATAAGGTCAATATAAGTTTTTATTTTTTAATTGTAAAGTCGATTCCCAATAATACTGCAGTCATCTTTGGATTCCAAGAGAGAATAACTTTCCATGCATATTTCGCATGTTTATTAGCCAACTCCCTCAAAAGTGAACAGCATAAAACTGGAAGAATTAGTAGGTGAGAATTGGCAATGATGAAACATTTTACTTGAAAATCTGTGCAGCCAGCAGGAGAGGAGTAGGTGAATGTGAAATTAATAGAAACTTTTTCACTTTGTATTAGTCAGCTGTTGTGTTTTTATATGATAGAAAGCACTTTATAGCATTATACATTCCCCGGTATTGCCTGACCTCCAGAGTTTTGATCACTGTGAGAAAGCAGGGACTAAGAATCACTGCATAAGACTATAGTGTATATAGATATATAAATGCTCTCCCTTCATTTTATTTTCTCCTGTGCTCTGTGAATTTACCCCTGTAGCACAAACTGCTCATCTGAGTGCGAGATGAGCCCTAATCTTGATTTGGCTTTGAAGAATAGCGCTGACCTGTATCAGCCGATGCTGTTGGTGGATATTAGCCAGCTACCATACAAATTAACCATATAGATGACATTAGCTTGATTACAGTGTATCTGAAACAGCGTAAGTTTAATCAGTCTGTTCCTCCATCTCTTTGTGTGTGTGTGGGTGTGTGTGTGCGTTTCTGAGCAGTTCTGCAAAGCGGATTAAGTGCATGGAGGAAGAGGTGGACAGTCCAGGTGAGGAGTCCTACTACCCTGGTCAGGGACGATCCCCAGGCAGCGGAAGCCAAGCCAGCAGCTGGCATGAAGTAGAGCCAGGTAACCCTCTTCACACACACACACACAAACACACACACAGTCAAGCAAGCTCTGCCCTTCTCATACACACCATCGTTCATCGAGATGTATATACATATGCACATATTCACTCATGTCCAAATGTATTTACACCCACACAAGGGATTAGATGCTGAGGAAGGAGAGAAAATATCCATATATGAATATTCATACATTCATATATGCTGTATGAGATTGTGTTTATGTGTGTGTTTATTGTGGGGTGTGTGGTCTTGGTTATGCCAGTTAAGCCAGCTTTGTGGAGTTGATTGTCACTGTCTTATATTATACTGTTTCTGATATTCCTTTTCCTAATGTGTCTCTTCCTTGTTTGTATTTGAATTTAATTTTAAGTTGTTTTTTTTTTTACTTTATTTTTTCACTTGTCTGTCTTCTGTCTGATGAATCCATCTTGTCGGACCTATTAGGTTTTATTGTAGTGTAAACTTTTTTTTGAAGAAGTAGTCTGCATTTTCAGTTTAAGAGCAGAAACATATAATAATTCATGGAATAAAAAAATCATAGTGACCTTTATTAAGTTTAATTCTGATATTAAGAACAAATTTTATGGACCAAAGTCAAATTCCTCAACATCTACACTGAGGAGTCATCATACACAACAGTTTTAAGCAAGACAACATATAGTATATGTTTTTATTACTGCTATCTATTCACTTCCAATACATGAACTCGTATTTTGTTTCAGTAGCCAGTAACATGTTTGTTTCCTCCATAGACAATAATTTTCAACCCACTGGTTCATGTCATGTCATTGAGAGAGAAATGCCTCTCAGGCAGTAGCAAAGTGTGGAATTGTTCAACATTAGGAACATTAAGACTATGGCAACTTGTCAGTAGAAAAAGTGTGAAATGTAAAACTCTACAGGGTCTTTGCATTTAGCTATATGCCAGTAAAATGGCTAACATTTATTAATAATATACTGTATTTAAAATTAGATCCTGACCTCAGATGCTGAGTGTACACTTGTGTGGGTGTGTTTTCATGTTCTGTTGAACCTGCTTCAGTGGTGAAGGACTGTAAATCTTTCCTGACTCCCAACTGTCCTCTGTCAGGCTCACTGTCTAAACCCCCACCCCATCTTTCTGATTTAAACCCTGTGTATAACCATATCCCGGGCATCATGTGCAGGGCTTCCCACCTCACACAGATGCTGTAACGGACAAGGCCATGCCCAATAAAACCCAGCCTTCAGCTCTGACAGAGACCTTAAATTCTCCAATCACTCAACTAGCAGGGCTGACCTCTACACTGCTTTTTCTGATCTCTCTTTCCTTCTTTCTGTCTCTCCTTAGCCTAAAAGTTATCATCTGTAGAATGCTGGCTAATCAGATTTTCCTTCTGATTATAGCCCCTTTATTGGAAATGGCATAGTTTTACTTAGGAGCAAACAAATATATGGTATATCAATGTAACACTGTTTAAATAACACTCCAGCTGTCTAAAACTCTTAACTTTTTCACTGATAGTCTTTTTCATTTGTGTTACAGTTTAAATGTATCAGAGCTGAGGAGAAAACTAAATAGTAAAAAAATAAGAAAAAAAAATCATACAAGTGTCAAACAAAGACTTACATCTTTGTATTTAAGTACTGCTCAGTCACTCTGAGATCCTCATGGGACTCTAAATGAGTGCTTCATTAAAGGCAGGTGCATTTGGATGGTAAATTAGTTAAGCCTGTTGATAAAATGCTCATAAACAGTGCTAGTATTAAACATATGTAACTTCTTACAAGAGCATTGGAGTTTATCAATTATTTAGGTTTTTTCCAATTACACCTAGATCATTTCCAATGAAAAACAAAAACAGCCAAAACATTTCTCAACTTATTCCTAGTCCTATTTAATGCTTCTAATTGTATTCTGAAATTAAGACCATTGCTTGAAGTTTAACCAAAAATACGAACATATTTGGTGTTGAAAGGTTTTTGACTGGCTGTGTCAATCTGCCTTTTGTTAAGTATGTTCCAGTTTGTATAGAGAGAATTTTATTTTGAGTTTTGTCAGCATTTAGAGATTGAAGTGACATTAAGGAATACATTTTGGGAAAAGATGAGATACTTTTTAGAAAGAAAGAGAAAATGATGCATACTGTACATGCATGTGTGTAATTCTGAATACGTGTTTGTTTACGTTTTGTGATGTGTGTGGAGGTGTGTGTACGTGACCACTGGTTTTTCAGGCTTTGTCCAGTCTGGAGGAAAACGTCTGACAGGAATAGCTGAATTGCTGAGCTATCACTCACTCTACTCTTCTATTCACCCTGCCTCTTTTTTTGTTCTTTTCTCCCCCTTGTTTATTTCCTTCCTTGTCCTTCAAAGCTGGATATAAACTGCGTGGCTCGCTAGCTAGTTCGTTCATCTCAAGACAAGGTAATGCTCCGTCATTGTTCTCGCACTCTCCCCACACCAAACCCCAATCCCCCTCCACCTCACCCCACTGCTCATTTCCTGTCCCACAGTGTTGTTGTGGTGTACAGTTTGTTGTTGTTTGGGGTTTTTTCT
Source organism: Notoglanidium macrostoma (assembly GCA_030068235.1). Lineage (NCBI taxonomy): Eukaryota > Metazoa > Chordata > Actinopteri > Siluriformes > Auchenoglanididae > Notoglanidium > Notoglanidium macrostoma. Next base: position 10,477,100 of record JAQQZR010000007.1, read on the forward strand.
ATCCAGATGATTTCTTCCCATCTCCTTCCCACATACCTCCAGCCTGATATGACCCTTGTGACCTGTATTTGTGCATGATGTCATCCCCCCCCCATCAGTGCATTTGGAACGGCGCGTCGAATATGACGTGTCCATATGTGTTGTGAGATTTGCTTTGGAAAAGTGCCCTGTTTAACCCGAGCATGAAGGGAGCGGGAATGGAGAACCGAGAAGACTGTTTTTAATGACATAATGGGGTTGTCAACTGTGTGTTCGATTCATGTATGTGTGTGTGTGTGCTTGGTTCTGTTTCTGTTGTAAGTATGATGTTTATTATATTGTATTTGGTGGCTGTTAGAGGTCATGTGTTAAAATTAGCCTGACCTTATAAAAACCAGAGCTCTGTGGGCGCATAGCTGTCATTGCTGGGATTGTCAGTGTTCTGTGAAGGACTGACTATAGTGATGGCAGCCATGTTGGCCTGCCCAAACCTCATAAACCCCATAATACACCCCTCTCTCACTGGTCTCATGTGATCAGAACTATGAATTAAACCAGAGGTGTATTTGGTGTCCAAGATTTGTTTCTTTTGTTTTTTACTGGAGCTCCAGTGTAACTTATGAGTTAGGGGTGATTATAGCTTATTGCTGACAATTCAGCATTTTGCAAGGTGCACACCTTATTCATTACACACATTTTGCAGCAAAAGGCATTGTTTCTGCACTCTTGTTGCATGATATCATTTTTGAAGTTTCAAATATAGCAAAATGTAATAAACACAATATCAAGTCCAAAGTAATTTTAACCTACAAGTATATTCAGTCTTCACACTAGCTATCAAAACGTCCCTCATCGATTGTCTCTTGTGAGCGTGTTGTGACAGATATTGTCGCTTGTGGGGGTGCACTTTTGGGAGTTGTTTTAGTTCTAGTGAGAAACTGTAGCTGCTATACAGAGTGTCCCAAAAGTCTGGGTCCATAGGCAATTATTTATTGAATTACAACAAATGCTCAATTTGATGGCCATGGATTTCATGACACTTGTGTATATGCTGAATTCGATCTTCTGTTTATTTTGTAGCCACCTTTGATCTGAAATATAATAAAAAAAAATCATGTAAGGAAAATTGCCTATGGATCTGGCCTTTTGGGACATCCTGTATGCTGTATAAGCTAACTAGTTAAATACACATTAATATAGTATAGTAATTTGTGTGAAAATTGGTTGTTTGATTACAGTCTCCGTTGGCAGATTAGCAGTGCAAGCTATCTGTACAAGCTACCTTGCCTCCCTAGAGCCTTGCCTCCCAGCATTTTCTGATACTTCCTTCCAAAATGTATCTTCCTTTCTAAATGTTTTTATACACATTTAATGAGAGATCGTACATGACAGGACAGGATGAAACAGGTGTAAGTTTTTCCTTCATGTGTGTGTCAAACAGTAAAGGGGAATGGATTGCAGATAAGAACTGAAGTTGTGGGGAACTGATTGGGGAAGTTAAAAATATCAGACCACACACTCTACAAGATTGGTCTTAGGATTCATTCTAGCCAGTTGTTTGTACATTTGCCAGTCATTTACTGGGTCATACCTAATTTGCTAAGAACTGAGAAGATTCCACTTAAAATGATGCTTGACTTGCTGTCCCGTTTTTTGCTTGCTGTTGCTGCATGTCACACGTGTACAAAGCAAATAATTTGATGCTGGTGTGCTGAGGAAGAATGTGATTCAGGACGACGGATACCGTAGCTGTTCAATGTCTTTTATTCCGTTTTCAAAGATAACGGTGTGTTTTATGGGATCAGAAGGCAAATATGCAAAGATAATAATTGAGTTGCTATAGTGCAAAAGAAAAAGCATGTTGATATCAACTACATTTGGATCATTTACAAATGTTTAAGCTCAACTAATCACTTTAAGGCTCAAAAACAAGTAAAATTATGCAAATAAAACCAAGAATTTTAGAAAACACATAACTAAATTTTGTTTAGTTTTAGGGACATCTCAGTGGAGACTATAGCCATAGTCAGAAAGGGCGCGTCTTGACGAGGCCATGGTGGGGTGGTGTGTGTGTTCACAGCTGAGTGTGTGTGCTGACAAGGGTGAAGCCGCTCAGTGTTTAGGCAGCACTACTTGTCTGTCTGCTGCTGATTGATGTGCTGGACAAAGTCGTGTGCTGAGGGATGGAAGCACTGGACACACTGCATCTATAGTCACTCCCTTGTTCATACACACCCTGTCAATTTGTCAGAGAGAGAGAGGGAGAGAGGGAGAGGAACAGGCGGGGAGCAGTGCCGGGCACGTAATAACATCTCGGAACAAAAAATGCTGAGTGAGGCCAAGCTTTGATTCCATCTGACAGAACCTTTACAAGTGTTCATTACTCACAGACTCACAGACATCAGGCCTCCTTCAAAGCACACGCACAATACCAACAGTAACACACACAAGCTCAAACACTTACAACACTGCCCAGTAACCCACAATGTTTGTTCGCTTATCTTTCTCTGGTTAGTGTTACTCTTGACTCATTCTTTACTTACTCCTGGCCTCTACTTTTTATTAGTCTCACTCAGTCTGTCTCTCTTCCAGACTTATATACTTCACCTTGTGGGCAAAGAAAATATTAAAGTGCCAGTTTGCAGCCTAATTGTTTTGTCTATGATGTGTGTTTCTTTAGCTCTGTTTGCTAGCGATCCTGTAAAAATGTGTGTGTTGTGTGGCACTCTGTTTTCAGGTGAGCTGGTGAATATTAACCCATTTTTTTCCCAAAAGTATAAAAAAATTGACACAGATTGTTTTTCTTTCACATATGTTGTGCCAGTGTATATCTAACCACCAATGTAAATTTAGCTTGTGCTACTGCAGTCCGACTCTGACATTTTATCATTCCAAGTGTGGTGAGAACCAAATTAATGCCCTAGCCAACAATTTGACCAATTTTGCTTGCAGATGATGAAATATCTGTAGAAAAGGAAATGAAAAAGTCAAATAATTTAATATCCCCCATCTCATCATCCTAACCTTGTTAAATCTTTTTTAAAAGTTTTTAACCAATTTCATCAGAGATCTTTAAAATGTGCCACTGCTGTTTATGATCTTGAATAATGAGGCATATTTTTTTATTATGGTATCTTTAAGGTTTTCAACTTTAATGATATGGCATTTTTGCCAAAAATGTCCGCATCTATTAATTTCTCATCTCCAGAAACTCATATCCAGAAAAGGTTTTAGACTTAAAATAATCTTTAAATGCTGTGCAGAAATTTGATTTGAAATTTAATTTGCAAGAAGAAGACAGCATGAGACATTTTGGGTGCTATAAAATCTCATCTCAATTACTGAACAAGAAATGTTGCCACACCCTCATCATAACTGTCATTAGCATCATAAATCTTTATTGATGTATGACAGCAATTCAAAATGCACTCATATGCATCTGTGTTTAAGTGTATGTAGCGGTAAGACATTTCCATTAATCATGTTGTATGGGTAAATGAAGGGAATGGATGGTGCAGTTTAGCTGAAAGTCACTACAGAGCACAGCTTTATCTCAGCACCCTTCTTTGATCTTGCCCAGCGTGGGATCACAGGATTCTGTGTGGGTGTGTGTGTGTGTGTGTGTGTGTGTGTTTAAAAAATGTGCTGATCCTCGCTAGGTTGAAGTCCTTGCTTTCTTTTCTTGAGTTTATACATCACTTCATCTCTTTCTCTCCATCTTCCTGTCCTGTCAGTCTCACAGTGTTAACAGGAGTGGTTGAGACTGTGGCACTGAGGGGAATGTAGCACGTGTGGCTGTAGTGCTGGGTTGTGTGTGTGTGTGTGTGTGTGTGTGTGTGTGAGTGTGTGTGTGAGTGTGAGGGAAGAGGGGATGATTGGGTGAGTAAGAACTCATGTGACTAGATGATTAGGTGCATAAATTTGACCTTTTCCGCCTCTATTATGTGTCGTGGTGACGCAGTGGGTAGCGTTGCTGCCGTGGAGCTCCAGGGTTCTCATGATTCACTCATGTGGGTTTTCTTTGGTTTCCTCCCACACCCTAAAATCAGGCTAGTAGGTGGGTTGGCTACTCTAAATTGCCCCTAGTTGTGAATGTGTGTCCTGCAATGGACTGGCATCCTATCCAGGGTGTATTCCCACCTCACACTTAGTGTTCCTCCATATCCATAACAGTCCTGACCAGGATAAAGTGCTAATGAAAATGAATGAATAAATTTTGTGTGTGTGTTAGAGTGAGAGTAAAATGTGAATAGCTGCAATTGAGATCAGAGCCACCTTTTTATGCACTTTGTTTCAATAACATAATGACAGTGTTTCTCCATACTTTTACTCACAAAGATCAGACTGCTTCACTTGGGACTCCTACTTACTTTTTCAATTTATGGCCAGTAACTGTCGACAAACAGTGATTTGGTGAAAACATTCAGCTCTTTCCAACACTTTAATAATCCTCTTTCTCTGATGGTAATTCTGGATAGAGCTCTGCTTCTGCCTCTTTCTCCTTGCCTTTTTCTCCAGCTAAAGTGCAGTACATTGTCTGAAATATTTTTCTTTAAATGTTTTTATCTTGCCACCCTGATCCTAAGGCAGGAACTGTTCCCGATTAACAGACGGATAAGAAATTCGAGCCAGTGTGTCCACGCTCTCCCATCGCTACCCATCCATGCTTAGTACTGCAGTGGCTAATAAGCTCACACCACTCCCTAATTGCCTCCAGTGTCGCTTTCTATATTCTCATCAGTTTGCATTGCAGGTGTTAAGCTGCAGTAGCTTCATCCTCATTTGTGTCTGTTATGAATCTCAGAATGAGGGAGAGTAGTAAGCAGTCTGAGCCTAATAGGGGATAATAAAGCAACATCATGCATGTGCTTCTGAACCGTTGCTCTTATTTAATCCCTGCTAAGACAGAGTGACCAGAGACAGTGTGAATGCTGTGCACTTTGCTGCTGTCTTCTTAAAAAAAAACACTTTCCCCTTTATCACAAATAAATTTGAAGTATTACACTGAAGGTACTACTTATTGAAAGCTAGTGTTGCTAACAGTTACAGGAAGTGTATAGCTACCATTTTTATCATTGTCTAAATCACAGCATTCTCACTCATCTCTTTTGGCTCAGTAGCACCATTTGAACATAAATAGTTTTTTGAAAATGAATACCAAAATAAATCTGTTCTTGTTAATAAATGTACAGATACAATTAGAATCCCTTCTTTTGCTTTGTGATGTCCTTTTTTTTTCTAAATTACAGATATCAATGTGTCATACAGCATCAGAAACCACATAAGCATACAAATCTATTGAAACTAATAAACTCCATGTGATTTGACAAGTGATTTGGTATGATCATGATGATCTAAACAGGTCAGGTTTAATCTTTTGCTCACCCAATCATAATAACAATAACAACAACAACAATAATCAGAAGAAGAAGAAGAAGAAAAAGAAAAATAAGAATACAGCTAATAGTACCCATTAATAACTGACCTCATAAGTACAAGAATATATTTGTAGTATAAAAATGAAGAAAAACTTGATTCGGATCAGAAAATTGATCCACCAGTCTACAATACGGCTGCGACATTTTACAAGGCTAGAAAACCGTTCAAAACAGATATTGGCATGAAAAATGGACATAAAAACATTTAGTCGGCACATTTGCGTGCATCTGTGTGTGAGAGCGAGAGAGTGCACCCACAACACCCCAACGGGTCAAAAATTTGGAAATATTTTGGTTTCAGTAAAAGCTCAGCAGCAAATCTCAACAAAAGCACTGCTATATGAAAAACTTGAAACGCTGCCTTACATGCCGCCTTTGTTATCATGTACATTATAGCAGTTACATATGCACAGGTTGTCATGTTACCAAGAAGCTGGAAAGTACAATGTCCTGAAGACTTTCCATGGTGGAAAAGTTCAATTCAGCTGAACTGTATCATCTTGAAACAGGCCTAAATCTGATCATATCAGTGTTGAACCGAATCGTATCAGATCAGTAGTGAATCAAAATTGCATCAAATTGTTACTTGTTTAACTGTACCTTTTTTCCATTGTATTGTGATGTGTATTTCATTTTATGAAAGAGGAAGCAACTAGGAAGACTTTTAAGCCTTTAGTCTATATAACATACTGTGTGTTCATTACAATATTTTAGAGAATCTTACATAGTCATAGCACCCATATAATATCGCACTATATTTTAGCTAGATAGTTATAGCACCCATTGTTGAAAGAGTTAAATAATCCACAGAAAATTTGAATTTAAATAATCAGTCTCTGGCAGGAAATTCATACTCTCATTCACACTTTCTAAACTTCCCCCTAAATGGTTAAGTCACTTTTTGCTGTAGGTTCTGCGTCCTTTGCAACTTTCTTGTCCTCTTGCTGCCTCCCCGCGCCACACACATGTACACACCTGCAGCCCTCTGTGCTGTTCTCTCAGCTGTGCGCCAGCCTGTGTCTTCATTCCATTGCCTTATTAAAACTGCACTTATCAATCATTCTTGCCAGGAATGCCATCGCCCACCACATTAAAGAAGTCAGAGAAGTCTGGTTTCAGCAGCCCCGTGCCTTCGCAGACCTCCTCCTCCCCCCGAACGGCATTCACACACCATCATCGAGCAGTCATTACAGGACCAAGAGGTGAGGTCCAAAACCCCCAACCCCCCTCCTCCTCCAAACCCTGCCAGCACCACCTTGAGCCCCCTGCAGAGCCCCTAAACACACCCAGCAGCACCCCTTTCTGCTCCTCCCTCCGCTCCTCCACACCTTCTTTTCCCAGGGTGAACTTCCCCGGTGCAGGTACACATGTGGGGAACCCTCTTCTCTGTGCAAAAACACGGCTGGAGCATGCATGTGTGCTGAAGAGACTCTTTGATTACAAGGCAACTCACTTCTAGGACAGATGTAGGTGTAAACTTCAGAAATCATGCACTTAAATTTGAGCTTAAATGATTTGATCTCAGTGGGCGACTGAGATGTATGAATTATAGCCAAAGGGTTAGTTCTTTATATAGTTACAGTCCCGGAAATGACAAAACTTTAATTTGTGATTGTGTTCTTATAGGTGTTAGTCTGTTTGAATGGCTGCTTGAATGGGTTGAATGGGTTTAATCCAGACCTCCGTAACTCAAATCAAGTCAACTTATAATTAATATCATTGTGGACCAAATCTGTTCTGTGAGGTGAAAGTTCAGAAACAAAAAGCCCTGTTTCACCAATAAATAAAATAATTCAATCATAAAAATAAATTAAATATTATACACATTTATATAATGAGCTTCATTTGAATAGTTTGATCATGTTTGTAAAATAAATCTATACTGAGAAAATAATTTAATAACATAACATAGTGCCTTTGCGGAGCCTAAATAGTGCACACCATGCTAACAATTTGAAATTCAGCCATGGAAAAAAGAGCAGTTCCAAAAAGCGATTGTTGGAAATCATTAACTATTTACATTATTTCACTTAGAGGATGCTTTAATGTACATGTGAAAATAAACTGTGCCATTAATTACATACATTTATTTGAAACCCTTTTACCAATATTACGCACAGGCCAAGAAGGTTATCTATAAAGTTTAAATAAATTCATGTTTTAATAGTTACAACTTTTGAATTTTATCTTGTTCCTTTGTATATGTAAACAGTGTGAAATCTGACTACAATTTACACTGTGAATTCGTTTGCTGTGATCACAGTATAGGATAATTCTCAGGATTATACATTAGTCTGTTATCTTTATGTAAATAAACTTCAGAGATTAACTCCAAGTGTTACGGATATCCAGGTTCATCTTTAGTCTAGATGATGTATGCGCATCATGTGTTGTCACTTGGTGTGAATTGTCTTGTCAGTTAATAAGGGAAGATTTCAGCATGCACTCTCTCTCTTTCTCTCTCTCTCTTGTTCACCCACCCACACACACACACACACACACACACCCACACACACAAACACACACAACTCAAAAGCAGCCGGATGATTGAACAATTGAGAAGATGTAGACAATAGAGATGGATAATCAGCCAGAGAGAATATTTAGGGTAAAAAGTAAAGCTACTCGATATTCGTTGTTTTGATATGATTGTTAAGTAAGGAATAAAAATTCTTGGGGTCTTGCTGTTGTTGGAAAATAATCAATGATGGGGTGGTATGATGCAGCCCAGTGTGAAGCAGAGTTGCTGTCAAAGTACTAAAGTTGATTATTTTCCAATAACTGCACATTGCAGAGTATTTTATCCCATTTATACCACATCATAATGACAGCACACACTTTTTTAATTTAATAATTAAACATAATAGTTTTGATTCAATTATAGTTACATTTAATGTTGTGGAATGTCAGCAAAACAAGTTAATTATTTTTATTACTTTTGTTATAGCAGCCATTCCCTTACCAGCCTCTCTTTTTTTTTTCCTCTTGGTGTTAGACCAAAAAAAAGAAGCAATCTGTCATGATACTGAGAAACCTCAAAATGCAAAGTCCTCTTTCCAGAAGAATTTCCTGTGTAAGAAATCTTAAAGTTACAGCTTTACTTCTGTCTGTTACAAAGAACTGACACTTTTGGAGAGATTTCCTCCAAAAATGTTAAACATCTTCTCACAATTGCAAACATTTTAAAAATACGGGTATGTGGCGCGTCCTTCAAGTCCCTGTGTAAGTTATTACAGAAGCACCAGCATATTAGAATGAGTGCATTAAAAACCTAGAACCTGTTTGCCTGGAAGTACTGTCAGAGCCACTGTTATAGAAAATGACAGAACACCTTCTGACCAATCAGAATCAAGTATTCAACAGCACTGTGGTATAAAGTGATGTCCATAACTTCTTGAACACCTGTCAGTGGATTGAAATTCAGATGAAGCTAGTATCATTTTCCATAATCGCTGTTCAGACCTTTGTTATAAGGACAAGGAGATGCGTATTAGGTACAGACAATTTTCTTCCTGTTATTTCTCCTGACAAATTCAATGTTGAGAAATGTTTACGCTTCACTTTCTCAGTCAGTCTCGTTCTGTGAATCTTGTCCATCCGCTGCATAATTACTGGATGAAAGTATGAAGATAACATGATTTATATGTTTGTTGACACGCTGACCTGAACTGACTGCTTTTTTTTTAATTAACTTTATTATACATTAGACTATTTAAAGAGACAAAAAAATAAACAGTTGTGGATGATTTAGTAAGAATTTGTTCTCGTATTAATAGTAGTTCCTGTAAGGGTTAAGTTAATGAATCTGCAATTAATTTAATGCAAGCTAGATTTCCCAGTCAGGGAGAAAGCATTTAGCAAAAACCAGTTGAGGTTTATGCGGGCAGCCTCACTAGCAAGGCACTCCAAAACCCAGCCAAAAAATCTCAGCATCTTTTTTTTTAACCCAATATAGAATATTTAAAACCATCTAAATCTGTCCTCCGTTTACTTCATCCATGTTACTTCATAAGATTCGTGCTCCCCTCCTCTCCGGTGCTATTCAAACACCACAGCCAGCACAGCACGGACCTGTTACTAACGCAGCGACAAAATAATAGCCCACTTTTTATTTATCACCTTAGTTATTATTTCAATAATCCACCAAAGTGTCTATCTTCTTCAAGATAAGTTGCCAGCAAAAGGTGGGGTGGGATTGAGAAGAAAGGGGGCTTGGAGCAGGGGGGAAAAAAGATCAGTGAACCAACACGATTTGCAAAGTGGAACTAATCCCGAGCCTTTCTTTATTCAGTGCGTAGCCCTCATGCGGGCACCGTCACAATGGCAACAGAGGAGCCGCTCTCGAGCAGCTGCCCAAGTCGGCCTTCTTTTTCAGCACGTCATTATCATTTCCATATTTGCTCTCTCAGATATATGTCAGATGGACCCCCCTCAGATTAGCATCGGGGCCACCCACTACCTCTGCAGCAGTGTTTGACCGACCAGGGAGAGAGAATGTAAGGCTCTCATTCTTTCAATAGAGAAATACCAAATTATGTGTTTTATAAATCTATAAATTGTTATTTGATCACTCAAAAGACATGTTTGATATACGAAGACCTTAACACTTTGGCCTCTTGTTAGAAAATACAGTCACTTTTACAAGTGCTTTTCTGAAGACTCGTCATCTTTAACCTCTTTTAACCTACAAAGACTCACTCTCAGCTACAGTCTGTCTCTCTCTCTTTCTGTGACAGACCGTCCGTAGTTCAGGCTTCATTAGGCCTCTCAACATGGAGGCACCACACTCCCGATGAAACTCCTGCTGGCCAGTAAAGCTAAAAGGCGGGGAAGCGAAAGTCTTGTCTCAGTCTCAGTCTCCTCTCTCAGTGCATCCTCCTGCTCTCATAGTGCTTCCTTGTCTTTAAGGCTTTATTAGCCCTCTCGTAGCTGTGTTCTGCCATTATCCTTATCCCACCCGTCCTGAAAAGTCTGCATTCTCACGGGCTTCTTTCAACATGAGAACGGGGTTTTCCCTTTATAGACACTGCAGGAAGCTCTGTCTGCTCAGGGGCGTCACAGAGACTATCGAGAAAAGCTTGAATAGCCTATGTGGAATTAGGCTGCCTGACCGCCTGGCCAACAAGAAACATGGGCAGAATATGTTTACTCGTGATTTTGTCCAAATATCCATCATTAAGTGAACAAGGCTATGACATGTGAGCAAGCCATTTGAGTAATTGGTAATCGTTCCAGAACACTTAGAATCCATCGGCGGATGGGAAAAAGTGTAATTTTTTCTTAGGCATGCTAATTGACTAGGACCATTTGCATAATTGACACAGGAGGTCTTTTGGATCGTTTGGCTCCCCTTGGCGTTAGCTGGTGAGCGGCCAGTAATGCGGCCTTAGTGAGAATTTCAGAGATTTACAAAACACTCAAATATCTACAAGGCTCTATCCAGTGATGATTGAAATCACAGAGCAGGTAAGGCAGCCCGTAACCTCAGAAAGGTGAATGTTTTAATGGATTGTTTTGTTTGGCCGCGAGAGATGACTATGAACCGATCCAGTCTCGACATGTTGCCTCCAGATAAATGCAGCAGTGCCAATTGGACCCACTTCTTAGAATAATGGAGGGGGAACCATATGCTGCTCAACTGTTTCATTAAGTTAACAGTTGGATTATGGATTGCGCTGGTGAAAAAGGCTGCTCAATGAAGCTTCTTGTCATTTTTGCCTGTCTTTGTTTCACCTCTGTCCAGTCTCTATACAGCATGTTCTGAATAAAGACAACACATAATAACAGAGTAAATGTTTTCATATGAGGGTCAGTGTGTGGTCTATATGTATGTTGCTTTAGTGTGTGTGTGTGTGTGTGTGTATGTGTATGTGTGTGTGCGTGTGCAAGCACAAACTGACTCAGCCATTAGGTAGGGTGTATCTTGCAGGTCAGTCATTGTGTGTTTCCAGCAGCGGGCACTGCAGTGTTGCCTCAGCATGCAGAACTAATTCGATAAAGGAAAGGATGTGTTTGTGTGTGTTTGTGGTTCTTCCTGTCTTTCCTTTCCCTCCTCTCTCAAGTAAGTGTGCATTCCGTTTCCAGGTTGGGAAAAATACAGAGTCACAAAAGTAAAGGGGAAGAACAAAACGCAGCATCACCCAAGATGAGGAAGGGCAGGGAAAAAGCAAATCCATTCTATTATTACTGTAAATACAATGGCTACACCGCAGCCCAAGCATCCAGAGTTCCCAGTCACCCCCTATTGACAGAACCATAAATCACGGCCTAAGCTAAGTGAATTACTGCAGCAGGGAGCTGTGGCTTTAACAATGTTTATATAGTATCAGCTTACCATCTCCACTGCAAGAGAGAGAGGGCGATAGAGAGGGAGAGGGAGAGAGAGGGCAGGGAGGACGGAGGAGAGATTGGAAAAGGGAGAGAGTGCAGAGTCTTATTAACTTCACTGCAATACATCATGGGCTTAAAGAGGCAGCGCCGCACACGTCCTGGGCTTTATACTAATAACCAATAACTGAATATTACCTCTATTAAGAGCCGCCTAATTAGATTGTGCCGGTTACAATTAAATACTTGATAAGCCTCGATCCATTAAAGGCCTGTCAGTCCCAATGCTTTACAAATGCCCAGCTACAAAGGTGTGAGAGCTCACATGATCCTCTCTGTCATCCCTCTATAATACTTACACTTATTATGTTTCTGTTCTAATTAGCTATACCAGCAGTAACTATATATACATTACATATTAGACACTTGGATAGGTGACAGAAGGTACACTCCTGCCAGGAAGTAAACATCTCCTACAGACCGGCATTCATTTTTCACACTATTTCTAACAGTTATAATCATAAAATAATTAAAGACAGGGTGGTGTAATGCAGCTCGACATGAAGCAGAGTTACTGTTACTCCCCTGAAGTTGACTATTTTCCCAATAATATAATGTTTATTTCTCTTAATTCTCCTAATTTCTCTATCCTTATTTGAAGAAATAAGGGAAAAAATGTAGTGACATCGTTCTGAGAAACCAAGGCCTCCTTCCAGAAGACTTTCCTATTTCAGAAACCTTAACGTTACAGATTTACCTCCAACTCCAACAAGTCCTGACACTCTTTCCAAAATGTTACGTAAATGTCTCTTCACAAAGACCTTCACCATATCAACAATCATGTTTTTTTATCCATTTATATGATTGTACATCATACAGTTTCCTGTGTTAGTTGTTACTACAGTAGTGAGAACATATTAGAACAAATGCATTAATATAAACCTGTGATGTCTCACAGCTGGGAATATCAGAGCTGCTGCTACAGAAAATTAATCCATACCTTATGACCAATCAGATTCTGTACTGTACTGTAGAATAAATAAATTCTTTTTTTGTTGTTTTCAAAGTTTAAATAAAGACAAAAAATTACCATCTGTGATTACAATACAAAACAGTGTATCAGTAAATTTGGTCAGGGTACAACAATTTTAAATATTTCCAAAAAAAAAATAGCCTGATCCAGCGACCTGTGACTCTCATACCTTGCGTCTCATCACAACACTTAAATACTTAAAATATGTTATAGCTTAGCATTTTTGAGGAAAATCTTTTTATTCTGTATAGAGAAGACAGTTTGTTTTTACCAGTATGGAGGCTGAATGCCTTTATGGTGCTTTGTGTAGAATGATATCTTTAGCTTTCTAGGTAATAACACAACACAGCAGACAATTTAAGTGCAGTGTGAAAATGCTGTAAGCTATGTGTGAGTTATTTGTTAAGTTGTGATGGTTGTGGCATGCTTGCAAAAGGGTTTGTTGGTGAATGTTTGCTCAGTGCTGGAAGAAACACACAGTAGTTAGCATTCTCCGGGGGTTCTGTTCATATGTGTGTTGAATTAGCTGTGTTGATATTCAGAGTGTTGTCGACATAAATTATGTATTTGTGAGGAGTGTCTTGTCATCGTTAAGAGCAGGTGCATGAAGTGCTCGTGTGTAGTGCGAGTTGTCACTGGCTCAACGGGGTGTGTAAATATTGATCCGTGTTTGTGTATAACAGCGGCTTCTCAGTATGTCACCTCATATCTGTGTGTGTGTATGTGTGTGTGTGTGTGTGTGTGTGTCCACGTGCATGTATCCTGATCCTTCTGTGGTCTCACTTTCCATAGTGTGTGCACCTGCACCCTTTACCTCAGAGATTTATACCCAGTGGATCTGTCTTCTGTTCTCGCCCTCCTCTCCCTTCCCCAATTTCTAACCGAACACCTCTCTCTCCCTCTCTCCCCCCCCCTCTCTCCCTCTCTCTCTGTCTCTCCCTTTCTCTCTGTCTCTCTGTATCTCTCCCTCTTTCTATCTCTCTGTCTCTCTCTCCCTGTCTCCAGCGAGTCCTCACGCCACGCCGTCAAGTCTTCATTTCCCGACATCTCCAATCATCCAGCAGCCCGGCTCCTACTTCTCCCACCCTGCCATCCGCTACCACCCGCAGGAGACGCTCAAGGAGTTTGTCCAACTTGTCTGCCCTGACAGTGGTCAGCAAGCTGGACAGGTGGGCTTCTTGAATGTAAGGAGCATTTTACATCCATACGCCCCACTATAGTCTCACCTGTGTGCCTGCAGGGCTTGCAGGTCCTTTATGACCGTTAGTTTTGTCCTCAATTTTTTATACAAACAGTAAATGTACATTGTTTATAGGGTACTGAATAAGTGTCATAATTCCAAATTACTGAAAAAGTCTTTCAGTATCAGTACATTTCAGCAAAACAGACACATTATTATGCATCATTGTAGAGAAGTTCAGTGATATAAAAACACTCATACCATCACAAAGTTACTTTCTTGTTCCAAAGCTTTGAATTCGAACTATCTCTGTATTCTAGAAAAACAACGTTATATTTATTGGTGTATGCAAGCAAAAGTAAACAGAATCCTACATGTACAGTAAAGATGACTGACAACAGAAAGATCAAAGAAATGAAAAAACTCATTGAAACAT
>JAQQZR010000007.1:10496469-10520069 GCA_030068235.1 Notoglanidium macrostoma
AAGTAAAGAGAAACAACAGTCCATCATTACTTTAAGACATGAAGTGTCTTTTAAGTAATAAAAATAAAGAAAAAAACTAGCTTCTTAAATCTATAGCTATATCTTTACTATTAACTATACAGTTATTAGTAGGTAAATACATATCATTTTACAAACATGGAGGCATCCATCTTTGTTTCCCACTATGTAGCTTAAACACACACAAAATGTAAAAAAAAAAAAATGTAATTCAGAATTCTGACCTTCCACTTCCGAGTTAAGTCAAATACAACGTGGAAGCTTGGCTGACACGGTGAACTAAATGTAGCTATGTTACGAAGGACTTGCTCACTCTGTGACGTTGACACTGAATGTCATTCCTCTGCATGAATTTAATTTGGATCGCATGTGCAGTGAAAACGTAAATAGGTTGTCAGCATAGCGCTTTTCAACACTTGATTGTGTATCTACATTCGCATTTTCATGAATTCAGTTGAACAGATGAAAATGTTTGGATATAAAACAGCCAATGTGAAAGAAAGGGGCATTTTATGTTGTTACCTAATTGTGATTTCAATGTTAATTTATATTTGTGATTATTATTTCATCCATTAACCTGCAGCTCTACTTTGTTTCCTCCTCACCTTCATGTAGTTCTTTCCTGTACATACAAAGCAGCTCTTGTCTTCTGCTGCCCTTTGGACCTGCTGAAACCTTCTTTAATGGACCTGTGGTCAAAATGGTGTTGCTTTTATGAAAAGCCTCCCCTCCATATTCAGCCAACACACTTAGCTAAGGGAGCACTAACTGGGCACGTGGCCCAGTCTCACTCACTGATCGGCCAAAATCCTTCAGGAGACATGATGGCAGTATGTATGAGGTTGGAATGCACAGGGAACATGTGTGTGTGTCCACAAGGATGGGAATATCTGCCAGTTTTGACCTTGTGGGAACATTGTCTGTTCCCCACAAGAAAAGCTGCAGCATTTATTTAAAAAACTAAAAGAACCTTTTGGTTACTGAGATTAAGGTTAGGGTTAGATTTATAGTTGCTGTCAGATTGACCTGTTGAACAACATACATCTTTAATAGAAAAAAAATAAGAATTTGGTTCACAAGCTTTCATTTATTTTACGTTTTTTTTAATCAGCACAGGGTCAAAAATATACAGCACACCTAATATTTGGCTGAAAACAATGTCCCTTAGCAAGTTTCACCTTGACCAGACACTTTTTGTAGCAATCACCAAGCTTCTGGCAGAATTCTGTGTGGATATTTGACCACTCTTCTTAGCAGAATTGGTAGAGTTCAACTTTTAAGCACAGTCCACATATTTGTGAAAGAGTTGAGGTCAGGACTTGTTTAAAGCTTAATGTTAACCTGCTTTGTCCATTCCACAACCAGCTTTGATGTGTGTTTGAGGTCATTGCTCTGTTGGACCACCCAATAGTGTCCAAATTTTAACCGTCTAAATGATGGCTTGAGGTTACACTGAACAATTCTGAAGTTCTTCATTAGTCTATCCACTTTCAGTAAAACAGCCCCAGAGCATGATGCTACTAACACTATGCTTAACAGATGGTGCAGTGTTCCTCTGTATCTCTGGTCATTGTGGCCAAACAACTCAATCTTTGTCTCATCTGACCATAGAACTTTCCTCCAAAAAGGCTTTTTCTTTGTCCATATGGTCAGCTGCAAACTTTAGTCAAGCTTGAAGGTTTGAATTTTGGAGCAAGGGCTTCTTTCTTGGATGATAGCCTTCAGTCCAAGGTGATGTAAAACTCACTTGACAGTAGTTAGTATTCCAGCAGCTTCCAGTTCCTGGCAGGCCTGTGACCTGATGGTTCCTGGGTTGTTCCTGACCATCAGAACCAATTTCCTCTCATTGACCATTGACCCTATGTTGATTTCAGAAACCCCTAAAATAAAACTTATTCTGCACCAAATTCTTGTTTTTTTTCTACTAAGGGTGTATGTTGTACAATCATTCTTCTCCAGAAAAAGTACAGTTCAAAGAAATCATTAAAAGGCTAATATTGCCATAACATTCATGTTCATGATGACTGTATGTAAACTTTTGTCCTCCACTGTAGATGTAGCATACCATTTGTAAGCTGCATTAGTAATTATATCAGTAACTTCTCTATTCAAGAATAGTAAGACAAACAGCCGTGTGCGCGTGTTGGTCCTGGCCTGCTGTATTGACAGTGGCCTGTACTTGTTGTGGTGTCCAGGCTTGCGTGCCGATTTGTTGACTGTGTCACAGAGCGTGAGACACACTTCCCTGAGAGGAACGGAGGCAGGTGTTTGTCATAGCAGACAGTGGAGGAGGGAGGGGTATTATTATGTATTGTTTGGATTTATTAATTTCCCCTCCTGCCAGCCCTCTCTTTGCCTCTCAGTCTCTCTCAGGTGGCAGGAAGGAGGCTAAGCCTCTCTTTCATTCTGTGCGTCTCTGCATGCTAGCTCACACAGCTAATCCAACATTATTCATTACCAAAGCCTTCTCTGTGTTTGTCTGTGTGTATATGTGTGTGTGTGTGTGTGTGTGTGTGGGTGTGGGTGGGTGTGGGTTGGTTGTTTTGTGTGGGTGTGCTTGGTTGTTATATCCACATGTTCCCTTCTCGCTTAATTCAAACAGATTTGCATGTAGGGTCATTTCTCTGTGCTCCTCACTTTGTCTTTAGTTTTGCTTAGTGCTCTGTAGGATCACCTTTGGAAAAATTCTACAATGCTAATGTCTCTCTAATGAAGAAAAAGAGTTTTTTTTAGAGCAGAAAGTTCTATTTTCTCAGTTCTTTCTTTTTTTAGCTTTGGCTCCAAGTTTTTTATTGATGGCTCTTTAAGATCGGCATCTCAATAAATTTTGTCCATAGTAATAAAAATGGGGTCTGGGGATCCCCAGTTGTCTCAACTTCTATAGAAATCAATTAGAATTATTGTGGTGTAGTTCTAAATATAATAACTTAGAGTTATAATCCTAATTGGTAAATTAAATTGGGGTCAAAACTAAATAAATGGTGTCCAGCGTCATAGGAGAAAAATAAGAAACAGCAAAACAAAAGATTGTGTTTACAGAACTTGCCCAATATGTCCAGGATTCTTCCCAATACACAAATGAGTAGAATTATTTGGATTCATTTTTCCTTGCTTACGTACATCATGGTCTGGAAAAATACTTAAAAAATACATTAACCCTATGATGCTGGACTTATAGAACACCCTGTAATATCTTAAATATAACTGCAATTTAATTAAAATTACAAAATGATACAAAATATTTTGAATCTACACTCATTACCTTCATTACATGTAATCATGTAATCAAAAGGAGGTTAGGAATTTTTTTTTACACTGAAAGACTACAAGAAGTTAGAGATCCCCTGCTTTATATTAACACCCACCCACGCCTTTTATATCAGCAAACCAGACACAAAGCTGGTCTCAAGCCAGCTCTGAAAGGCAGCGCCATTTTTCCCCACAACAAATGATTATCTCAGTGATTGCCTCTTTGACAAGATGATTGCAATGAAGTGTAAATATTAAAAATGATAATAAGCTCTGTACATGAGAATAAGAGAGCATAAGTAACCACACTGAGGAAACCATATTGACTCTTCTACAGGGTTTGGATATCCTATATTATTCGGTTTGAATCATGGAACCGATTTGACTGAATAAAAAAAACATGAACCAGTTAGGTTAGCTAGCCAGCCAGCATGATATCCCAGCATGATAACCCAGCAGCCTAATTTATATGATATAGTATAAGAAAAAAAAAAGAAAAAAAAAACTCAAACCAAGTCAGCATGATGTGTAAATCTTACATATGGACATCGCATAACAACTTTAATTCAAGCTGGATGGGAAACAGATATGAAGATTTTACAAGAGGATTATTTTTGTCTTTTTTTTTTAACTCACACTCCACAAATTGAGCACTGGCTGGAGCAAGGTGTCCCAGTGAGATGGGCGGAAAAGTTACCCCTGACATCAAGAGTAGGGGGCAAGAGAAAGAGAGACGGGCAGACGTGAGAGTGTTGCGAGTGTGACTGTAAACATTCCCCTCAGACAGGCCGTGGTAACCAGGCCCAGAGAGAGACACAGACAGGTGGGGGGGTGACGAAAGAGAGGCTGAGAGAGAAATGGGGGGGAGGGAGGGTGGCAGTGCTACTGGCACTGGGCTTCAGAGAGACTGGCATGGGAGGTCAGAGTAGAGTGAGAGCACACAGTCACACACACATTCCATCCCGGTTCAAGCAGACCCCCACTTTTGGCCCTATACACTGCTTTTGCTCTTGTATTACAACAAAGGCTTTCACACACACACACACACACACATGCTCTTTGTCTCTCTCTCCTACTCTCTCTCTCCCTCTCCCTCTCAAAACATTGTCATAGTAACAGACACTTTTATGGCCAAACTGACTTTTAAACTTTTTACCCTTTTGTTTTGGAAGACTCCACCAGCAGCCCTGTCGTTTGCATTGAGACGAATCAAATGACTCGTTTTCGCACACATACTAAACTACACACAGTCGCACAGATCTGAGGTTAATTGTGTTTGGGGAGTGCAGCCTGACCCCGATGAAGATGCTGTGCTGATAAAACGCACAGTTTTTAATCAGAAACCATGGGGGAATGGAGTGTATGTGATGGCGAGATGAGATAGGCACTACAGCGTGACTCAAACATACACTCAGATACACACAGGACGGACTCCGGGAGAAGAGCTCCTGATTTAATTGACTTACTATAAATGTTACAATGCAGAACAGATAATGACAGTAATAAACTTGTATACTGTGTGTCAGCTCTGTGTAGTTAAAGTGTTTTTTGTTGTTCCTGTGTGTGTAATGAATGTAATGACTGTATATAGGGAGAGGGAGAGAGAGAGAGAGAGAGAGAGGGAGAGAGAGGGAGAGAGAGACAGTCTACAGGAAAAAAGCTTATATGAAGAGCTTCTATAATGGAGTAATTTTAGCGTTTTTTTTAGTTCTGCTTTAAGTGAGTCGTTTAGCTGAAAGATCACTCTGTCGTTAAGTTGAAAGCCAGCCACACTCAGTTTAGCTTGCTCAGCATACACAGAGCTTAAATGCACTTTCTTTTGAGACCAGAAGGGGGCATTACTTCTTCCCATCCAAATTAATTATGCCAGATTAACATCAACACAGTGAGGCGTGTGACTCTCCACTCACACACTGAACACAGAAACAGGAAATACAGAGCAGTAATCAGATCTAACACTGCCCTACACCTTACACTGCTGAAGAATGATGATGAAGGATGTGGATAAGATCGAGCCCCCAGGCCTGAGCCATTGTTTTCAATAGTCTAATAGAGCACAGTGATATCAATGAGCCCCCTGCTCCTGTCCTATTCAGAAGCGTAAATAAGTAATGCTGTAAATGTCCGCAGGCTCCCATGGGGAGGGCGGTGTGGGGACGGGCGATTTCACTGCCACTTTCCGCTCTCGACCTGGTTTGCATTACATGAGGCTGAATTCCTCCGAGATGACACTCATCTGAAGGCACTTTAGTGGGCTCGCTGAGTCAGCACTCCACTGAGCTGATGAGATTACTCCCGCCATTGGCAACGAGTTACAGGAGCAGGCAAAGATTCCCTCTCTGTCACTCTGTCTCTCTCTCTCTCTTGCTCTCACCCACCATCTTTCCCTTTCTCATTCTCTCACTCTGTGCTTTATATGTTTTTTGGTATCTGTTTCAGTCTGTTTTTTCTTTCCTTTAATTCACTTCTCTTTTCTGACCTAAGTTTATAAATGTCTCATAATAGATAGATAGATAGATAGATGGATAGATGGACACAATAACAAACAGGCAGACAGATAAATAGACACAATAACAAACAGGCAGACAGACAGATGGGTGGATGGATGGATGGATAAATGTCCCATATGTCTTCCCATCCCCCTCTCTTCTTAAAACCGCTTTCACCTTGAAGGCTTGGCTTTTAGTCAGGACACGTCTGTGGCTGAACATTACAGCTGGCTGTCCATTACAACCAGTTCCAGTTGTAGATCAGACAGTCAGAACAATACGCTTCTTGTTTGTACTGATTGCTATCATGAAAGTTCACCTCAGGCTAGCAGTGAATTTTTCCACCAGTCCAAAAACTATAATCCCTTGAAAAAGACCCCTTAACCAGTGGATACACACACAAACATGCACACACACACACACACACACACACACACACACACACACACGCACACATGCACACACACATATTGGTTTTATCTGTGTAGTGCCTCAGTCTGGAACTTTCTTCCTGCTGTTCAAACATCACTGATGGAATCTTTCGTTCTGGTTTTCCCCATGATTTCCAGTCTCTAGAGGCATCGCACAAGAGAGAGAATGATGATGATGGAGGAAGAGATGGAGTCTCTCTTTCTTTCTGTACATACTGCAACTACACAATGAGGCTCTGACCCTCATCTAGTCTCCCTCACACTGGTCATGGCACTCACCCTGCTTAAACATTAACACACTGCACAGACACTGCAGCGGGAGAGTAGAAGGTCGGCTGTGGCAGTATTTAGAAAAGAGCAAAGGATAAGAGAGGAGAGACAAGGATATGAGAATAGAGGTACAGTAGTTTCAGGCCCAGCAGTGTGATTGTGTTGCAGAGGGTGGGAAAGAACAAAGGCTGTAATTATTATGAAACCGCACAAACGTTGCCCCGGCTTCTCTTTAGTGTGCGTGGAGAAACCAGGCAATGCTGTGGAGCTCACTGTGGTTTGTATAAATCTCTTTCTCGCTCGCTTGCTTTCCTTCTCTCTTATTCTCTCTCTCTCTCTCTCTCTCTCTCTCTCTCTCCTAGTAAATGTTGAAGATTCCAGGCTACTGTGGACAGTGTGTCAGCCATGTGGTCCTGCTTTTTGTTTCCACACAGCAGCAATGCCTTGCATTGTTTCTCCATAGCTGCAACAGAACAGGGTTGTATATAAGAGCTGAGTGCTTCTTTCCTTTAGCTGACTGTCCTTTACTGTCCTACAATAGTTCGGACACACCTCAGTTTGTCTGACCTACACCATAGATCAGGTTTAGCTCAGTCATCCCACACAACAGTGCACCTCATGGTGTGAGCTAGAGTGATGCAGATGTGTAAAGGTTAGAGGCACTGTTCATAATGTGTCATATTGAGCTTCAAAATTATTTCAATTGTGTGATCTATATACAGTAGGTCCATAACTAAAGTCATGTATCACTTAAACTTAAAGGATAGTTCCAAGGTGAGATAGTTGAGTAAAACTTTATGGAGTGTATTCAGAGCGAGCAGTGAGGATTTAATGCTAAAGTATTCAGGCCTCAAATGTAATTATGGACTTATTAGGGTGGAAGTCGTTAAATTTAACCACATTCACAGTGATTGTTGTAATAATTACAACTAAGGCTGTACAAAACTGTCTCTTGCTTTTATGTTACATTGTATTACATTTGACAGCAAGGAAAAAGGAAACACTATCCTTCTACAGTCTGCATTTTCAATCCCTTATTTTTTTCAAGGCAAGTGCTTATGTTTAAAGGTCATGGTCTAGGCGCTGTTGAAAACCCCTGTCTCTGATACTTGAATGTACCATTTTATTTAATTAGCATGATCTGAATGGCACACACAGGGGAAAAAAGCACGTGTGTAAAGAGGAAATATTGAATATGCACTACTTTCCCCACATAAATATTGACCTCTCAGAAGTAACCCCAAAAGAAGAGCTTTGGTTAGCCTTTTGTAGTTTAATGGTATAATAGTAGACAGTAACAGAATTTAACAACTGCCCTAGGCTTAGACTTTCATTATAAGTGAGTTGCAAGTCAACAGGTTTTCCATTCTTTCCAATTATGTGTTCATACCCTACAGTTGCATTAAATAGAGGTCAGGTGGAAAAAAAATCCCATCCCGGGCCCTATTAGTGAATGTTTTCAAATGTTTTCCCCAAAACACCTGATAGTGTCATCATTTCCTGATGACTTGAATCAGGTGTATCAAAGTGCAGAAACTAACCAGACCTGAGAGTCATAAACTTCTTGAAACTGGTCTCAGGTCAGCAACATAATGTATTACAGGGAAACACATGGAAGGCATCAAGTGAGTGTGGGATGTTGGAAAGAGAAGGGGGTGGGGGTGGGGCTGGTGGGGCCAGTTGAAGTGTTGGGGATGGGGGGGAGAGACCAGCACAGCATTCCTGTGGCTGTGATACACACCACACCACACCACACACTGCACTGCACATGTGGCCATGAGATTCACTCTCGCTTCTGCTCTCACACACTCTTTCCTAATCATGGCAATATGCCTGAGCTACTACCACAGAGAGAGAGAGAGAGAGAGAGAGAGAGAGAGAGAGAGAGAGAGAGGCATAGAGCGTGTACTTGTATGCATGTAAAACCAATTAAGTTGTACGACTACACTGTAGCTCGCTCCACCACAGTGCTTTTTGTGGGAATGTGTTTTAAAAGTTAAACGTTGGCACTTGGCAGTTTTAATGTTTTTCTGTGCTTTGACTTTGATCATGTTGCAAGTGTTAGTCTTACAAAAAGACAGACAAATCTCATCATAATGAGACAGCATAGTAACTTCACACCATTTGCACCTCTTCTCTCTCTCTCTCTCAATTTGATTCTCTCTCTCGTTCTCTCCTGCACATCTGCTGACTAAATCCTACCTGTCAGCACAGCACACCGCACTGTAACACAACCCCACTGTCCGCATATTTACAGGGGAAAGATGGGAGCCAACCTTATATGCTTATTCAGTCCCCCTCCCCTCTTTCTCCCTTTTCTCTATGCCTGCAAACGCTCATCTTCAGAAGTCTTCTCAGGACAAGAATAAGAAGGAAGGAGGGAGGGAGGGAATGGAAGAAAAGTTTGAAAGCAGACATAGACAAAGACACAAGGAAGCTGCAGTGAGCCTGAGAGCAAAAGTCCCTAGTCAGCAAGTTCTATTGATTAAAAACTAACCTTCCAGTTTCTCCACTGTGCTTGTGGCCAGCAATAGAATTTAAACAAGATATGAGTCTGTGTGGTGCAAATGTGTATTTCTATGCGAGGGAGGGCATTTACAGTGTGCTAAAACCTTTAAAGACATTACAGCAGCATTTGAATTACATTTTATTAAATGTTTGCATTCAAAATGTTTTAGAAAGTCTGCATTGTTTCAAGCAAGTGGCAATTCAATGCAAGGACTAAAATCCCATTATAATAATGAAATAATGAGGAGAAACAATATATTTCAAGTTATTTAACATTTCTCATGAACATGTTCTAATTACTCACAAGAGATCTAGTCAAAGTCTAAAAAGAATGATTTTAAATATGTAAAATGTCTTTAATATTAAACACTACAATGCAACAAATAATATTTGCAATTCAAAGTGCATCACATTTAATATAAAAGTATTTGTAATAAATCACACTGAGTATTCTGTAATAATGAATAATCTAGCTATAAATCTATGAAAATAACTACAGATCATGAAAAATATAATACATTAAGTATTATAAAAGTATGGATATAAAACACTCAAAATGGTTTGGGACACTAGAATGGGATATATATGGGCAGTATGTTTGCCTCGGTGATGTAATGCAGTCCAAAATGACCCCTTATCTTTACTCCGATTGGCCACAAAGTTCAAAAGCCTAATTAATTCCGTATCCTGATTGGTGGATACAGCATGATGGTGTATAGAAAGGATGGGAGGGAGAATGAGAGAGAGGGAGAGAGAGGAGACTGAATGTGTGCAGTTTTCTGAATCAGTATTGTGTGTGCACTTGTTTTGCCAGGGCTGGGTGGATCAGAATAGAACAGAACAGTGATAAAGGAGAGGAAAAGTGTAGGGAATGTGGGATTTAACAAAACGAGAGAAAGAGTAAGAAGTGTAGGAAGAGCTACAGAGTTGTTAATGATAGTCACGTATATGGGTGTCTGGTTGTCCTTGGCAACCAGACATGATGTAACACCAGAATGAACTTGAACTTGGAGAAAGAGGAGAGGGGATGGGAGAGCGGAGAGAGGGAGCATGAGGGAGAAGGAGGGGAGGGCACTTTGCTCAATCTCTGGAAACATGAACAATAGAGCAGGGCAATCAATAAGTCCATTTCACTGAAGGATTAGAGAGAGCAGAGAGCTGGACACTAAACTCCACTGGTGCTCATGGAACAGGTTACTTCCTGCTTTTTGCAGAGGAGTCAGGCTGAAGGAGCTCAGGGCAGAAGGCAATACCAAAGAGAGGAGAGCAAAAGAGACTAAAGGAAAGGAACAGAGAGGATAGAAGAGGAAATGAACAGAATGATAAGAGGAAAGAAGAGGAGATGAGAAGAGATGCGGAAAGAGAATGAGGAGATAAAGAAAAGGAGGGGACAGCAGAGTGGAGGAGAGGAGAGCAAAGAAAAAAAGCAGAGAAGAATGGAGAGGAGGAAAAAAATAGAAATGAGAGAAGAGGAAAGAAAAAAGAGATAAGAAAAAAGGAGGGGACAGATTCAGAAAGGGAAGTAGAGGAATGAAGAAGAAAGGAGAGGAAAGCAATGGAGAGGGTTAAAAAGGAAAGGAGAAAAGGAGAGAAGATGCGTAAAAAGAGAGGAGATGAAAGGAGATGAGAGAACAAGAAAGGGAAGAGGAGTGAAGAGGAAATTAGGACTAAATAAAAGAACGCAGAGGAGACGAAAGAGAGAGAAGAGGAGAGTAAATGTCGAGAGGAGAGGAAATGGGGAAAGTGAAGAGCAAATGAAAGGAGAAGAAAGAAAAAGAAAAGGAAGGAATAGAAAAGGAGAGGGAATGATGAGAAGATGGATGGAATGAGAGGAAAGGTAAAGAAGAAAGGAGAGGAAAAGAGAAGAGGAATAGCAGATACAGGTGAGGAGAGACAGGCCTGTGTAATAAACATTCCTGACTCCAGTTTATGCTCTTTCACCTTACACTATTTTAACACGTTACATAAGAAGAGTATCATGGTCTATGTAGGTTTTCAGAACTTATTATCCTTTTAGGATACAGTGTAAAAAGTTAAAAAATTATTTATGGTCACTAGAAGGAAACAAAAGCTAGGAAGTTAGGAATGACTGCTCGTGACCAGTGTAGAGTGACTCAAGTGACACAAGACAATGCCAGTGTGAGTGCAAGGTAACACTTCCTTGATTGTTGCCTGGTTAAATCTAGATCTAAACCACTTCTGAGAGTGAATTACTGTTTCACCTTCTATGTCTTTTTCACCAGGTAAATTAAATTTGTATTTGTTCTGACTGTTGCTTTTCTCTCTCTTATGTGCAGTGGTACCTGGGCTAAGGACTCCAGATTCAGACCGGCCTCTCCCGAGCTCAAATGCCCCTCCCTGCCTCCCCTGAGTGTGACATTCAAATGTGCCCACCGGTGTGACGCGCCAGGATCTGCCCGCTGCCCTCAACGCCCACAGACCTGCAGCATGGCTACAGCAAAACCCAGAACAAATCCAAACAAATCAACTCAACATGCTTACAACAAACATACTCAATATCTGTATATCCCATATATATATATTCCTCCAGATGTATGTTTTCTATTCCTATATTCATATATAGTAACTGTCCAGCTCTTCTCTCCTCAGGAGATTGAGCTTGAAAATGGAGAGATCTGATTTACTTGGAAACTTGCATGAATTTTTTTTTTTGTTCGACCAGATAAGGAAAACATAATGTGACACAATCAAAGAGCTTCCTTCAGTCCATGACTGTACCCAGTGTCATCGAGAGCCGAATCTCTTCATCACGAATTCCTGAATTTGTTGCAGTTTCACGTATTGGCTACGTGATTTGATCATCCCGGACTGGCGCTCCCCGTGCTCCTCTCCCTCGTGTTTGGCAGGATCTGGCGGTTTTGGGGTAGAACCCTAGTTCTACTTGTGGACTTATTACAGAGGTTTTATTTGGATCAGATATTCCACCAGCTAAAACCTCTCTCTTGACTCAGTAGTCTGTTCTGACCAGAACTGTTCATCCTTATCTGCACCGCCAAGACCTTCAGCGCCATGTCCATGGCCCAACAGACTTCATGTGCTGGGAAATATGAGAAGAAATTTCCCTGGTTTATGCTTCGGGGCAGGAAGTGAGAAGAGGGTGATGTTTGATATGAGCTCAAAAGGCTGTAAAGTGAAGAATTATTACGGGAGATTTTTTTTAAAGAAATTGTCTCCCATCTTGGAGATGCGTTCATATTTCGTTTTTGTGTTTTTAAGTCAGTTCAGTTGTTTCTAATACACCCCATATAAAGGCCTGCTATTAGAGAGAACAGGTGGACAGAAAGGCTGAGCTTCCATTCATTAACAAGACGTGAGACAACCATAATTGGAGGTAAATGGAATTTTGAATTGAGGAAAGTGCAATTTTGTTGGAAAGCTGACAGATTGTTAAATATCTTTTGTAAGATAGATCATTGCAGCGATTGTTGAAAAGTATATATCTATATATATTTTTCTTCCTAGTCCATTCACACCTCTGGGACTCTAAAATATTGGGGTACAAAAATAGAACAAATAACCTAGTGAGAAATAGAGGGAGCTGTACGTGCTTATTATTATTATTTTTTTTAAATGTTCGTTCATCTTTGTAAATTTGTTCGTATTGTAGAACAAATATCCCTTTAAGAAAATTTAAACAATCAATTTTAAACATTTTGACAACTTCATCCATGCATCGTCATTAGACTGCTGTGCAAGTTTGTTTCCAAAAAGCTAATTAACTTATTTTAATGAAGCACATAATGTAGGAGCAGTAGCTGTTCTTAATTTCTCATCAGGCAAACTCCATTGCGTGTAACATAAGAAAGATGTGACATCATATCAGCAGCTTCAGAAATGGTGGTTTGGAGAGCTCTCAGAATAGGAACACTAATCTGTGGTCAGTTTCTATATATATTTTTTTTGATGTTCTATATGGACAAATCCCAGCACTCTTACTCTTAAACCCTTTCTACATTCAGTATGGTCCTTATTCTCCTTTAGCTGAAAGCTCTCGTGCCTGTTCTGTGACCACAGACTGGTAGTCGATGCCGAGGTGACGCAACAAAAAAAATGCCTTCTGTAACCTTTATGAAAGTGTTATATGAAATAACAAAGAAAAAAACAAATGTGAAGATCAGACAAAACACGAATGCAACTGCAGAGCGAAGCCTTTCTTAATCCATTTGCTTCGCATGTGATTTAACCGTTATTCTTTATTTGACTATTGATTTTTGTTTCCTACAGTACATATATAATAATACACTTACACCTGACTCATCCACTGTTGATCAAATCTCAGAAAAGTAAGGAAAAAAACCACAAAAAAAAAAATCTGCATGCTCTAGTGTTAGTGACAAATTTTTACATAGATTATGTAGAGTTAAAGTAGTGTGAATAAAGACACAATATTGTAATCCCAACTCCAGGCACTTGCCAAATCGAGTATTTTGTTTGGCCCATTAAACGTAGGGTATTTTTACTGCTGTCCTCACAATCAACCAGCTAACACGTCTTTGATCCTCCTTAGCTTCTCATCCTTTCTCTATATTGTCCCTCCCTCCTTTGTCGCTTTTAAAACAATCATTCTTTTTTCTTGCAAGAGCAATTCACTTTCTCCTCTCAAATTGCTCAAAAAACAATTGCTCCTCATCGATGTGCCTTGAGTGATGGTCTAGTCCTGAGTTGATTCACAAGTTGCAGCGCTCTTTACTCCCCACATCTTTTCCAGCTTGCTGCTGCTTTGCAGGGAATCAGAGAGCGAAGCAGATAATAGGAATAACATGTGCTAATAATACAGTACGCGGAGCAGTGTGAGCCCAGGTCTTGTGATACAACAACCTTGTTCAAGACCCAGTCTTGTACTGCAGTGTTCATAGGCCCTCATTAGTTGTATAGTCAATAGGGAAAATAAACATTTATTAGTGTAACTGTTATTTTTCTGATGCCCAGGCCCTATTAAGGTAGTCTGTTGATATTTATGGATGTTGCTACAATTATTTCTAAATGGAAACAACCTTTTTTTAGTCTTCCTGTTTTTGTTCCCAGAAATAAGGAGAAAAAAATATTAATGAATGAATGAATTAATTAATATGCAATACTTGCTTGCACTCATTTAGATGTTTTTTTTTTCTTTTCTTTTTTTTTTTTAACCAAAGTTAGTGTTGCACTTGACTGGCTGGTTGGCAGATTTGCTTTTCATTAAAACTCCAGTTGTGTTTGGGTATTCTACTTTCTGTGCGCTTGACCTAAATGACCATTCACTTATTAGGCTTCCTCTTTCTTTTCCTTTTGATCACAAGCAAGCCTTAAAACAAGGAAACTTCCTCTCCAGTACAACATACATGCATTTAATAAATTACAAAAGGCCCATTTTATATACATGTTCTTCCATAATAACCTGTTTTCTTGTCTATTCCATATATATCATTTAAGAAAAAAAATCGAGAAAATTATCCAGGTGTCTGATATGGCGTTTTAGTGGTTACACTTGTGTGTGGATTGTGTGTGCTTTCTTATTTCTATTTCTTTTTATTAGTGTGTCAGGGTTTTTTGTTGTTGTTGTTGTTGTTGTTGTTGTTGTTGTTGTTGTTGTTGTTTTTCAATGCTCTTGCCTACCCTTTAGTAATGAGTTGGGCATTATTTCCTTAATTATCTGCACTAAATATGAAAGAAAGACAGTTCTGAGGATTTAAAAAAAATAAAACTGCTTCCAGGGCTTAAAAGAGCAAAGGGAAAAAATTGATTGCACGGACATTTTTTTTTTTTTTGGTCACAGAACCTTAGTTTAGTTTAAAGCAGCCTAGCATCTAATCAGCAGGATATCTGGCTGTGTGTGTAAGATAATGACAAAATTGCACCCTTTTTAAAGAAAGACAAAAAAGAGAAAAAGAATATAAAAGCAATAGCTTGGGCAGTCTGTTTTGTTCTTGTGTTATGTGTGTAATTTTAGTTTAGTTTTTTATTTGTTTTGTTTTGTGGTTGGTTTTTTTTTTGGAGGGGGGTTACAAACATAGAGATTTGGGGAGAAGAAGAACAAATCTAATTGAAATCGAGAAGAGAGCTAGGAATAGGACGCCGCTGAGTATGGGAGATCTGTTGTTTGTATATTGTATAGTTTTATTAATTACACTGATTTTAAAGCTGCCCTATTTTATAATGCAGGACTTTTGTAACATTGATTAAATGAGGAAAAACTAGTGTTGTGAATTTTTGCATCGTTTGTAATAAGGCCACATCAATAGAACTGTTTTTTTTTTGTTGTTGTTGTTGTTGTTTATTTGTTTGTTTGTTTGTTCTCTAGGGAACTGGATTTAAGTTGAAAACTTTCCTGTTTCCTGATTTATCTTTGTTTTCTTTCGCTTTTCTTTTTGTATGTATTTAAAGACGTTTTTTTTTGTTTGTTTGTTTTTTCCTTCTTTTGATGGTATAGAGTATTTCCTATACTTGAAAAGTATAAGGTATTGAGGTGAAAGCCCCATTGTAAATGGATGTTACAAGTATGCTTGCTGTATGTTTTGAAGGTTCTTTGTTGCATCAGTGTTGATGAAGCTAAATTTAGGTAATTCTGAGGATGTTGGTAAGAAATGAGAGCGTTTTTATGCATTTTAAAATTAGTTTTAGGCAGAAGACAATGACATAGACAGCCAAAGGATGCCCCTATTATAAATGCATCTAGGCATCTTTTTGTGTTCACCATTCCATGCAGGAAAATAAACAGCTTGATATGCAACATGATTCTTTTTCTCTTCAACATCTCTCCATCTCTCTCTCTCTCTCTCTCTCTCTCTCTCACGACCACCTCTGCTAACCGAGCATGGAGTCACAGCGCACTGAGAAGCATTCTCTCCATATCACCACACAGTGCTGCAGGTCTTCTTATTGGCTCAGCTGCAAACCCACCCTTCCCACCACACCAACACACATGCACACACACGCACAGACAGTTTGAAATGAAACTATTGGGAATGAGACATTTTATGGTAATGTTTCTGGTACTACTTCTTAAGCAAAATTGACATTTTACTGTACAAATAATGAAATGGATTACGCCATGTTTACATGAGTAAGAACTCGCAGCCCTACTCACTCATTTTTCAGTCATAGTGAGTACACGCTGTTGAAACTTTCTGTTTTTAACAGAAAGTATAAATTCGCAGGTTTCATTTTGTTCAGCAAAGGTTATTACAGCTTCATTTTTTTTTGTCCACTGAATAAATAACCTTTCATAATGAATGTGAAGCATGAGCAACAGCCAGGCCATGACTTTCAGCTAATAGTTCAAACACATTACACTGAGCTTTTATGTGCATCACAAATGGCTACATGCATTTAAAAATCAAGGGCACTAAAATTGTAATTACAGGAATCTAAACAGCCTCGATTCTGAATCCTCAGTGTCCATATGTTGGCTGGATTTTTATAAACCACCACCACCACCTCACCACACCACAACTGCATACCCGCATACATCATTTCCATCAATGCCACATTTTAAATCAGTTTCTCATTCCACAAACTGTATCAGATATAAAACAGATGTGTTCATGTTGAGGTTATATTTCACTTCTTCATAAGGCTGTGCTTTTTGGGTCAGTATTCTCCTGAAAATGTTGCCACTTTCCAATCACAGCCACAGTCAACTGTTATGTGGCAGTTATTGTAGATGAATTTGTGAAGGGGAGGAAAATTGAAGCCTAGCTGTGCTGAACTGCACACTGAGAGAAATCTTCTCAGGATTGTTCATTCCAAAACTATTCCCTCCTACTTCGACTGTTCACTTTTACCCATGAAGGCTATTTACCCATGAAAGTGTTAGATGTCATTACATATTGAGCCTTCTTCAACATCTTTATCATCATCATTTGAGTGGAGATTGATAAAATGTTTCCATGTGATTATTTGAATTATTTGTGAAAATAATGCTGTGATTTTGAGTAAAAAAAATGACTGAGTCTGTGAGGTGAGCATTACATTTTAGTATCAGGGTAACATTCAATAACAGTACAAATTCAAACCTCCCATCAAACTAGAAAACATCACTGATATAGTCTGCAATCGTAACCTCATTTTGTTTCCTGGAGGTCGTTTTCGGGCATGGGAAAGTGCATGTGTGTGTGCAAACCTTTTCTACTGCTGGACAATCAGCACTGGTTAACAAACTGTCACATCATGTCTACCCTGTCATTTCCATTTATGACAAGATCTTGTTAAATATAAAAAAAAAATCACAACATTGAAGGCCCTTCATAGATGAAGTTTAAAGAATAACTCCTAACATTTTATACAGACCTACAAGGAAACAAAATAGACGCATAGCCCCTGTATACCGGGCATCAGGCTGAGGCAGGTAGCTTATCCGCATTCTCAACTAATCCAGGCGCTTTGTCCTTTTCCCTACTAAAATTGTTGGTGCTACCTCGGTTGATAAGACAGAAGATAACTCGAAATAAGACCATTGCGAGCGATCCTGCTAATCCACCTAGCAGTCTTATCTGCATGAGAACTATGCACTCGTGAAATGAACGCTATTCCAAACAAAGTTTGGTATCTATCTTCGTTTAACTTCTACCTTTGTGTCATGTATTTTTTTTTTTTTAGTTCATATTCTGTTCAAATGTAAAGAAAAAAACATAAAAGCAAACCAGCATTTTAACTGATACTTTTAAAATTGTAGTGCCTGTGAAAATCTGTATTATATTGCTCTTATTGATAACAAATACAGTTTATAACTTTGGATTTTTTTTTTTTGTCTCTTAACACCGATAGCCTTTGCTGTGTTTCAGAGCCCTTTGAATATAACTGATATTCAATATCCATGGACTATAACCTGCATGATCCTCTGTACTCACCTAGTGAAGCACTTAATGAATATGACTAGAAGAAAAAAACAAACTTTTTTTAAAAATCATTTTCTTCAGGAAGCTGTCTTTCCCAATGAACAAGCTTGTTTTTTTCCCCCAAATATGCTCAATCCAGTGCAGTATCAATTACATTTTCACATTCTGTGTTCACTCTGTTTAATTGTTTTCATTTTTTATCATTCCCCTCTTATACAGTCGTCTCATATTGTACCGCCTTGGATACCACACACACCATACCAGCATTAGCAGGGCATAGGGAAGATCAGCGAGGTCTCCATTGATGAAGAATCCTGTTCTGAAGCTGTGGAGAGAACAAAATTGCATAAGTGATTCCCCCATTGTTGTTGAAGATGTTGAGCGCTAGCCTCAGTGGACTGAGGATCAATGCTGCTGTCTTATACGTGGTGTTCAGCACTATTAGAGGCAAAAGAACCTCACTGAAGAGTGTGTGGTTTGTGCAGTGATGGAGTAAGTGAGCTCTGGTGGCTCTCAGGACTATTTGTTGATGTGAAAGCAGATGGAACAGTTCAAGGCAAATGTAAAGAGTCCAGCCTACCAAGACAAACGTACAGCAAAGTCCAGAACCTTTTTGAAAAGCAAGAACACTTTTGCAGATCCCATAGTTTGTGTGGTTACTTAGTTGTCCAAATTGTTCAGTAACTTCAAGTAATAACAGCAGGATTTGTGGACATGATGTCTGGTAGCACTTTTTCCACTAACAAGGCGCTGGTGTTTAAATACGCCAAAATGCTGCAGGTCTGGAACTGGGGTTTGTGTACAGAATCTTACTGCTGCAGTGACGACAAGTTGCAGTACCTGAGATTAGACACGGATTATGCAGAGAGTTTGAAATCTCACTGTAGAACATTTAAGCAAAAGGTGGAAAGTTGTATCTCACCTCTTTCATCACCTGCTGTCTATGCTGATGTGTCTGATGTGTATAGACACAACGATTTGACTCAAACCTAGAGGAAAAACTCCTCAGGGTTTATCATTTTTACACCATTCATAAGCTAGTACATTTCCTGATCTGATTATATAACGGTTCGACTCTGGTGGAAGCACAGACCAGATATCAAACAAGATCTCTGGTTTCCAGGACCAGCACTGTGTTGGTGGAAAAGTGTTTGGTGCTTGGACTCTTGTAGTGCCAGTGAGTGTAAATAGTTATATGTGACATTTTAGGACTGACTTGGAAATGTACTTTTGGAGTCAGGAAATGTTCTTTCGGAGTGTGTGACTGATCATTAGCATGTAAGTTTGAATCTCTGAACCTGATCTTATGAAGACAATCCTGCTTGTCTCTGAACGAGGCCGAGTAGCGGAATGATTCGTGATGCTACGCCACTGTCCTCCACCTCCACATTTTTGTCATCTTTATCTTCACCCTCCATAACTTGTCATTTGCCTTTTACTGAGTAATCAAATTCAGTTAATGATTACAAAAGAAGAGATCAAACGAAACCTTGTGCCTCTATTACACTTGCTGAAGAGAAACTGTCATTTCAAGCACCCAGTGTTTGTTGTATCATGTTATGAGTCCCATCACTGATTTGACTCCATTGTGATTTTATGTTAAACTCCTGTGACTGGCTGCTCTCTCTTTTCTTTTGTCTTGGAGTCATATGTATTGCTTAATGTAAAATCAGTTTTCGGTCTGTCGTATCTTGATGTAGCCTGTCGAATTCGTACAGATTAGAGTGAGCTGATTTTAACTCTGAGTCACATGATACATATGGACTCTCAACTAATATGAGTACCTGTTTTTTGTTGTCTATGTAGTGCCATTCTTTCTTTCTTTCTTTCTTTCTTTCTTTCTCTCCCTCAAAAACTCTCTCTCTCTCAGCACATTATTATGATGACCACATTCATCCACTGATTTACTGGAAGCAAGATGTGCATTTCCTATGCAACAACATCAACTGAAAAAAGAGAGAAATAAAGACGCTAACGCTGATCCTCTGCGTCACTGTGTTTTCCTTCCATCACGCATGTTTAAATACATCCTCAAGATTGTGTTTATTCTACATCACAACATGATTCGCTTTCAAACATGGACAAAAACGTGTCACTGCCGCAGACTTGCACTTGGAATGGCACTTGGATGGGGCTGATTTGACGGGCATTAAGAGCGCAGTGTGTCAGAGCCTTTAAGAGGTGTTTGGACTAATCCAGGCACTTTGTGGTTAGTTTGCTGAAGCCAGCTGTCTGGCTGACGATGAAACGCTAAACTGTGCTGCCATCTTTCTTTCTTTTTTTCCACTCTCTCACCCTTTGAATCTCGTGTGTTTTGTTGCCAAATGGATCTTTCTGTCAGATTAATACTCAGTCCTTGCAGAAAACGGAGCTGGATTACGTATGTTACTTTTTTGTAAAAACAGATACGAAGCCACTCTATTCTGTAAAACTATGTCTAAAAAGTTTAAAATCATATTATCTTAATCCAATGCTTTCCTAGAACAAGGACATAGATAGGCACTAGATTCAGTTAACCTGAGCATGTGATAAGGAACAGAATCAGTTGAATGGAGAGTTACCTTTGGAGCAGCCCAAATGGTTTTGGCATATGTGAGGATGTCACACACAGCAGACTATGAAAGCAGCAGAATATAAAAACATTCTGTAAACGCTACTTCTTGAGTCTGTGATACTTTTGAACTCATCATTTCATTCAAGATGATATATGGATTATATCAAACATGTCCTGAGGAATATTTTAGTTATACGCAATGTAAGTAACCGTATTTATACTGTGTAGTCTTTCTGGCCCATGTTCCTGATCATTTTACTTTGACCAGTCAAGAATCGACTTACTACCACGACTTATAAATCTACTCCACTTGCCAAAGTGTAAAAATGGGCACTGCTCATGGTCAGTGTTTTCTGAAAAGAAACACTTATTTCATATTTTAGAAGGATTCTCTTGTGTCAGCACTTAAAATTCAGGTGTAAAGCAGTAACTGTAAGCTTTCAGACACATCAAAGTCTTCAGGACGGAGGGGTTTGTAGTTTCTCAGTGACAAGACAATCTGCCTTTTTGTGTCTTCATTAAATTTAAGAGAGAGAAAAAAGAGAGAGGCTGATCAGGGAACAGCTGTTTATAGCTGCTATTACATAAGTGATAACAGGAACACTAACCTGTTTCACACACCATTAATGTTACACAACATTAAATGTAACTATAAACAGATAAAAAAAAAGTGTGAAATGTTGTTCTTTAATAAATCAATATTGTAATCATCAGCAACTTGCTGCAGTATAACAAGAGTACAACACTTCCAGATGTGGTGTATACTTAAGCATTATCACATAAGAAGGAGTGCTGTTATATTGAATATCAGCACAGCTGTGATTCAGTTCCAGACATGCCGTAGCTAATCACAGCCAGGGTGA
Organism: Notoglanidium macrostoma; assembly: GCA_030068235.1. Taxonomy (NCBI): domain Eukaryota; kingdom Metazoa; phylum Chordata; class Actinopteri; order Siluriformes; family Auchenoglanididae; genus Notoglanidium; species Notoglanidium macrostoma. Next base: position 10,517,689 of record JAQQZR010000007.1, read on the forward strand.
TATTCAATGCAACAACACAACCTCGGTTCTATAAACAAGAATTTAATATTGGGTAAGTAACACTTTGGGCACAATATGGCCAAAATTGTTTACTTTACAGATGTCCGTTATCTGCCTAGCTAGCACACATTAATTTGTACATTCTCATTAAAGGTGCGTCCAGTAAAACTGGCACCCCTTCTTCCTTTCTGTCTTCAACTGACAAGCTTTCATATTTTAAGTTAAAAGTTATATTCCTAAAAAGTATCATTTGCCATGTATAACCGTAGTAACCGTTTAGAAGTAGGAGGTAGAATTTTATGGGGACAAGTGTAATGATACACGCAGCGAAATGTCCCAGTGCTGTTATTGCGGAATCATCAGTACACTTGGAATGCCACTTGACCAATCAAATTAGTGGACCAGAACTAGCTGTTGAGTAATGTAATATAATCAGCTTCTGGGTGGTAACAGTAACTGTGTTTCAGGTCAGACTGCATCATACCACCCATTTGGTAATTATTTTCCTATAGCAGTATGCCCCAGGTGTTTTATTGCTTACATGCAATATGAGATGCAATCATGTTAGAGCGTGCAAATAGAGAGGGGACTGAGGGTCAGCAGTTTGTACATTTATAGATTTTTCTTAAAGAGGATAAAATTGTAGGTGCCTATAGTCCTTTTTTAGTTGTATATTTACATACTTTCTCGAACTACCATGTCAGGCACTTTGTTTTACAATTGTTGAACAAAGGTATCTGACTTTAAAATGTGTAGAAATTATCAGCTGTCCAGCTTACTTACTTTTACATATAGTGGAAAATAGACATAAACAGATGATAAAAGATGATAACTTCAACGTCTAAGTCTTTATGTATCCAAATATGTATGTGTAATAAACAGATATGAAGTGGATACCAGTTATATAAGTCTACATACTGTGTGTTGTAAAAAGTAATGAGGTTTTATGTTAATCCACAGTGAGAAGAGAAATGATTGACAGCTGGTGTAGCTCTGCTTTAGCCACACTCAGCTCTCTGCTTAAGCACATGACTGCTGACAGTCTGATCCCTCATCTTTCTCTCTTTATCTCACACACACACCCACTCGTTCATGATTTCACTGAGAAGCGGTGTGACACTGAACTTGGATTCCCTCAAGGGAGCAGCGGAGGAGGAGGATTGGGTTTCAGCACGTGAGACAATCCTGAAACGAAACCGCAAGTAGCCCCGTGAATAATGCACAGGCAACACTGGACGTTAGGTTTCATGCCCGGCTGGGACACACTCCTCTCGTCCACCCAAACTCACATCCACCTTTTCCCTCAGGGCCAAGAAGGCATAGGGTCACAACCAGCTGTGTGAAAACAGCATCTACCTAGTGTGTCCACACACCCTCTCCAAATACACTCCCTGATATAAACCCACACAGGATACTGACTGATACACCATAACATATTACCCCCTCATTCTCAGCTTCAGCATGCTTCACTGAAAAAATAGATCATAAATTAAAGAGTGATTTGAGCTAATCCGAGATTTAGTAATATAAGTAATTCTCACTCCTTCAGGCTACACACCTTCTCTGCTTTAGCCTAATCTACCTCAGAGATGGACCAGGAGTTTACTGAATATATAAACATTAACAACCTTCCATAGTAAGAGTTTCATGTACTCCTTTAACTTTAAATTTGTCCTGTTATCATGATTAACCAGGTCAGACAGTATAGTATTATGTTATGGGTAATCCAGTACTTGTCTATTTGCCATGGTCAACAGGTTGAAAAATGTTAAAATGAAGAGAAGCTTTGGAAGAGAAAAATGTTGACGTTTAGTAAATAATGGGTAATAATACACATAAACACTTGACCATTAGGAAAATTAAAAAGCTAGTTTAAATATCACACATTTCCTTTTCTGATTTGTACTACGACCATTAGATGCAAGTTAATTTCTTTCATTTATAGACAGCATACAATTCTGATCTCAATATGGCTGAGTTTACATAGCTCTATGTTAGGTCTAATTTGTCCCATTTTCTATACAGTAGTAAACTTTTTTCCGAGCACAAATAGCTTGATGACACACACAAACCTTGCTTTGTCCTGAATGACCAGACTTAAACGGTGATTGGTGTAGGAACTAACAACAAAGCAATGATTGGGCCAACGGTCCTGTTTGAAAACAGTGGGTCTGTTGTTTATGACTATGACAACTAACTTCCACCTTAAAAATAAATATAAATATAATATAAATACAAATTTGTCCCCCCAAAAAAATCTCTTACACTGGTAAAATGTGAAATTACAATTGGATTTGTAAATATTTCCATCCATCCATCCATTATCTATACCGCTTTATCTGTCTGGGTCGCGGGGAAGCTGGAGCCAATCCCAGCATCTT
>JAQQZR010000007.1:10520169-10540450 GCA_030068235.1 Notoglanidium macrostoma
TAATCTGCATGTCTTTGGACTGTGGGAGGAAACCAGAGCACCCGGAGGAAACCCACACATGCACGGGGAGAACATGCGAACTCCGCACAGAAAGGCACCCTGGGTGACCCGAGGATCAAACCCAGGACCTTCTTGCTGTGAGGCGACAGTGCTAACCACTGCACCACCGTGCCGCCATGATTTGTAAATATTTTTCTATGAGATTCTCTGTGACAGGATGCAATTTAAATTAAGTCTCTAGGCCAAATAATTCTTTCATTTTCATTCAGTCTTTCATGGTGCAGGCACCATCACAGAGCTATGCAGTCCTGACAATGGCATTGTGGGTCAAACACGAGCCATATGTAAACAGCCGCATTTAAGGTTTTTAACAGAATTTGGAATCTTCACCATAAAAGGTCCAACCAACCAGATTTAATTCTCCTAGTGTTTTGGTCTGAATGTGGCTCAACTATAGGTTCTGCTTCATGTCATTCCTAAGATACTCTTTTATCAGTTTTATCATACTACCTACTGTAATTTCACCCAAAATCTGTACCGTGATATAATGATGCAACTCTAACAGTTTAACCAACTTTCAGCCCGTTTTTGACAAATTAATTATCAGAAAACTAGAAGTCCAGTGATTAGGTAGAAGCTGGTAGCATAGAATAAACACAAAAATGAAGCTCTGAAAACCAAACACACACTGAGCTAGAATACAGTATGAAACTGGCAGCGTTTAGATTAGATTCTGTTTCCTCATATATTTTAATAGAAATCACTTGTGACTTTTCTATCATCTCATCATTCAGATTTATCTCAGAGTGTTTTTGTTTTTCAGAGCTTTTCTTCTCAAAGTGTAATCTTTTGTAGTGTATCTAGTGATGAATGTATAGTGGAGTGACTAACACCATCCAAATCGCCACATAATTTTTTTCCCCTGCTAGATTTGTCTTGAGGTGCAAATCAGTTCCAGAATGTACTTCTTCAAGCTGCTCCCTAAAAGTGTATTATTATGAGGCTGGTCAAAGTGTTGATCAGCGCTGACCCAGTGGACCAGTGGAACCCATATGAGTTCACTCCAGACAAGCTGCGATCAGCCATTTCGTGTGAGGTTTAATAATCACAGATCCAGCTTTCAGTCCCTAGAGTAATCAGGAGAACGTCTCCTAATTGCGGTAACGCAGCAAGCTCTCAGTGCAAAACCTGAACCGCTGTGGCCCGTTCCTCAACGATTTGAACCAGATGTCACCTCCAAGGCTGGATGTTTTTTTTTTAAGATAGCTAGCAACAAAATATGCGCAACCAAATGGAATTCCTCAAAGACGAGAAGGTGCAGTTAATTAAATTAGACTGTGCATATGGGATTGTTTCGGGGAAAGGAGTAGGGAATACGTTTTTCTGCAAACTGAGAAAAGCTGATCAACAGTAACAAAAAGTCTAGAGTTCACACATCAGGTCAGCAGATTTATTATGTTTATATTTCATAGCTCTTTGTTTCAGCATGACACAAGGCCTCTAAAGCACTATTGAACTTCTTTGGTGGCTGAGGCCCAAACATACTAATTACTGGCAGCAAAAAAAAGCAATTACACCTGTTCCTTTTGTATGAGTCGCACAAATAAAAGCTCCTGTCCAAAGTCCGGTCAGAATGACCAGGATTACCAGGGCTCAGTAATCAAAGGCTTCCCAGTTGGACAGAACTGGCCTCTCAGTAGCATAGAACAGTGTCGCCAGGTGATAGCAAGTCCATTACCATATTATCACCATAGGCACTGCTATTAGGCTGAAAATTACAGACCAGAGTTTCAAAAAAAGAGCGATATTCATGCAGAGATCGGTAAAACAGCTTGGAGCCCCTTCAGCTTCCTGCTCTACTGTTTTTCGTCCCTCATTTCATGCCTGTCTTTCACCCTGCTCTCATCACTGGCGTCTGTCTCCTGCACTCTCCAATTCACTCTGGCTCTGTTTCTCAGTCTATTGTCTTGCTTTGCCTTGGCCCCTTGCCTCTTGATCCTTTGCACTCATGAGCCATCTCTTCCTCATTTTTTGGCTTCTCTTTGGCTTTTGTCAGTTCAGCTGAAAATTAAATGTGCTCTCTGGCATGATATTGGGCCAGTAGCATGGCCAGGTGCAAAAATAACAACCTTAATTTCATTCTCATCACCATGTTCCCATCTGTATCATATCAAAGTCCAATATCACTGATTTTTTAAGCGAGACTTTAACCGATATATTTATCTCTAGTTCCCTCCTTATTTTGTACAATAACCATAATGCTAATGGTCCTGCTTTGTTTACCCCTGTTGCTAACTACTCACTGGATGAATGAGTCCATGCTTAGTTGGTGTATCATGGATTATTTGTTCTCAGGTGCAGCCCACTGAGGTGATAAATGACTGGACAGAAGGAGGACCACAGCTCTCTCCAGCCACAGTGAATGTACAGGTTACAAAGACCTGAAAGATTGAGAGTGAAGACCACACCTGGCCCCTTAACGACAATTGCAGGCAATTAGTGAGTAAGATTATAGCCCTGTGATCCACTGAGAAATTTGCACTAATCAAAGAACTAGTGGCTTTTGGCTACTCATTTCACCAGGCCACAAGCTCTAAAATGCAAAAGTGTTCTTTAAAACATGTTAAATGAAAATCATCTTCCACTGATTGTGTCGCTGTATCGATGGGAAACTATTAGAGTCAGCAAGGCTTGATTCTGAGGTGTATGCCTTTATCTTATTTGGAAAGCTGTGTATGTGTTAGTGAAATATTTTTGCTATTGGTCTTTTCTATGAATAGATGATTCATCTATTGTATAGCCTTAGCTTTTAGGGTGTAGGACAGTGTTATATGAAGTGCATCATATTATTTAACTTGCCCTCCTCCCGTAAAGTACTCTGTAAATCTTTGCCGTTTGATACGTGGCTGGGTGGCTGGAACAAGGCAGGAGAAATACCAGCAGTCTATTCACTCCTGGCAAACTCCAAAAACAAGAAGTTCAAAATATAGCACATCACAATCACCATCTCCTCTTGGTCTACTATAAAAGCCAAGCATCACTGGACCTTTTTAAAGAGAAACAAATCTTACTACGTATTGGATGAATAAGTCTATACTTGGCTGGTACATCAAGGATTATCTGAGTGATATATGACACATTTTTGAACAGAGTCTCCTGTGCCAACGCTTTGTAAAAAAAACATTTCCTTCCTTGGTAAATTCCTTTGGTTTAAGAGAAATAAAATACTCTAGGATATGCTGTTATAGGAAAATAATCAACTTCAGGGTGGTAACAGCCACTCCACTTCATGTCAGGCTGCATCACACCACCCTGTCATTGATTATTTTCATATAACAGCATGCTCTGTCATTTTTTATTCCTTACTCATCCTTCTCCTGCATGGTGCTTTATTCATAAATCTTTAATCTGTGAGATATGGTGTGGTGTTTCATATATGGACATATAGATTGATATGTTGTATATCAATTTCAGAGTGCTTGACTTAAAAAAATTATTCAATGCTCAGATGAGACGTCTCACTTTTTAAACTCTCCAAAACCTTTGCTTTAAGAAAAAACTTAGATCGTTCCTTCTATAATGAATATTCAACAGGCACAGCCATAATGCTATAGGTCCTGCTTTGACTCTTAGCCATATTGCTAACTGCTCAGTGGATGAATGAGTCTATGCTTTCATGGATTACTTGTGTAATATCGGTTACAGCCGACTTGCTCTCAGGTCCAGCCCACTGAGGTAATAAATGACTGGACAGGAGGAAGACCACGGCTCTCTTCGACCACAGGCCTCTTCAACTATGGCAAATGTAGAGGTCACAAAAAGATGGAGGGTGAAAACCACGCCTGGCCCCATAACAAGCAGGTAATTAGTGAGTGGGATTATAGCCCTGTGATCAACTGAGAAATTAGCATTAATCAAAGGACTGGTCAGGCAAAGAGATAGCCACTGGCCACGCCCTATCCAATCCTGAATGGCCACGAGTCACCAAGGGCACAAGCTCAGCTTGATGTCCACTAATTGCCACCAGATATCTTTGTGCCAGAGCAACAATCAATGGCATTTCCCAGTGCTTAATGATGTGGCACTGAGGAGAGGAGAGAATTTAAGCACTGGCAGGTGTGTGTGTGTTTGAGAACATGGAGCTTGGAGCTGAGGGATAAAGCATGATCTCACTCAGCTCTCAGCAGGCTGGGTATGTGGCATATTATGCGGTTAGATGTTCCTGTGACCTCAGTGGAAGGTTTTTCAGTTTGAAGCACTTGTGAGTGAAAGATGCTTGGCTGGGGTTGATGACTGATTATTGTTTTATTTCATATTCACTCCTGGCATGTGGTGGGCTCCATCTGTAAGTACTAAAATGGCCTCCTTTCCATGTCCTTAGTTAAACCTGTGGGGCTCCAGGGTAGAAGTGTTACAGTACAGAGCTTTAACACATTCAACACTTTTGCTTCCCTTTAGCTGTATTGGGCCTTCATAACATCTTAAAAAGTACGTTGTTTTGTTGTTGTTGTTGTTGTTACAAAGCACAACATGTATCGATGAATTTCTGAGTATCAACATATACCATTTGTATTTGCAGAAAAGTCTTCCCATCCAGTATTAATGGCTTCAGTTGAAATTGTTCACTTCATTTTGTTCACACACAATGTGAATGAATTCTGTCATTTCACATCATTTCCCACTGGAGGTGACTTTATATGTTTGTGTGTGTTGTTGATGATTAATAGATGATCGCCTCGCAGGCTTGCCGCAGTGGTGTGTGTATTTAGGCACGGCTTCGAGAGACTGACCGAGCTGGCTGCTGACTCTGTTCTGTTTGGCTGCAGTTCCACCATGGAGGGATCAGTGCAGTGGGCCACACTCAAACACACTGCAACCTTTCTGCAAACATCTTCTGACTAATCACCTTTATCTAATGAAGAAACAGTTCTATCCTGATAGGAGTGGCCTCTTCTTATGATGACCCTACCCCTATCCATCTATCCATCTATCTAATAATCACACTATTCAATTCAATTAAATTGTATTCCTATAGTGCTTTTAACAATGGACCTTGTCACAAAGCAGCTTCACAGAAATCCAGATATAAAATTTTTATTTCAATTCATCCCTATTCATTGGTCCATCCAATATTGATCCGTACATCTACTCATCCACCCATTGCGCAGATTTACTTTTTATCTGTCTGTCCATCTATTCATCTATGTGTCTCATGCTTCATCTTTTCCCAGAGACAGTACAGGACAGAATGGCAGAGAAACCCTGAAGGTCTGGCCTCAGCAGTGTCCCGTCTCTGGAGCACTGTGCTCCCTAACCTCAGCAGAGATGGAGGACACCTGCCAGGTATGTGTGTTTGTGTTGATGTGTGAGTTTGTGTGTCTTTTCCTCTGGTCAGGCTCTATTAACTCTCCCTGTGGCTTTGGCTCTGAATGCTCCCCTATGACAGTGTGGGCAGTGCCTGAGGCTGAGGTACACAGCCCCCACAGAGGGTTTCCGGGTGGTTGGGACTGAGCTCTGCTGACTACAAGACGATGTTCACACTACCCAGATGCACTGTGGCCTGACAAAAGCAAACCACCTAACTTCTTACACTCACTCATGTCCGTAGTCCACATTCGTACCCTGTTTGGATTGGTCTGTTAATGACCTCTGGTGAGGTCATCGAGTTTAGGGGCATGTGCACACATTTATTGCATGTTTTTTTGGAAATGGGTTGTCTGTTTGTGCTGTTATTACACCTTTTATTCACTCTCTTTTTATTTTGCAATAAAGAGGATTCTCTTATTGTGCGTCCTTAATCGTTAGGGTGTAGGGTGTTGTTATACGAGGTGTGCCATATTATTTAACTTGTCCTCCTCCTGCGTAGCGCTCTATAAATCTTTCCTCTGTGACATGTGGTGAGGTGGCTCGAACAAAGCGGGAGAGGGGCCAAGAGTCTACTCACAGACTACAGAAACACCACCCCCTATAGGTGAAATAAGGGAGCATTCCCCCACAGAAGTGGGATACACCACACAGAGCACACTCTGAAGTGTTCATAATAAAGACAGAAGCCAGTTTGCGCAGTTAAGATAAGCTTGCAATGTTGTTTTCAGTGTATGATATTTTTTGTTTGAGAGTCTAATGTAGTCTATATCAGTAGAGTCAGTGCAGTATAAGTTTTTAGGCCTGTCGTGGCAGTTGTCTGGGGGGCAAGAGTTTACTAAAGGGTGGCACCACCTAATTTTGTATTTATAATCTGAAATAATAATCATAATCTGAATGTGTGCTGTTTTATACGGGGCAAATCTTATTGTATAGGATGGTTTAGTGATTAATGAAAAATCCAGGACTAAAAAGAAGTGAAAGTGTTCATTATATCTGGAGTGAGATTGTGAAATCTAACTAGTCACATCTTTCCTAGTGGAAGTGTTTTGTTTTGTTTTTTCTTTTGGTGCTTTTCTTTATCCTTGGGACTTGATCTTGCTGAAGCCAAGCTTCAAACATACAACATTAATAGATGGTTAATGTTCTTTGGAGATAATTTGGTTGGGAAAAGGATTCAGTGGTGCGATAATGTGAACCACTCTGTGCTGAGAGGTTATGTGTTGTGCTATATCTGTGTGGGTGTTGTGGAGCCGGTGCTGCTCCTTTCAGGCAGCCTGCTCTGTTTTATGTTTTAAGTAGATTTTTAAATGTGATTGGGAAACACTGGCATAAACACACAAATATGAAATATCAACTCGACAGCCTTCACACACATGCATAACTTGTCTTAGTGGATGCAGTGTGTGTGCTGCACATGGCATGCCAGGCATCATCAGAGGAGTGGAGTGCCAGCTGAGCCAGGTGCATCAGAGCCCATGGGTGAATACTGGCCAAGGCTTAGAAGGTACCACGCCAGAATCCAGAGTGAAAAGGTGAAAATTAAAACAAAGGATTAAAAAGGAAAGGGTGTGGGGGAAAGGGGGTGCTGGGACTCTGGCTTTTCTGTGTATTTACTTCTCAATCATCATTTTGTGAAATTTGTCACTTTATTGTTAATTCCACTTGACCTTTGGTTCTGAACGATACAACTGCAATTTCGTGGGCTTCTGTAACTCACACGAGTGAGCAGAAGAGCGGTGTTCATCTGCTGTATGTGTGTGTGTTTTCCTCTGCCAAGATCAGGGTGTAGGGGTGTCGCTCCTGTGAGTAAAAATCTACAGCTTTAGTCATTTCAAAGGTTTTAGGGATGACCGGAGGAGTAGTCAGCCCAAGGCTGTAAAATATTAATCCGTGCAAAGCAGATTTTGCTGAATAGCAGCTTTAGTGAATGTGATTTGGAATGGAGACTCAAGAGTAACAAAGCAGGACTGCTTGTGTGTGTGTGATTGCATAAATTACACGAGTGCTCTTTTGGGTTATAACAAGGATGATCATTTAGTTGCCTACTTAGCTGTGAGTAGAGCTCAACAATTTTTTTGGTAATATCTGACGTTCCACTCGCATTCTAGCAGCTATCAACTATATCATACCCAACCAGTCAGGACAAGGGGGGTCTATTTGCCAATCATTTCAGAAATCTCCTACTTTTATGCTAGCATGTTGACAGTGGTGGATGTGTTTAGGAGGTGTGGCTTTGGAGGGAACACTGATGAGAAGGCTGTGCTTAGATTTTGAGCTTCAAAATGGCTCACTTCACCTAGCTTCCACCAAAATCACTGACTATACCTTCAACACACCACAGCCTTGAACTTGCACCCTCTGGACTAGCCATTGTTATGTGTGGGAGAGAGAGAGAGAGAGAAAAAGAGAGAAAGAAGAGAGAGAGAGCATAAAGGGGACAGCACACACATACCTCAAATGCAGGAAGTGATTTATCATAACATGGTGGGGAGATATTGGCTCCATACTGAACCAATTAAGAACCTGGGCCTGTTTCATCATACTTCATAACCTGGGCCGAGGGGCTTCGGAGCGTGCTACGGTGCCGTAATTGAATTTTGATTAAACACACATGGCGTGTGACCCTGCATGGCTACAGTGAGAGCTTGGCCCCGCATTGTGCTGGTTTTCTCTTTGCCAACAACTTGCCAAAAAACAGGATGTGTTTAAGATGAGGGAGAGGGAAAAGAGTGAAGCAAGAAAAAGGATGGACAGAGAGAGAGAGGCATGCAAAAAAATGGACATTAAATCAAAGACAGCTGGAGAACAAAGATTTCTCTGTGCTCCACTTTGCCCTTTCGGGTGTGTCTTGCTCAGCCCTTCCACAAGGTTCTGCAGTGCCTGGGAGATCTGTAGGTGACGAGTGACTCCATTTCTGCTGAGTCATAGGTTGCGCTAGGAGAAGCGCCACATGTGAGGGACCCCGCGCGCGCGCACACACACACACACACACACACACACACACACGCCGCGTAAACCACAGTCAGGCAGATAAGCTTACACAGCCATCTCTCAGACTGAAGGTCATACACACTCAGTAAACACTGAGATTGATAGCCTGCTCTGTGAAGGAGTGTGACCTGTGTATCACTCCACACTACAAAGTCCTCAGACAATAAGAGTGTTTTGGCACTCTTATGTGTCTTACCTATCTACTGACATCTCTAATAATCTATACGATGAATAGAAAGATGTTCTTCTAATTCCTGTGTGTGGCTCTAAAGAATTGTATAGACAGTGGTGATCTCTCCAGTTGTTTGTCACAGCATGGCACTTTATCAACCAAAAAAAGCTCAAGCACAAGGCCTACAGCTCCCCAGCGTGTGGTAGAGCTGCTTAAGAGCCAAGAAACATCCTGCAAAGTGAGGAAGAGGACAAGAAGGAAATGGAGAAGAGTTCCACTCTCTTGCTCCTCCCCCGACTATTAGCACAGACATACAGCTGGCCCGGGTGAGCACACACACCACCTCTGATTTAGACAGGCACAGGCCCCACGACATCAGTACAACAATTTCCTGTTATTACTCCTTCATCATGGGTCTGTCTATTTTTCCATGTGTCTCTATCTGAGTAGCTGCGAACCTCTGCATTCATGTCTGAAACAGACAAGAGTCTGAGAAGACCAAAATGACATGTTTTTTTTCTCTTTCCTCCTTTCTTCTTTTATTCCTTTTTGATGCCAGCAACACAACTATACCAGACATTAATTTAAAGCATCCTGACACAACCAGTTGAATAAGAAATGAATCATTAATGCATGCTCAAAAAGTGATAAGAGATTAAGATTAATTTGCATGTTTATCAAATCATCATTATCCTTTGGATATTATTATTATTTTAATGAACCAAGATGTTTGCACAAAGAATGGGGATCAGTAATTGGCTGTTGGGAACACTGGCTCACACAGGTTTTACACATTAGTGGTGAGTCAAGTGAACCTTCCTTATCAACTTGTATCACCAGCAGCTGTCATGTGAGCTGGAAAGCTTATCGAGTGCAGGATACACCATGGACTACTACAGAGCAAGGCTTGTACAGCTCTAAGCCCCTGCTCAAAAATCACTAATTGCTAGCCTCTTTTAAAAAAAAATAAAGGTCACTAAAGGGGTTACAATATGGCCAAGCTGGCAACACTGCGTTGAATTACAATGAGAGAGTGGCCTCTGATTGGCTGTTCTGCCTAGTAAATCAGTGTGAAAGATTAAAAACCAGTGTAAGCAAAACAAGGAAATGACACTTAACAAGCTACACGTATGTATGGCCAGACAAAACATTTAAACAAACTTACAGTGGGGTGAAAATGATAGCCAGGCAAGTTTTGCTTGGCTACAAACAAAATAACATGACATTGGTGGCTAACTACTATTTTGACACAATACTGTATCTTCAGGCTTTTTTAATTAAAAATGAAAACTTACTTCCTTTAACGCCAGTATAGAATGTAAGCACATTCCTGCAGTGTTTCTGAGTGCAACTTGTTACAGAAGATGTGAGGCAATGGGTGGCAAACATCAGTCGCCCCTATTGGAGCTTGTTCTTTGACATTGACTTGGTTAATCATGGCCTCTTTCATTTCTCATCTAGTTCCTTCACCTTGCCTCTGCTCGAGTACACAATGCTGTAGTGAACACTATTGGGTGTGAGGGATCAGTGGGGTAGGAAGTGCAGGAAACTCCTTTCCCATCTGGGGCACCACAGAAGGGGGTCACACCCCAAAAAGTTGAAATGCTGTGTCCAGACTTGGTCTCCTTCTATAACTTGCCATTATCAGAGAGAGAGAGACAGCAAGTGAGTGAGTGCACCCATAAAGCACAGCTGGATGAGGAATGGGCTTCTTTGCAGAGGGAGGGAGCTCGGCACTGCGTCTTTCTCATGGGGAAGAGCACTATAAATCTCCTGCCTCTTATCCTGCTGCTGTATTGATAAGCTCTGCTCCGGTGTAGGAAGTGCAAAGACAAGGGGGAAGGAGAACAGAGGCTGTGTATGATCACACATACACAGGGCCATCAGGGTCAGGGAGTAAACCGGACTGCCTCCTTCAGGAGGTGCTTGAGATCAAAGCTTATTTTGCAATAAAGCAGAAAAGGATTTTAATAATAAGAAAACACACACAATGTAAAATAAGATTGATAAAGATGGAGAAATCACCTCATGGGATATTGTGCAGCACAAGTGTCCCATGCCAGCTTTGGCAACTTATCATAGACACTTGGGAATGAACTAAATCTATTTCCACATCCCTGAGCTGAGCTGTGCATGCTGTGGCAAGGACACTGCAGTTTGTAAAAGATGCACACATACACACACGCGCACTCAGTGGGTGCAGTCTGACAGGCCAATGCAGCAATCACTTGAGTGTGATGAAGTGGCTGACTCCATTGGAGGTTGTATTAATGACGGGGAGAGTGAGCCGGTGGACGCAGAAGAGTAGACGCACTCTAGTGAAATTGAAGGAGCGCTTGACATTGCACTGACACGGATTTGTCTGAAGATCAGAGGGGGGGGGAATACGGATACTTTTCGCTTGGGAAGCCTCAGCATGTGATAACATCTCTTGTACCTGCTATTGTACTATATTAGTAATGCAAAAAATGCAATCAGGATAGATAAGTAAAACTTTATTTATATAACTTAAATAACAATGACAAAACAGAAAGTCTTAAAGAAAAAAAAAAAAAAAAAACACTTTTCCTCTTGCAAAATAACAGCCATTACCAAAAATCTAACCCACTATATTGTCCATAAATAGGGTATGCACTGTTCAGCATAACTTCCAGCTGCCCAGGAGGTTTGTATGGAATTATACCAAACGTTACTAAGACATATTGCATTTCTGGTTATGTAAAAACTAAGTTTGTAGATGATGGTCTCATTGTGTCACGTGTGTGATATCACTGCAGACTGAGGTGGACATTTAATTAAATAAATCTGGGTGAGACAGATCTCCATTGCACAACAGTTATAAAAGATGAACTGCATTCTGCTTTTCAGAGTTACATGAAAGAAGGATGGATGGAGAACACAAGTTTAACATACTGTAGTCTCTATTTACAATCCTCCCTCCCTCGCTCACTCACTCGCTCCCTCCTTCACTCCCTTGCTCATTCCCTCGTTCGCGCGCTCGTCTGGCATGTCCATGTGTCTTCCCAGTTGAAAACAGGACAGGCTGAGATTTATATATGACAATCCTGGACATCAGGTTTTTTCTCCTGTCCTCTCCATCCACCTACATGCAGAGAAAGGAAAAACCTAAGTTATGTTTGGACGCGGGTCCAGCGTAATACACATCGGGAAGATAAATGTGTTTTTTCCACAAGTTGGAAGAGATACACATGGCTAGGGATGACTCCCATGCTAAAAATGTATCTTGCTTTTTTTCCCTTTTGTGAGAAAAAACATCTTCACATAGAGCTCTTGACTCACTTTCATCCTCTGGGTAAACACTGAAAAACTAGCTCTGACAGGCTGGAATTCAAATTGAAAACCGAATCTATTGTAAGTTTGAGGGGTCTGTAGGATCTCTTTCTTCTCATTAATTCAGGCACAGGCCTGCTGCTGAACATCTCTGCTCTTCTTAAATTAAAATCCACATTGTGGCTCCAGCGCTCCAATGCGTTTAGAGGTACAGATTAGAGGGCCGTAAAGACTACTGGGATTAATATACATTAGAGATAGAGACATTTAGAGAGAATGAGTGGCAGACAGACAGAAGCAGAGAGAGAGACAAAGAGAAGTGCAGAGAAAGAGGAAGAGCCACTCAAATACGCTATAGAACTGCTAATGGCCACCAGATGTGACAGTTCCACGTGTCCCTGCCATTAGTAATGATGTAGCTAACACTAACGCTAACCAGGGAGAGTGTAATAATGAAGAAAATTTGAACAAAGAACGTCTGTTTTGGTTCCGATTCGTTAGAAGGTGGTGATTAATTTTCGAGGTCAGCAGCTTTGACAGTAGTGCTGGCTGTAATTCAAACCACAGGTTTATATTAATACACTGGATCTAATAGACTATCATTTCCATAATAACAGCTTACACAATGTACAATGGGCACACAACACAAACAGATCCACAAGTGTGCAATTGTTGATATGCTGATGTTTTCTGTAAGGAGATGTTTATTCAACATTTTGGAAGGAGTCTCAGGCATCAGCGCTTTCTAACGGTAAAGCTGGACCTTTAAATTTAACATTACTGGAAAGTTTTCACGACAGAGGATATTGTGCTTTCTGGCTTCTCAGTAACATGACACGCTGCATTCTTTTCTTATTTCTTCAAGATGGAGAAAAAAAGTGGTTGGTAAGGGAGAAGCTAGTGACTTTATAGCTGCTATGATGTATACTGTTGGTAAATGGTTGTGGTGTAATAGGAGGAAAACACTTCAGGATGGGCTATTATAGGAAAATAATCAATTTCATGGTGGTAAAATAACTCTGCTTCACATCACCCTATCCTTGATTATTTTTCTATGATACTCACACACCACCATGTTTTATTCTTTACTTATAACAGAAGTGGTTATGTTTATATACAGCCAGCAAATGGAATTAAGGATGGGACGAAAATCCATGATGCTTCACTGTTAAAACTATATGTGCCCTTTGCATTGCTCTGGAGATTACAGTAATAAGTGCAATGTCACAGCCCTGTCATGCTTTCCCAAGCTTTCCTTTGCAGAGTCTGATATTTCATCACTCATCCCCTGAGTGAGGCTCCTTCTGAGGGACAGAGTGCAGGGGACGATGCAGGAGGCCAGGAAGCAGCACAGGTGAGCGTGTCCTTGCTCCGCCAGTTTGCTTTCATACCCCAGGAGTTCATTTTCCTGCCCCGACCTTCACAACTTTCCTCTAGCAGTCTCTCTCCTAGAGAACCTTCCTCACAAGTCCACCGCTTTCCCACGAGCCTCCAAAATCCTGGCTCTCTGACCCTGTTTCATGTAATGGATTTTATCAGTTAAGCCCTGGACAAATAGAGAACAAATGTTTTGTGGCTTTAGGGCCTCCTCACCTCCTCAGAGAGAGATCTGCGTTCGCCTGTATGTCTCATTTGTTATGGAGAGCCGTACAAGCCTCGCTCCGTAGTAGTCCACGATGTAATCAGAACCGTCAGATGGCCCTACAATCTAATGAAGGAAAAGACAAATTCATATTTAAAGAAAACCGAACGTACACAATTTTCTGTATGACTCAAATGTAGTAGACATGTTTGGCATGTCATATAATGAGAAGAATCTTTTCCATAATCACATGCCTGTCAAACCTTCTCATACATGATATAATTACATTCTGTAAGTCTGATTTTAAAATATATACATTTTTAAAATAGCACACTGTATTTACAAAGGTAAGCTTTGGGAGATGGGCCTAAAGGGTGAAATTTGCCAGAAACTGCACAACTCCCTAAAATCTATGTTCCTATACCATTACAGGGTTCTGAGACACAGTGATGTTATCTTCCTTTTAATAGTAAATCATGATATGTGTTAAACAATATCACTGAATAAGTGACTGCAGTCTCACAGCTCCAGTGCACAAATAAGAAGGAAGTGTCAGAAACTAAACATGTTCATAATTGGGGTGAAGGGAAAACTGCATATGATTTTTCAGTACCCAGACACTATAGGAAAAAGATTATGCCTTTAATTGTAAATCTTTTCCTACACTTTGTTTGGCACATCTCCGGTGGAAGTTTTTTTGCTTTTCTTTACAAGTTCCTCAATTAAAGGTAGCGTGTCTAAGTTTCAGTCTGTTGTTAAGTTCTCTCATTTAGCACACTCAATGTGTTGGGTCCACAGCCTCTCCTGGGCCTCATCCAGCTCTGAGATCATTGCAGTTGGTTCAGTGTAATGGCTTCCTGCAGGCCTGCACACTCAGCATCCGGCCCAGCCGCCTCTGCTCTGATTCTGACTGATAATGAGAACACAGTCTGGAAGTGGGTGAAGGTGCTTGCTGAAGCAAGCACGCACACACACACACACACACACACACACACACACACACACACGCACGCGCGCACAGAGCACAGATTCTGTGTTCTACCACGTCCAGATAAGACCTCATCTGATCAAGAGCAGTCATTTCCTCCCGGCCCGACAGAGCATGATGGAGAGGGCTAAGACTGCTTGGGCATTATGAGAAAACACACATGTGTGCAAACACTCTCTCACCTGTCTCATTCAGATTCATCAGAGCAAACTGCAAAGTTACATATCATTTATCTTCAGGCATTAGACCGAACAGCCCTCAATGATTCCGGACTCGAGGGACACAATCGATGAATATAAATAATAACAACATGTTTGAGGTGTTTATTCATTAGTTCTGAGAGACGCATTCCCTGGCCAACGCTGCTCTTAGCAGAGGTAGTCGGAGTTAAAATATGGTGCTGTATCGCAGAGAGCTGGGCGTAAATGGGCTCTCGGGGGAAGCGATACTCTTTATCAAAAGTGTCATGCTTTAAAAACGGAGCGCCCGGACAAGCTTACAGCTAATTGAGAGTGTAAGTGTGCGGCAGCTCTCTGTGCCAGCCGCACTTCTTAAAAGCATTGCTCTCTCAGGGCCTTCAATAAGACATTAAGAGAACAATAAACGCTTGGAGAGCCCCTGTTAATCAAAGTGCTGGGGCCATTAAAAAAAACATGAAATAAAAAAAAAGCTTGCTCCATTTTCTCCGCTGGTGGAAGAGCATGTCAGAGGAGAGAACGCAAAAGGAAGCTGTTCTTACCTCTGAATGAAATTCTACAACTTGTGCTTTTAAGACAAGGAGTTTCCTCAAATAGATGCTATTTAGAAATATAAAGACACATTTGAACACTTTTTAAAAATTCATTTTAATCAATATTTACAAATCTAAGCTCTAGCTATCAAATCTGTAGCATGTTTACGATCATCACAAGACCAAGGCACATTTCAGTTCACCATTCAGTGAAAAGAACAGAATGTGTTTAACCTGAAACTTATTTATTATTGTAGTCTAAGAGCAGCTGCTGAATGCATATTTTGGTATAATAATGTTCACATAATGTTCTTATGAATTCTTGGATTAAATCTATTGTGAAATGAAACTCTAAGTCTGCAAAATACATACTTTTAGAAAATAGACTACTTATTATGTGATTACATTTGACTAATTTATAAAGTTATGCAGTTCTGAATACACAGGAATACTACACAACCTAGTAAAAAGCAGTTACATTTGCTCCAGCACTATACATTTTATATAGTGTTTATCCAATGTTGACACTTTGGATGAAACGTCTCATTTAAAACAATTTACAACACTTAAGGATTCTTTGGTTGTACCTATGCAGAAGCCTGCACCAGTGTTTCAGCCACCCTTAAAATATAACCACCCTTTCACCACAGCACTGCTGAATGAACATATGCTTGTTCTAATATGTTCTCGTTTCTATATTAACAACTTACACATGGACTTGGTATGGTGGGTATTCCACATAAAAACGCGTCTAAATGTTCTGCGAGACGTTTTCTGTGAGAAGACGTTTATTACGTATTTATGGAAGCGGTGTTCAGTGTTAGTGCTTTGTAACAGTTGGAGGTAACAGCTGGAGGTGTAGCCAAGTTATCTGACACAGGAATGTCTTCAAGACAGAGGGCTTTGCTCCTGGTGAGGGAATGACTGTTTATAGTTGTTACAACGCAAGTGAGAACAGGAACTAACACTATCATTTCACTATTGTACAATACAGATGGACTAGATAAACTTGTTCGAAAAACACTCCACACCTCGTTTAAAGAGCACATGTACTTTCCAACGCTAGATTAAAATACTAATCTAGACTGTGTGTGTCTACTGTAGAAGAATGGGCTGTTATGAGCTCTGCTACAGCACATATCTCTGAATGCATGGTGTATATTACACAATCTAAACAAGTATGTGCTAGCATTACACGCCCGCGTCTGTCCATCTGTAAAATGGATAACTCTGGCCGGCCAACTTGTAGGCAGGAAACACTCCATTAAATCATTTACATGTACATTTTCACCACCAGCCGGATCAACAGCATGTTTTTAAACATTACGGAAGTCTCTACAGTATTCCCCAATTCCAACAGTCATTCCCGGAGTCGTCACTCATCATGTGCACAAGCATTTGATGAATATCCGTCCAGGAGGCGGGAGAGTGGGGGGGTAAACACATGCTTCTCCTATGTATAGCTTCATTCAGGCCTGGAGGACTTAATGAGGATGGAGAGGGTGAGGTTAGTCCTAACGAGATGACAAATGGACTGGCTTTCTTACTCTCCCATCAGACTCAGGGGGCCTTAATGCGAGTTTGGGGGGGAGGCTCGGGGGACCATGTGCCCAACCGGAGCGGGGGGAAAGGGGGAGAAAACAAACCGCACTCTCATTAGCCTCTCTCACAGAGCACGATCCCCCAGAGGAGACAGCACAGAGACACAGGTGCTACTGAGCACAAAAACACAAACACACTCTCTTACACTTACACACACACACACACACACACACACACACACACAAAAGCACTACTGAGGTTTTAAGGTTTAAAGTGTTTTCTCTGTTTGCATATCATACCCTACTCCTTTCTGAAAAGAATTCAAGCCAGGATTACTTTTGGAAATTGACAGCTAATCAATAAATGTGAAAAAGGTTTGTCCCTGGGAAATTCATATGCAGTTTTCAGGAAGCGGGGATGCCTGGTAGTGATCCAATGATGAACTTCATTTACAAAAGGTTGCTCAAAACGTGTTGCTGAGACAATACACCATTTGCCGTTATTCTCTTTTAACTAATGATCTGATGAATATCCTGATTAATGATCCTGATTAACGTGCATTGCATAAAAAGAGTACAAGTCTGAAGCAACATATCACAGAATAAAACAAAAACACAAAAGGAAACAGTAAACCCAGTGTGCCTGGTAAGTTATAAGGACAATCTGTCCAAGGCAAATGCTCAGTATTGCGATACAATGCAATCAATGAAAATATCCAGTTGTTTAATGTCTACTATAATCAAGTAGATCAGTTGTAAATAAGAGTCATGAATAAGTCATACATACCTGCATGGATATCAGTATGAAGTCCACCAGACTTCCAATTCCACAGAAACCCACAGTGCAGAACTTCAGCAGCCCTGCAAAGACACACAGTATCTTATATCAACTGCTACAGGTCTCTCAACAACCCACTGCCCGTGCGCTCTATTCTCGCTCAGGCCGTATGAGGTCCACATGAACTGGTGGGCTATACAAAGCAGTACTCAGAGGTCATGCTTACCCTTGAAGAGGGTTTGTTTGATTGCGGCAGGTTTTCCGGTCAAAGAAATCACACAAGCCTTTGCAGGTGAAATAAGAGCGCATGAATAAAGCCAGTACTGCAGACAATAAATACGAACAGCTTGTGGCCTGGGGTCCCGTTTTGTTGAAAACATTTTCAAAACGGTGACCATGTGAAGAGCCAAAACAGAATTTGTCATTGTTTGCGATAATGATGTGTTAACTTGTTTCCATAAATGAAAAAAAGTCACTATTTTGCATTCCAGTCACAGCCGTTTGGATGCAGAGTGAATAACTAGTTTGGCTTAAGCCATTAGGGGTCTGAGAGAATTGCAATTAATTAATCCTCCCCCATCTAGTAATTTAAACATAATTACTGTTAATCATTAGTAATAGCACTGATAATTGGTCATTGAGCGGCTTAATCGTGTTGATTCCAGCACTGATATCAAAAGAGAGCCCGTTCAGCCGTGCCAGGTCGTGTGTTAAGAGCTGAAAGGCACAGCAGCTTGCAGGTCAGAACAGTCCAGGTGCAGATCTCAGCTCCGGCACCGTGTGGGCCTGCCTCTCACAAAAAGCCAGTGAAGAAAGGAAGTGTTTAGCTACCATCGTGCTTTGTACTTTTGCAGGTGCTTAATTGATAGGAATGCTCTTAATACATGGAGAGAGGAAGAAAAGGAGCCTTATGCTGTCCCACTTCACAGTAGCTCTAATGTATTACGCATCGGCTCCTCTGTGAGATAATGTTAATGTTAAATTTCTCAAAGAAAATTCACCCGGGCTTTATTCACTAGCCTGGATTTGGACCAACAGCAGTAACAAACTTGCAATTTAGTGGATGATTGCTGATACGTTTTAATAATAATTACACAGAGACTAAGGGAGGAAGGTGGAGGAGCCTGAACCAAAAAAAAAATAAATACTTGTTTAAAAAAAAAAAAAAAAAAGAAAGAAAGAAATTTCACAGAATTTGATTCTTAATGACTTTTTCTGCTTTATAAACATTATTTTGACTTCATTTCAGAAGGCTCAGAGAACCCGATCTTTAATTCATGCTTTAATGCAATTGTTAGGGTTTTATATAGTGAATATTTGTACACAGTGGATTTCTTTTTTAACAAAATGTCATTTTTTGACACTTTACTATCCTGCATGATATTATATTTTTTAGATTGGGTACCTCCTGTTTTTGTGATTATGGTGGTACACAGTTGAAATATGCTTGCTTATTGTACAATGCATAAATATTACATTATATTTTATGGGGATTTATACCACAGCACTGGTGAATTTTAGATTCCTTTTTGATGGTGTATATACAGTACAGTGCAAAATTATTAGGCACTCTATTTTTTGTGTGGATTTTGTTATAGATATTTTATGAATTCTGAATTACTGAGTCATTATAAAACCATTTTAGATTTCCAAGCATTACGTTTCTGTTATTGCTATTATTGAAGAAAAGAAAAAAAAAATCACAAAGGGTTGGCGCACCAAATGCTGATTTTGTTCCATTAATATTGTTTTCTGAACGTTGTGTTATTTCCCTTTTAATTAGAAAGTTTTAATTTCATTATTTTTGAATTCATCATTACAGCATTTCACTTCATGTGCCTAAGACGTTATATGAATGTGCTATATATCAGAATTGGTAATACATTATCAATTCTTAGATAGGGACATATATAGTAGTTGCTTTATGTAATCTAAGATTAATAATAAATGGATTTAAAAAGTGCTTTTACTAGACAAAAAACCCCATATAATTGTTGATATAAATGTTAGGAGAACTGAGTCCAGTGTTAAAAGCTTTGTAACAGTCAGTAAATTTTCTGACAATGGAAAGTCTTCGGTAGATTTTGATGTTGTTTGGTAACAAGTTGCATTTTTAGCTGCATAATTTTTGGGAATGACTGTTCATAGCTGCTGCTGATTAACACTATAATGTGTGGTTCGTTAATGAATAAAATATGTAACCATTGGCAAATTAAGTATATAGAAGAAGCAAAACACTTTGGGAGAAAATAATGAACTTTAGGGTGGTAGCAGAGGCTCCGCTTCACGTCTGGCCATCTCATACCACGCAGTCAGTGATTATATCATTAGAACTAGTATGTACATTATTCCATACTTTTTTCCATACATGTAAATTTCCTCAATTCAAATATTTTCTGTCAACTGAATGCCAACGTTCTGTACCGTACCAGCATCACTGAAGTGACACAACACTGAGGTAAACAGCAATTGATTAAAATGTAATTGAATTAATGAAAATAAACAGAGAAAGACGAGGGTCATTCTGTCAAGTGATCTCAAAATTAGCTTGTGTTTTTAGGTCTAATGGCATATAAAAGCAAAATAAATAATGACGTGTGACATAAAATCCCAATCATAAGGAAAGTTTAAGGGCTAGGAAAATTAATAAATGTAATGCCTAACTGAGATGCTATGTTGTTAGGCACTGAATGACCAGGAAAGTGACCCACCTCAAAACTGGATAGTATGCACATACAGTGGGGCAAAAAAGTATTTAGTCAGACACCAATTGTGCAAGTTCTCCCACTTAAAAAGATGAGAGAGGCCTGTAATTTTCATCAAAGGTATACCTCAACTATG
>JAQQZR010000007.1:10551976-10572836 GCA_030068235.1 Notoglanidium macrostoma
CACACACACACACACACACACACACACACACACACACACACACACACACACACACACACACACACACACACTGTCTGCAGTAGTTTCTCCTGCAGGCACACATCGAGCCAGGACTCTTCCATGGTGGGGGTAAGTTCAGTTCGCCTTTAAAAACCAGAAAGAAAATGTTCCTTTTTTCCTTCGTCGGGATGAGCAATGTTGTTTTCATATACGACAGGAGACATGTCAGGACACAGTCTTTTAATCGGAGCGCTTAAAACAAGCCGAGCTGACAAGCAGACCATGTGTGGCTGAACTGGAAATGGCTTGGCTTTGAAAAGAAAAAGAAAAAAACACCGCAAACGAAACAGCGAAACTTTCTTTCTTCAGCTGATCTCCCTGTTCTCTGGACTGGAAAAGAGGAAAAACTTGGAATAGCGGGAGCCTGGAAACACTGGTCTTATCCTATAGACCTATAGGATTTGTCTCCTATGGACGAAGGCAGTCCTCTTTCTCCAAAAGCAAACGCTTTCAGTATCGACTCTCTGATTTCAGTAGCAGGAAACGCGACTTTTGCCAAACACGGATCCTTTACTACCATGCACTACAGCACGGTGACCAGGGAAATGGAAGGTAAGAGAGAGAGAGACAGAGAAATAATAATCTTGCGTTGCGATTATTGTTTCTGTCAGCGCCGAGGGTTCGCGCAGACGCTCGTGCCCGTCGTTCAGACATTTCCACATTTCCTGCTGCACATTGCAGGCATGCACATGCAAATAAAACACTGAAGCGTGTCTACAGAGCAATAAAAGCGATAATTCAAATTTAGTCAGAAATAATTGCGTAATATAAAAAACACACACACACACAAAAAAAACAAAAACGCATATGTGCAAAAGCATGCAAAAAGAACAGAAAGTAAAATTTTTACAAAATGAGACATGCAAAAGTTGTCTAGACTAATGTGCGTGACAGAAATGCTGAATTTTTTTTTTTTTTTAATTTTATGCAAAAACCAGTATATTATATTAGTCTTCAAACGTGTTGGAATTTATTTGTTTTAATAAATATGCATAAACCTAAATTTACGTCAACTCAAACGCCAACATATAATTAAATATGATATCTTGGGATTACCATTAAAATAATTTTAATAAAAAAAAAATAGACACTAAAAATGAACACTGTAGCAATAACACCATGACTTCTAGCATTTCTGTGTAAAAATGTACTAAGGTGTGGTGGAAAAAAAAGCAAAAAGAAGTGCATGATATTGAAATGGAAATGTAGCTATATTAGCCGTTTTGTTTACAAGTTTGCTGTCTATATTAAAACTGTCCCTCATGTCCATTTAACCTGCCATACACTATACACCAAAGCAGGAAGATAAAATGCACGAGAATGCATCCTCATTCATAAATATGCAAGCTATAAAATCTATACAAGTAAACTAAAAAAAACTGCGCTCAATCAGTGACAGTCAGAAAGGAAGGTAAAAGAGAGGAGAGTATACCTGCAGTGCCTTATCTAAATAGAAACAAGAACCGGGAATTTGCGTGCGTGCGCGTGCGAGCATGTGTGCGTGCGTGCGTGTGTGCGTGTGTGCGTGTGTGTGTGTGTGTGTGTGTGTGTGTGTGTGTGTGTGGTGAAGGGGAGGCCCTATGGGGAGAAGATAAGAGAGAAGTAAGTCTGGATTTCGCATTAGCATACAGGCAGGAGAAGAAGGAGAGACAGATTGGAGTTAAAGAGAGAAAAACACAACAACAGCACGAGCTGTGAACTCGTGATCACCGACACGACGCGTTTTTACGACAAATTGGATGGCTTTATATTATTAAGGCATTATAATTTCCCCCGGTCTTAACATTTCATGCTGCGAAGCGTATATTACAGAATTGTGGTTTTTTTTGCTGCTTCGGGAAATATAGCTGAATGCGCGAATTTGTTTATTTTTCTTAAAACATTTTTTTAAACTACATTTTATTTTCTATGACAACAATTGCGGATTTTCTGGCTTTTCAACCAACGCCAAAAACCATTTGAGAATATTAATCCCTTACCTGGACTGTGTAAAATATCCGAGTGTGCGTGTTTTTCTGCGTTTGCTTTTGAAACCCTGCAGAGCAGTGCTCAAATATAAAACCTTTTTTGTTTATACTTTTCTGTTGCTTTCTGCGTTTTTTTGGGAATGATTTCAGCCATCTCGAGCCCGTGGCTGACGCAGCTCTCCCATTTTTGCGATGTTGCAGCCTTCACCACGAGCAGCCTGAACAGCCTGAACGCGCCGGGCAGCTACCATCCTCATCCTCCCCATCCTCATTCCCACCATCCTCATCCTCACCACCTCTCTCCTTCACCCGGGGATCCCTACAGCAGCCAGCATGAAGGCCACTTCGAGTCGTGCCCTTCTGCCCCACAGGCCGCTTGTTACCCTCCGTACTCGGGCTCCGAGGCAGCACAAGGCGACCCGGGCACCACGAGCTGCTCCTCTTCCTCCTCATCTTCATCTTCCTCTTCTTCGTCGTCGACGCCGAATAAGTCTCTGGTGAAGAAGAACCCCAAAGTGGCCAACATCAGCGTGCAGTTGGAGATGAAGGCGCTCTGGGACGAGTTTAATCAGCTCGGGACAGAAATGATCGTCACCAAGGCCGGGAGGTGAGTGACTCACAGCTGCCTTTTGATTTGATTTCCAAAAATCCATGTCTAAATAACTCTTTCGGGACTGACTGGTAGCCTGACACCGTGCATGCAGGTTAGCAATTACATCATGTAAGTATTGCGTTCAATTAACACGCTGAAATTGTCGAATTAACACATGCGGCATTGTCCTGAATTGAACATTGAACTGAATTAGCACCTACACTGTTAAATTAACACTTGTACCGTGTTTATTGTATAACACTGATCCGATATTCAAATAATCAAAATCAGTGAATTTTGTCTGGAAAGAATATGCAAAGTATTAAAGTAACTACAGAACAGTGGCACATTGAAGCAGTTATTAACACGTAATAGACTACTAGCACAGTGGTACATAACACTGGAGCATTTATTAACTCTTAATTGAGTAGACTTATTAACCAACCCGCTATATCAGTACAGTGGTACGCTGTAGTATTTATAAACTATTAATAGCAGTTCAGGGAAGACTGACGCGTGCGTTAAGGCCTAATAGTAGTACAGTGGAAATGTGAAGTATTTTTTAAGATTTAAGTGTTACACTGGAGTATTTACTAACTATTAATACTAGTACATTGGTACTTTGAAGAATGTATTAACTCTTAATACTAGTACAATCGTACTTTGAAGAATTTATTAACTATTAATACTGAAGTGAAGATAGTGAAGTATTTATTAACCCTTAAGCGACATAAGCCCTACACAGCTAAAATCGGGCACATTTATTAAGACTTTCTATTTAACGATATTAAGGTAGGTGTTGATGAAAATCACCAGTAAATAGACTAACTGCTAATTTTACAGCATATACTGCAAACTAATAAACACGGAACTGAAGTTCTAAATATTAACTCTAACATTTTGCCAGCAGTGCACAAGCCTGCAAAAGTATAGGCTAATTCTCTCTCTCTCTCTCTCTCTCTCTCTCTCTCTCTCTCTCTCTCTCTGTGTGTGTGTGTGTCTGTACCCTGCGATAATATGGGACAAAATATATAATAGTGTCTCATACGCTGAATATTTGGCACAAGTTAAAAAACAAACAAACCAACCAACAAACAAAAATCCCGACAAGTCATCACTAATAATAACTTGCGACATGATGCTAGAAGCTAACTCATGGTAAACGAGCCCTATTACAGCATGATACATTTGTTAATTTATTATATTATTATTATTATGTTTAAGATCGCATTACATAACAGTTATATAAATAAAGGCTCTATTTTTATGTAGTGGATTCAAATATCTTATAAGTAATATCAGGTATAGCGCAAGAGAAAAAGGCTTCTGATTTGTTTCCACTTAATTGTAATTAGTAATGTAAGAAACTATAATTCAGCTGCTTTATACCGTATTTGTAGCCCATACAGTATTATCAGTGGATATAATAATAATAATGATAATAATAATGATAATAATAATAATAATAATAATAATAATAATAATAATAATAATAATAATAAAGTGAAGACAAATAGCTTGTCATTTGTGTTTGGACTCAGTAAATTCTTTTACTCGACAAAAGAAGAAAATCTGTTAGAAAAAAATCTTTCTGATATTGACAGTGAACTTAAAGCTTTGTTTTCGCCTTCCAAGTGTTATAATGAGACGTTTCGAATAATTCAGTTCAAAAAGAAAGAAAGAAAAAATAAAAGAGAGATTATTTCCGAGACGGAAATAAAGGACAGATATGATTTAACTGCACAAAAATGAAATCAACATGAAAGTATTTTTTTTTACATTAAGGTATTTCGACATTTAATGTGGAACTGACTGTGTTTTTGAGTGAAGGGGGGAAAAATATATAGTATAAATAGGCTACATCACATGCAGCATGGTTAACAGTGTGAACGTTATGTCAACTGCAAACTGCATATTTTTTAAAATTATACTGTTTTTAATGATAGTTTACTATAATTCCATCCCCAAGATTCATGCAATAACACAATAAGAATGAATTTCACTGTTTGCTCTCTAGGTTTGATATTTAAATTGAAAGCAATACATGTTTTACAGTATCTGGAATGAATGAACATTTATTAAACTATAATAACGTTAATGATAGCGTTACTTACCGGATCTTCTCGATAAAACACAAAGCATATTGTAATCTCAGCTCTTCCACAGGGCCTGTAGAAGATATAGGCAGTGCATTTTGCATTAAATGCCGTTTTGATTCTCTATATTGATCAGAAAGGAACAGTGATACGTAAAATATAATAAAACGTGCCTCAGTGCAGTAATAAACATTTCACACTGAAAGACCTTACGAGCTGTGCTCACTGCAACGGTCGGTCATCTACTGAAATAGTTATGGGTGAATTTATATCGAATTTATTTCTATTTGCACGTGCAAAATCCTCTTCTCAAGCCAGCTCTGATTCTGGTTACATGATTATTGTCTATTACATTTATTGGATTTGCACTATAACCCCTTATGTTCCATGTGGGATATGCCAAGAAACACAGACGGGGAGAAAGAGAGACGTTTTATTAACATTGCAGTGGGATTATTTTGCATGCTAGTCCAGTGTGTGCAGGGTAATCAGTCACTCCCGAAACTTTCCCAACATCAGATCCTCGAGAAAGCACTTTCAGAGCTACTTTAGCCTCACCTGAGCACAACTGCACCTCTGAATACACTCTGATGTTAATGGAGCGACGAGCTGAAGGATCACTTTCACTCCCGAACAGCAGGGGGAAAAAATCCACACTGATTTATTTACTTATATACGAGATTTGTGGCTAGAGGGAAGGAGATGGTGGGAGAGTGAAAGACACAAAAGAGGGAAGAAATAGAGCGACATCAAATATCAAATAGATCCAAAAAAAAAAAAAGGTGTCGCCTCAAAGGAGAAAATATAAAAGGGGTATTGTTTTATACTGCACTGGAAAAATACCAGATCGAACTGAAATGCTAGAACGTATTAAATAAATGAATAAATAAATAAATAAACAAACAAACAAACAGATAAATAAGTAAGTAATTAAACAAATAAATCCCAAGCTTTTTCGGCGAAATCCAAACAACACACAATACTCTGTCCGTTTTACATTATGAATGAATAAAGTACATCTTACGCATCTACATCTCTATTTCTATATAGCTTATATATAAATTTAACACTGATCATTTAAGTTTATACACCCCAATGTTCACAGCAGCTACTGGAAAATATAAAAAAAGACAGCGAGGAAATGAATGCAATATAATAGCAGGTGTGGTTATCCATATTACTGAAAATCTCAATTTTAATCAGCAATTAAAAGACTTCGTTATTGTTCTCTAAAAAAAACATTCAAGCTAAGTGTTGTTTACCTTTCCTCCTTTCCAGACGAATGTTTCCTACTTTCCAAGTGAAAATATTTGGGATGGACCCAATGGCTGACTATATGCTTTTAATGGATTTCCTACCAGTCGATGATAAACGCTATCGGTAAGTTCCCCAGCAATTTGCGCATATGTTCTTAAAATAAAATGAATACTGCTTAGAAAAGAATTTCTTGCACTGCTGAGGTGAATAAATAGCCTATATGTAAGAGACAACGGTCTACAGATCATTTAATTTCTGAAGTCAAGCAATAATATGAGCTAAACAGTCTTTTCATGAGATATGAGATGATTATTGGTGGCGCTGGAAACAAACTATGCATATTTTTTAGTTAAATCAGTTCACTTCTTTATTTGTTTATGTCTCATCTACAGTCTACCACATTTGGCTGATATAGCCTAAACTATTCCAGTGTGTGCATTTGACTACAAAACGATACGATGTTGCAGTGTGTCTTTGAAATGCTGTTGATGAAGCATGTGGACACGGATGGTTAAAATGTCCACATAATCAGCGTTACTATAAATCGACTCCTGTTTGTCGGTTCGTCACTCACTTTTGGAGCGCCTCTGAATGACTACAAAGCACAACAATGCATTAAGTTGTTGTTTAGAAGCTATTTGGTGGCAAATGCACATTTTTCATAGATACATTTTGCAGCCTTTTGCATAAATATTGCACCGGTTAATAAACGATATATTGTGAAGAACTAATACCGCTATGATCCCGGTGTAGTCACGTGCTATTTCTAGAAACTGATTTAGACAAATCATACGTTACTGATAAGTTGTGTGACTTTAATATACTTTAGTATTTCATCTGAGGGTATACAGATTTTCGCCGAATCACAAATAGTATGTTGTAAATATTTTAGCAGGCAATTTTAATTTTAACGTTTAAACACATGGCAACCATGATGCACATCACTGTCGCATAATTCTCATCACATGTATCTCTCTCTCTTTCTCTCTCTCTCTGTGTGTGTGTGTGTGTGTGTGTGTGTGTGTGTGTGTGTGTGTGTGTGTGTGTGTTTTTTACAGGAACAATGGGGGCATGTAGAGGAGCTTGAGCTGATGAATGATGGTTCAGGTCTCGGCTTTGGAATTGTGGGTGGAAAGGCTGCTGGGGTGGTTGTACGCACTGTGGTACCAAACAGCGTTGCAGATAAGGTTTGTGTTTATGTCCTACATCCTCGTCTGACAACCCTGAACCCACATGCATGTCTTCTTAACGGAGAAGATGTGATGGTGTCCTGTAGTGATGCTACCAAATGTTTTGGTTTCATTTTCAGTTTATTTAAAACTAAGCAAGATTTAATATATGATATGATTACGTATTAAACAAAAAAGGCATAATAGTACGATGCAATGGCAGAGGCGGCACCTTAAATCTTTGGGTTTCTGCTATTTCAGTAAAAGCAGCTCTTGGACCAAATGCAAATCCAGCTCACCCAGCAGAAAAGCCAGTTCACTGAATGGGAAAAGACATGCATTAGCTTCTGGTAGCACTTGCTTTCAGATTGTTTATTTATTTGTTTGTTTGTTTGTTTGTTTATTTTAAGATGTGAGCCCCAGTCTTCTGAACCAATATAAACCAAGAAGTTGGGATTATAGTCTCTTTGTTCTGTAATAGAGCTGCTAATTATTAATTAGTAGTTACACCATCCTCTTGCCTGACTGTTTTCTTACTGGTTCTTGGTGCAGAGCTGGAAAAAATATGTTGAGTTTTTTTTTTTTGCCTTCTTGGATTTTCTTGTTGGGCATGTTGGCACCTCTGCAATGCTGATTTTCTATTAGTTAAAAAAATCTGACCCATGAAAGCATTAGTAATCCCAATTAGATTTTCTTGATATGGGCTATTTTGTTGGTTTAGTCAAAACTTAACATGGGGACAGTTGATGTGCGTTTCACCCTTTTGAATTATGCTGCACAAAAGCGATAGGGATTAGTAAAAGAACACTGTCATTTTTTTTTAGAACCACACATACACACTCGTTTTCTCTTTCAGCTTCTTTTTTTCTCCCTCTGTCAGTGTCTAGAGCCCAGGCAACAAAACCCTTCTTGTTCACAAGGCACAGCTCTTGTATTTCACACATCACTGGATCTTATGCTCCAAAAAAGCTGTCAAAATTGGGGCTTTGTTATCCTTAGCGTTTGCCATTTCAGCCTTTAATGGCTGCACCAGGCCTCAATGCACTCCTGCTGTCCCACACACACAGGCACGACCAGGAATTGGAGATTTGCCTCGCACATTTGCGCATCGAAAAGCCTTTCATGTCTTCTTTTTTTTCCACAAAGGCTCCTGTTCTCTTCTCCTGTCTGTGTGTAATGATGCTTTTCCTCTTGTGGTTCATCCTGCCTGAAGTCTTCAGCTGAAGGAAATGTCACTTGGTTTAGTCATGGAAAGGAAAAGCTTTGTGAGCAGTGTGTTAACTATGCAGTTATTACTGTTCTACATGGTCTCTGGCACCTGCGGATGCATCAGTGAAATTACGTTGTAAATCTGAGCTTTTGCACTTGTCTGCCTTGAATTGTTAATTTCAAGGTGTCTTATTTTATTTTGATGATATTAAAATCCGGAGCCAGCTAACCATTATGATTGCATTACTGTTAACCCTAGGGCATTCACTTTTTTCAAGTGTCATAAATAAATTCAGTTTAAACAGTAAAACAAACATTTTTAATTTCATGGCAACTTTGTTACTTGTAAAATTTAAAACAACTGTTTCTTTTTAAACCCTGTTTTCTTTACACTAGCACTGGACATTTTTGTTTGCAATTTTCTACTCCCACTTTTATACCATGACTTTCTGGCAGTGTAGGAAAGGCATGTTCTTCTGTGTCTCTTTCTCAGACTCGAACCACAGTGAAATTGTACCAAATCCAGACTTATGTGCAAAATGCTTCCTGCTAGACCCACTGATTACTCACTCATTTATTTATTCTCTCGCTTTCTCTTTTGCTTCATGACTATTCACCTCAGGATGGACGACTGAGGACTGGTGACCACATCCTGCGGATTGGGGACACACCTACACAGGGGCTGACCAGCGAGCAGGTCGTGCAGGTGCTGCAGTCCTGCGGTATCAGAGTCCGCATGCTAATCGCAAGGGACCCACTGGGCAATGCACAACCTCCCCCACCACCCCCGCACG
Source organism: Notoglanidium macrostoma (assembly GCA_030068235.1). Classification (NCBI taxonomy): domain Eukaryota; kingdom Metazoa; phylum Chordata; class Actinopteri; order Siluriformes; family Auchenoglanididae; genus Notoglanidium; species Notoglanidium macrostoma. Next base: position 10,561,121 of record JAQQZR010000007.1, read on the forward strand.
CTCCTACAACAGCACCCATTGCCTCTATGCACCCTCCCATTCCACCACGCAGAAGCAGCAAAACGGTACATTCATGTAGCTAAAGCTTTTATGCAAAGAGCTTTTCATTAACCATCTTCAAAGGATGTTTCTGCAAATTTCTTTATTTAAAATTAAGCTCTATATGTTGTCAGTTATTATATTAGATATAACCTGCTTTTCAGTATTAAATAAATATTTTAGTAATCAAACATTTTCCTTTTTTTAGGTAACAGTACTAGCTTGTTGGCAGTTTGTTAGCAAATATCTGTAACATGATACATATTGTATATCTTGCTGAAATGTCTATGATGGATCGTGATGGGATATTTTGTCAAACTGCCCAGCTCTAATTCAGATAATTCAAAAACCATCCAAATAGCATTCTTGTAAATTTACTGTGTTCAGACAATATCACATTCATGAATGCTACCAAAGAAAGAGCCAATATTTGCATTTTACACTGTGAATGTCTTAATATTAGCTGATTTTATTGACTATTGGAAATTTCTCAGGTAGTAATTGTGCATTAAATATATTTCCTATAGCACCACATGAGCCGCTAAAATGGTACTCTCTACTGTTTGATAATCTTTTGCTCCGGCATCTTGATCAGCAATATTGATTATTGATTATCTTATGCTTTGATTGTGGTGTTAATGCAGATAAACCTTGAGGGCTATGAGATTCATGATGTGTCGTTGAAGAAGAAAGATGGCCAGAGTCTGGGAATTTCTATTGTTGGCTGCAACTCTTCAACGATCGATGGTAAAAAGAAAAGAAAAACAAATACAAAAACAGCAACATGTTTACTGAATCAAGCCACCAACCAAGCAGCTTTGCATTAACTGACAGTACAAACAATTCTGAAATAATTTTCCTAATTTTTCCTTTTTTTATACCTTACCTTTTGCAGACGGATTAGGGGTTTCTGTGAAGAGCGTCATCCCCGGCAGTGCTGCCGAACAGTGCGGGAATATCATGGTCCATGACAGAATAATAGCGGTAGGCTGCTAATTACTTTTTAATGAGCTCTTCTTTAATTAGCCCTACGCATCTATGACTACTCAGAGTTATACACACACACAGATCAAGACACCAGCTGAGCAAGATGTCTCTTTCTTCTCATATTTGTTAGGGGTTTAATAAGGATGGGGTGAACAGAGGACAGTAAGGCAGCTGTCATGTTGAGTTTTAGATCAGGCTAATGTGATTTAAGCTAGGTACTAGTTATTCGTATTTAGTTGTACTCATGCCATCTTTTTCGTTTCTGGATGTTTCTGAATCCCTGTCAGTTTTGCCTATATATACTCTTTGTCTCTGTCTGTCTGAACAGCTGAATGGAGTTAACCTGCAGGGCTTCACCAGCCAGGAGGTCCTGGATGTGATGAGGCAGATGGGTCAGACCGTCAACCTCACTCTGGTCCGCAAAATCGCCTTGCCCAAGAATTCTGCCATGGAGATATCTCTGGATAAAGGCGAGCACCATGCTCCGTATTGATTATGATCACTGAAGAGTGTCCCGCTGACCTTGCATCACTTCTTATGAATTCTGTAAAACCATTAGACATGCTAAGCAAAACAGTACTCATAATTTGAGTAGAGAAATTGTTTATAAAGAACTGCTAGATTCTTGTCCTTGTAAATATTGTAAATATTGCATCGATTACGGGGAAATACTTTGGCTGTTTGGTGGAACACTGCCATGATGTCTCTTGTCAACTTGCAAAAGAATGGTTTGGTGAAAAAAGCCCTCAAGCTTGCCCATTTTTCTCCAATTTACCTCAAATATTAGCTGCCAGATGTTTGATGTCCAACATTTTGCTTATTTGATTTTTCACTGAAGCGTCATGGCTAATTTAGCTAACAAAAGATAGATCAATATACATTTTGCCTTAAAATGTTTCATCCTCAAGCTGCTTTGGTGATGTTACATTATCTTGCCAACATGGCTTAAGACACAATAGTCAGAACTTCACAGTGTAGCTGAATGCTCTAGTGTTATGGAAGAAGTATTCTTGAGGCTTCACCTCCCAAACTTTGAAGGCGGAGTTGTATTTACAAGCCTCAAATGACGTGTATTGTGATGTAACTCAATTTTATAATGTAATGTGAGTTAAGATGCTAAAGGATTTTAGGTGAGATAGACTTTTTTTTTTTTATTGCTAGCCACATTAGCCTTGTGGTTTACCTGCAAACCTAAAGAAACAAATGTCAAACATGTTTATGGCCTGCGCTTAGAATCAGTAAGAAACAGCAGAAATCGAACTCTTTTGTGAGTTTACATGCCATATTTTATTGAAAAGTAGGCTCTGTACTGACACACCACTCTTCAGTTTTTTACCTATTTGTTAAACAGCAACATCTGACCAGTTATCCCAGACCAACACACATACAGTTCTGCTTTGTATCTGCTCTGATTTAAACTGGCTGGCTAATGATAATAGGAAGGGAAATGCTATTTTCTGTTTTGACATTAAGATCTTTTGTTAATTATTTTATCTTGAATCAAGGTGATATATTTTGACTTTAGTTTATAAAGTTCATAACGTTTCTGTTTTCTCACTGTCAGGACCAATAAAGTAAGTGCAGATCTGTCATATCTGACATGTATAGGCATGTGTGATATTTGCTTTGGAAATCTCATGTCATATTAAGAAAGGTGAAAAAGGGTCAGTGGAGTCGGTTGTCTAGGAATGAAGTTATTTTTTTAAACCACATAATAAATGAATGAATTTGTGTACAGTCAAAAATGCAGTGTCTTGGCAACAGCCTAAAGCACCAAAGCACAATTTGTATCTTATTGCTTGCTGTGTGTGTTTGTGTGCGTTTGCTCGTGCGTGTGTAGTCCATAGAGAGTCGTCCCGAGTGTCTCTGAGGAGATCTGCAGAGATCAAGGTGCGGGCAGATGTTCAGATGGCCTCTGTGATGGAGCCAGTGGACACGAGTCAGACTGCAATCAATCAGCCATCGTCTGCGAGAAGTGAGCTCACACTTCAATCTGCATTTCCCCTCTATCCCAAACATGCATACACGCACTCTGACTTCCGTGCATGCCAACGCCCAGCTGTAGGACAGACTGCAGCAGTGAGAATAATATAATATTTAGAATTTTATTAATAATATTTCAACCCGAACATGTACTCTTCTGACTGCAGGAAAGACATCCACAGTAATTCTAATCCTGCTTGTGAAGATGTTCATTGTATGTACCATCACCATTTCTCTATAATAGATGCATGAATGTCCATCGCCCGTGGGGGCACTGTTGAGATTTGGAAATCCTATCCAGTGATGCTTCCCTCTAGGCAGGGGTCAGTTTCAGGCCATTCCTATTCTCGCTGTACCCCCCCATCCCCTCCCCACCCTCCTTCCCTTCCTTTCCGCATATCTGACCCCTACATACAGGGCATGGATTTGGTCATGCTAGCTGGTGGCTATAAATATGGAAGCAGGCAGGCTGGGAGCAGAAGAGTGATCCTGCTTGAGACATTAAACCAGCAAACAGCTTGAGTTACACTCTGACCTAATTAAACTAGACAAGCCCTGGTACCTGCCAAACTTCTAAATAAAGTGTTCTGTTGCAGTGGGGCAGTACAAGCCCTGGATAACAATGATTGCTTGTCAGGGCTTATTTCCCAATGGGGGCAACTGTAGTACTTGTAACACGATAGCTGCCTTAAACCAAAACAGTCTCTCGTTTAATCTCACTCTCACATTGTATTTTCCCCCTGTTTTTTATGCTGTAAAGAATTGATGTCACTGTTATGAGACAGGAGCACCTAGGTGTGTGTTGAAAGTTTTCTCTGCAGGAAATAGCTTGGACATTTGGCTTTGTGAGTGCTGGGATGGTTTCTGAAATCGAGAGCCTTTCTGTGTTTTTAGTGATGTTAAAAGTCTCTGAAAACTGTTAAACAGGATTCAGCCCTGGCTGTTGGGTTCCTTTCACTCTCAACCAGCTTTTGCTTTCCTCAGCTTTTATACCCTGAAACACTGAAGTGACATGATAGTGGGAGCTTTTTTTTTATAAACAACACCATAAGATTGTGATATCGTGTGAAATTCTGAAAATCATGTTGGATCATGTACGTACAGTTAGGCTTCTTTTTTTCTATTCTTTTCTTATAGGTCCACACCATAATGTGGAACAGAAGGATGTAAAGTGATGTAGTAGAGAAGCATTTCTTCTAAGTCTATTTCTTTACTGCACCTGGCCTGCAGATGCTGGCTGCAGTTTAACATTCTAAACCTGAAAGCGATGCATTGCTGTATTAATATAGTCAAACACTTATGATGAATGGTGTTGTGAGTGGTGGTGTAGAAATGCTAATTTAATCAGGTCTATGTGCTAGGGCCCTTCATCTTTGTGTGTGTGTGATTAATTTTGTTCTCTCACTTGCTCTCTCCAAGTTGTCAGGGTGAGATGATTGGAATGACTACATGTGTAAAGGAAGGAGGTTGCTTGTCATCCTGGGGGGCTTAAATTACAGTAGGAGCATTATTACACTTGTCTGTACTAGTCTTTCCCCCCAGCTTTTGGTTGTACATGTTCTCCACAACTTCTCCATTGATAGACATCTTTGCCTATCTGCTTCTTCCTCCTCTGTGTGTGTGACTGTCTGGTACTGGACAGAAGCCTAGTGGTTTGATGTATTGTCACTCATACAGTTTGCCAGTCAACATGACATACTTTCTGTAACACTGCAGAACCTTCTAACATTAAGGTCAAGTGATATCCCCCCCACTGCATCCTCTGTTGTAGACACCAGAAATCAGTAAAGTTATTGTTTGCTTGAAACACATTTTTCTCTTTTTTCTGTTTTTAGTTCGGGAGTCCATTCCACTGTCCGAGATGGAGCTGCGTACCAAATGGGAGCAGGCACTCGGCCCTCAGTATGATGTTATGGTAAGGAAAGGGAAATGTGAATGAAATAAAGTAAAATGGAAAGCAAACAGGGGAAAGTAGTTCTATGTAAGAACACACATTCAGCTCGTTCAGCTTTGTAACTTTGGCTGCAATGTTGATTAGAGCATTATTCAGAAGGAAATATACAACTTCCAAAAAAGCCATTACCTCTTTCTTCCTCAGCACATAGCGCAGCACGGTGATTTCACCGAATTGGTATTTGTGATCATTTTTTCCAGGTTGTTGAACTAGACCCTGTCATTGAGGATGATGCTGAGCTGCAGAAATATTCTAAGGTATTACAATAGTGCACATATTGATACCTCTCTGTTTGTCAGGAAAAATGAGATTGCCTTATTGTTGATGCTACAATGTGATTGAGGTTATTTTTGTCTAGTTGCTCCCAATACACACCATGCGTCTGGGTGTGGAGCTGGATTCATTCGATGGTCACCACTACATCTCCACTGTGGCTCCTGATGGTCCTGTGGCCAAACATGGTTTACTGCGACCAGAGGATGAACTTCTTGAGGTACAAAAAAGACAAAGGAACACTAAATCTTCACTTGGAATGTCTTGCAACATTATTTGTTCTCCCAATTGGCACTATGGTGAGGAGGTATGGTCAGGTGGCCCTGTGGCTTGGCCGGCCTTCAGATCTTCCTTTTGGCGGGCGTTGGTGTGGCTCCTGTCTGTTCCTCTAATAACACAGTGACCTTTGCATCCTGCCAGCCCCAGGTCTCCAGGAAGGCATGCTGCTGCCACCACTGCTGGCACGTAGATGTTTTAGCAGGAGGGCTTCTGAGTCTGACCGAGGCCATCTGCATGCCAGGCCGTGTCTTTGACTCCCCCACTGCCTCTGCTTCCTGCCCCTCCGCTGTCCCTTCAGCCCCACCTGGTCCAATGGCCATGAGCTGCTGTACTCTCAGCCTGTTGCTCTTGGCAGCAACCCTGACAGAACACAAACCCAGGAGGTGCTGCTATGTCGCACTGTTGCATTGGAGCATGGGACTTCTCAAGGCTCCATGCTAGGCTCATTGAGTATGTAAAGGGCGGTTTTACATATATGTTTGAAATGCCATGCTTCAGTACAGCTGTACTGCTAACAACTCCTTCTGGATACTTCCTGAAGAGACATCATCGGCAGATGTGAGCTCAGTGGTATATAATGGTGCTGGGGTGATCAGAAAGGGGGCTACAGCATCCTTGGTATGGGACAGATGGCACAGTGCTGCCCTGGCTTCCTTTAGGTCCAAGTTAATGCCAGAAAAAATGGCCTTGCGAAAGAGAGGAGCTTAGTAATATGACAGCCTGTATTTATGAATGAAGGATGGTAAACTGTAATATTTTGTTTGTATCCTGTATAGTGACAAAGGTAGACCTGGTTGCATATGCTTATTGGTTTAGTAATTGTCCGAGTAGAGCATGCAATATTTGGACATGGATATTTTGTGTATATTTTTAGTGAGGCCAAAGTCCACTCATGGTTCTGAATGTTTTTGGTGCTTAGAACTGCAACTAACTGAGTTTTTAAATGAAGAAATGACAGGCCATCTGTTCATCCTTGGATGTCCAGGTACACTCCATCTCAAGACTTTTGACATTTTTTGGTCATACTGGTATAATTTTGATGACCTAAAGACGCACCTTGTACCAAATGGCAAAAAATCCATTTATTTTGAATTAATTGTTCAAACAGAGTTGAATATCTAGAAATTGAAATAAAACAATTTCCTGCTTTTAAGAGTTTTGCAGAGTAATTGTAAAACTTCTTTTAATGAAAGAAAAAGGGAATTACATAGCAATTGCAAAAGATTTGGGATAAGAACTGCTCATCGTGTTGTATTTTGTGTGTAGGTGAATGAAGTGCAGTTGTATGGGAAGACAAGGCGGGAGGCCGTAGCCTTTCTGCGAGAGGTTCCTCCTCCCTTCACTCTTGTGTGCTGTAGACGACTCACCGAAGAGGGGACTGAATACCAACCTGATGATGAATGGGGCTCCAGCAGCCCTACAGCTAGCCTACAGGAGCAGGTAATGCTCACAAATCAGTAACAAGATTATTTCCGGAATAAATGTGTCTACATAGGACTAACTAGTTTTATTGCCCGAGTATGATGTTGACTGCTTCAGTCAGTGCATTTAACATCCTACTCCATGTTGTATTGTGTTACCAGTCACAATGCTCACAGCATGCAGTTAAGACTGGGAAAAAAGCATTTTCTGAGATGAGTAGGAACTGAAAACTGTACACCCAAAATTGTAAATGTAAATCTTATTAACATAAGACTTGCAGTATATTTTTACATTTTTTTTTGTACTTTTTGTAACTCTGTCTCTGACTTTTGTCTGCAGATCTCTCTAAAAGATTTTCAAATATCTGTGGACAGTACTGTATGTTGTATAGCTCAGATAAGCTAAAGTGGTGACTGTATTGAAGTTAGGTCTTAACCTGCTCCTTTAGTGCTATTTATTTTCAGAGCAACTTTATTTCTTTGCACAGCTGAACGTCGCCTACACACAGTTTAAATAAAACTCAAATGTTGGACACACCACTCAAATGTTGTTTGCTTCTCCATCAGACACCAGTGATCCAGAAGGAGGTTGTTGAGCAGGGAACAGCTCCAGAGCAGAGTTTTGCTGAGAGGGAGGAGGACGAGAATAGGGAGAGCGGAGATGAAGAGGGAGAGTTGGCACTCTGGTCTCCAGAAGTGCATGTGCTGGAGTTGGAGAAAGGCGCACGAGGCCTTGGTTTCAGCATTCTGGATTACCAGGTTTGTCTCTCCAAGTCTGTCTTCTTGAGGAATAAACAAACTGGCCTTTCCTCAAAACTCCACGGATATAAATGTGAAATGAGAGAATTTTAAGTAAATTTTTCAACTAATCAAATCTAGTTCACTATAAATAGAACTTCCTCATGAGTGAAAAATCTGACCTGATTCAATTATTCCTACTTGATGCTTCTCGATCTGTATTACAGAAAATGCATGTTGATGTTACAAATCATTGGGCAGAGAACAAAAGGAAGCTGCAATATGCCTCTGGAAAGACCTACCACTATATATCTGGCACCGGGCCAAACATCAGAACTCTTTGCTTTGCTTGCTTGCTGCGATAAGCTGCTTTTATATCCTCTCTTCATTAGTTCTCTAATCACTGTGTACAAAACACCCACTTAAGTAGCTTGTCTGATATCAGCAATAATTAGGTCACAACGACATTTGTCAATCAAAACCACTGCTTCTCACATTTTATATAAACTAGAACTCACCTTCATGAGCTGAAAAGATGTAAGTTCAGTGCTTTCACAGTTTTATCAAGGATATAATAAATGCTTGTGGGTTTATCGGTGCAGCTCATGAAATGGGAGAAAATTAAGTGTGATCACATTTTAATGGCGAGACATGCTTCTTTTCTTGTCAGAGGCTGCTCTGAGTGATAGTGCTGCAGTTCCATAGACAGAATTACACTGGTGCTTAATAGCAGTCACCTGAGCAGTGATCCCTTAAATTCTGCCTTTCTCCTCACCTCTATGAGGGACAGAGAAATGAAGACAGAAATGCACCGTTGGAGCGACACTCACAATCCATATGTTTAGTGTGCTTGTGAATTAAGACCAAGCGATGTGCTGACTCCAGAATCGTCATATTCAAAGGCATTTTTTTTATGGAGTTTGTGTTGCCTTAGGTTCACTAACTAAATGTAAAAGACTAAGGGATATCATGCATTTTTAACATCATCATTAGAGACATATATTTGAAATTAGGGGAATTATGACTGCACAGTAATGGGTAATTCAATTATTTTTCTAAATATCAAATATTGAGGTCATAATTATTTAGCACATTTTTATCTTGCTTTGGTTCCATTGAGTGACTGCTGATTGTGAGCTTTCTGTCTCCTTAATTAGTGCCACAATACAGTTTCCAGACATAGAGTTCTCTCTGAAAGTATTGTTATGGCAAGACCAGTTCTTTTGTTTTTACTATACACAAAGACATTTGTGTTTGTGATCAGAAGATGAATATAATCCGATAGATCAGCATTTCAGCTTTCATTTCCCAATTCTTATATCTACCTGTGTCACACAACTTAAAACATGGCACCTTTTGTTTGAAGACCACCCACCTATTTTTGAGCCCTGGATTTCAGAGAATTTACAGAGAACTGCATCCAGTCTAATTGAGAGGAACTTCATCATGCAGTAAGACAATGACCCAAAACACAGTGCTAACACAGCAAAGGATTTCATCAGGGAGAAAAAAGGGGAACGTTTTAGACTGGCTAAGTCAATCACCAGACCTTAACCCAACTGAGCATGTATTTCACCTCCTCGGGGGAGACTTAAGGGAGAAAACCCCCATAACAAACAACAGAAAAAAGCTGCAGTGCAAGCCTGGAAAAGCTTTATGAAAGGATTATACAACAGTTTGGTGATATCAGTGGGTCACCCAGTTAATGCAGTTATTGCCAGAAAGGGATATGTGACAAAATGTTAAGTGTCATTTACTTGAATATACTTTATGACTATCAGTTACTATACTTTTGCTCAAATAGAAATGGGGTTGTTTCCTAGCAAAAGTAAAACTCCTACCAAGTTCTAAGTTGTTTAACACATCTAGATGTACAGTACCTGTGAAGTTTGAACACACCTTCTAATTCAATTGTTTTTGTTTATTTTTATTACTTAAATGACACTTTGTCTTAAAATAATGATGGACTGTTGTTTCTCTTTACTTAGTTGATCTGTTCTTGACATAATATGGATTGCTGCAGTTATCAAATAGGGATATTTACTGCATTTGTATTATTTACTGTTTGGTGATCTCAAATGCATTAAAAGGCAGGAAATCCCACTAATTTGCTTTTAATATGGTTCTCTTATTAAGTGAACAGCATTCAAGGTGACTACCTCATGAAGCTGGTTAAGAAAGTGCCAATAGTGTATAAAACGTTCATCAGGGAAAACGCAGGCTACTTTGAAGAATCTAAAACCTGAAACACATTTGATCACTTTTTTTGTTTACCATGTAATTCCATATGTTGAATGTTACTTCATAGCTTTGATGTCTTCAGTATTGTTTCGTAATGGAAAATCTAGTCAAAATAAAGAAAAACCTATGAATGAGTAGGTGTGTTAAAATGTTTGACTGGTACTGTGAATGTCAAGAAATGAAAGTTGAAATTCTGATCTATTGTCTTATCTTTATCTTTTAATCTCAAAACTAAATGTCTTCAGTATATAGCAAAAACAAATGAATTAGGCATGCCATTCCAATACTTTTGGAAGGGACTGCGAGTAGTGCATTGATCTCTTTATCACTTATCATTATCTTTAAATTTTTTTATGAACAAAAATTACAAAAATAATTCCGAGTCGATGCAGTTCAATTATTTGTACAGTGCTGTTAACAATACACGTTGTTACAAAACAGCTTTACAGAAATTCAGCAAGGGAAAAAATCCCTGATATGACATGAGGAAGAATCCTGGAGTGAAACCTCCTCCAGAACATCCTATTTTCAATCACAATGAATAGTGAAAATATATTAACCAAGTCGAATAAGTGTGATGAAATGATGTTCAATATGAGCAGATTGTGAAAAAGAGTCCTCTGATGAGGGAACCTCCATTTTACTGGATATTTCCTTGCCATGGTCACTAATGTTTGCAAAAAATGCTTTAAGACAGTCTGCATTACAAAAAGCCCCATTAAAATACAAGTATATTTCTCATCAGCATATTAAGGAGCAAACACATTTTATTGAGCTTGTAAATAAATATAAAACTTTGCACATAATAAGCCTATATTCCTTCATCAATGTAAATCTGTGGAATAACATATGAGCGATAATACATTTTTTGTGTATTGTGTAAATAATGAAAACAAAATTAAACAACTGATAAACATGTCACTTCATCATATATCTTAGCTCTTACTTTTAAGCACCAATAGGCATTAAACTGTCATGACTAATACTGGATAATTATAGAACACCTATTAATGTTTAAAGAATGGAATTCAGTTCATTAATTAAAGGCAAAATCATGTTTCAGATGTGCTTAATTGTGCAGCTGGAATAGTAGTAAGAGTAGTGATCTGGGGTCTGTAAATAATTGTGTTCTTCAGTATAAAAAAAAATCCAACGCTGATCTTAGGTCCGCACTCTTACTTGGTGAAATTAGATAAACACAGGCAAGTTGTTGTGAACCCTGTTCACCCAAGAGCAATCATAAGTTTCCATATTGATTTTTGGTTCTGAAACCCTCATCAAAGAGAAGTGAAGAGAGTGTGCGTCGCAGATGATTTGGTTCTCTGTGTATCTTGGGCTTTGACGGAGGCCGTATTGACCTGTTTGCACCCCTCTCAGTCATGAACTTGCTATCTCTCCACTGAGCACCAGCTGAGCCCCTCTCACCTAGTGCTGTCTGCCTGCTTATCTTCCGCACTGCCTTCGCTTCTCTGCCCATAGGCCTGAGTGTAAGTGAGTAACCTATGGGAATTTGTTTAGAGTGTGTGTGTGTGTATGTGTGTGCAAAATGTACAGTATGTGTCTCTAGAGCTGTGGAAGTATCCCAACATTATACATTAGGTATGCTTAATAATAGATCGCCTGAAATGCACAGAGTAGAAGGAAAGATTGATCCTGTAGAGGACTCTTATTTCCTTTTTCATTTATTCTCCTTCTCAAACTTCCTTTCATTTATGCTGTTGCACAAAGCTGTGTGTGTGTGTGTGTGTGTGTGTGTGTGTGTGTGTGTGTGTGTGTGTGTGTGTGTGTGTGTGTGTGTGTG
>JAQQZR010000007.1:10572936-10590464 GCA_030068235.1 Notoglanidium macrostoma
GTGTGTGTGTGTGTGTGTGTGTGTGTGTGTGTGTGTGTGTGTGTGTGTGTGTGTGTGTGTGTGTGTGTGTTTGGGGGATTGATTTTGCTGTAGCATCCTCAGTAAGAAGCTTGAGCTAGTAAGGCTGAGTGGTCAGGAGGAGTAGAACCTGCAGACATGCCTGCAGCGTTCCAGAAGCTTCTCCATGGACCCTAACATTCAGGTTTTTACTCTTTCCTTTCCTTTCACTCTCTCTTTATCTCTTTGTCTAATCTGCTTTCCCATTCTTTGTTTCCGCCTCATTCTCTTTCTGTTTTCTCCTCCCCCTTTCACCTGTTCAGCTAAAGTTACCTCAAAGTCCCAGGTCACGCAAGCCAACCCCGTAACTGTAGCTTGATCGATGGGAGCCCACCACCAGACTGACAGCTGGACTCCGGCTGTATTTCTCTCCTAAATGACACCCCTAACTGCAAGAGTGCCAAAAAGCGATTATAAAACTATTTTGCGGCGGTCTTGTTCTTTGTAGTTTGAACTCCAGGAGGATCTCAAAGTGAGAGGCATGATGCTATGGTTTTCAGCAACTTGTGAATTAATGTGAAAGGGCCTCTTGGTAACGTGTGCTATGCTGTTAATGGAGATTAATGAAACCCCCTTGAGCTAAACACCTGATCTTAAGGGTCATGTCAGGGCAACTTCACCGTAAGTAAGATTGGATTTGTTTAACCGTTTAAACTTTACTACAGTGACTCTCTGACAACAACTGGAGGTTATGCATGAACTCACGTTTGTAATATTGCTTTGAAAAGAGAACAGTTGTCAAGCTTTCCTGTGGAATAGGATCTGATAACATTCTGTTTTTAGGAGCTACAGAAATGTTCACAGTTTAAAATGTTCCAGTTTTTTAAATATATACTAATACTCTATATATTTTGCACAAACTAGGAACCAGAGTAAACAGAGGACGCGTTCATTAATGGGTGTTTCTTGGTATACATACAGTTACCTTCAGTGTTAGGCCTATATTATATTTTATATACACGTACCCCATTGTATCGGTGGCTCAAGTAATTTATAGCACTTTCTGCCTGCCAAGAAAAAGAATGTTAAAGTCTAAGAGAATGTATTTTTGGCAGTCAAAATGATCTTACCTGCACATCAGTGCACCATTTAGCTGGAATATTCTGGCAGATAGGCATAGATCATCTCTGTGATTTATTTATTTACTCTTTGTTTATTTATCTTGTGGCCCTGCAGAAACAGAATCTGACCGAGGGGAAATTTTATTGCCATGACCGCAAAGGAAATTGATCAAATAGGGTATAAATCTAAAACCTGATGCTTTTAGAAGGCAATTGCATCAGTTTCCTTCAGTGAAACTGAGTGTTCAGTTCCACCATGTTGTGTATGATGAAGGCCAGTGAAGATAATGAATGTACTGCTATTGTCTGTTCTGAATTGTCCGTATGCTACAGAGACTAGCTCAAATCTTCCAGCTTCATTATAGTTTTCCCCCGTTTCTCTTTCACCCTTGTGCACCCTTATAAATGCCCTGATTTGGCGGAAAGCTCTGGAATGCCTGATGCAGTGAGTTTGTCATTAATACTCAAGTTTACTTTATACACTTTTATCATTAGTGCCATAAAGATCCAGTGCAATAAACTATATTAAAATGTTTTAAAAGGTCAATGTTAATGAAAATATGCAGACAGTGACCTTGGCTCTTCAGCAGAGAAACACTTGAGAGATTTCAGATTCTTGTAATCATGTTAGTTTTGGTAACTGCGAGTCATTTGGTTGTCCACGGCGTGAGAACAGTGTCCCATCCAGACCTCCGTTTCCCCCAGAGACAGGCACAGGGAGAAAAGGATGGGGAGGGCTACTGAAAAAATTGAAAGAGTTCCTGGAATTTGGTTCAGCAAGATTTAAGGATAAGGTGAAGTGACCACACAGATGATTCCTGCACAAACTATAGATTTACTGCCCACCTGAAACAAACAAGAATTTTAACCACTCAACATACAGGGCTTGCCCAGTGAGCAGTCACAGCTTAGAGAGGATGGTTTTATCTTCTGAGGCAGGTGGAAACTGCCCAGAGGATGTCGTTGTTTGTCTTAACTACCCTCTCCTCTTTTCCAAAGACCCCCCCCCCCCAAAAAAAAAAAGAAAAACAGTGAGTTGGCTCCATAGTCTGCATTATTGTAGTACAGACTGGATCTCTGTCTGTGTGTATGCAATGTGCATAATACTGGAGTGCTGAGAGTGTTTGTGAAATGTTTATGTTTAGTCCAAGTTGCTATATTTAGCTAGGTAAATTAACAGATTTTAAAATGTACACAAGAGGATTTATAAGCAGCAGCAGCAGCATGTTGAGGGTGTAGTTGTTTGTATACAGTAGCTTTTCTGCCTGGATTGTTGTTGTTGGTTGTCCTGAAAGCTCGCACACTCAGAAGGCAGCTGCACCCTGTAATAAGCTCTGGTTTATATGAACTCTTAAAGTCAAACTTGCAAAGCTACACTCAGGCCGAAACATAAACAAGAAATAGGACGCTCTCTCTCTTCCTTTTTTTAGCTGTCTTTACTTCTTTGTTAGTCTCTCTCTCTCTCTCTCTCTCTTTCCCCCCTCCCTCCCCACATTCTAGCTGACAGGCTCGTGAATTTATCCACAGCTGCCCGTCTGTTTCTGGTGCCATACTTGGTTGCGTGTTGAGCTTTGGTGCTGTTCAGCCCCCTGTGCTGTCCCGGCGTGGCCCCACCAGCCCTGCTCTGCTTCTCGTGCTTTTTTCCAGCTGCACCACTGACATCACTGGCCATGTGGGATGAGAGAGGCCTTGGAAAGAGGAGCGCATTTGGCTGTAACTCGGCAGCTGGACAATGCAGCCAGTGTCCTCTAAAAGGGCCAGCTGGAGTGGAACTTCAAATCCCCTCTCCCACTTTTTTCCCCAATTGCTTTTTTCTTTCTTTCTGTTGCACCAAGTTCTGTCTTTCTGTTTCTCTCTCTCTCTCTCTCTCTCTCTCTCTCTCTCTCTCTCTTTGTTCTTCTTTCTCCAGTAATACATCTCTTTTGCCTTCTCCATTTTTGTGTTTATATTCTCTCTCAGCAGGCTTCAGTTTATTGCATTTCTCCTGCTCTTCTGCTTACTCGGCAGCACCTCTGTATTGTTTAATCAGAGGTCTATAATGGCTCTGGACACTAAGCCAGGTGTTTCCTTTTCTCCACTGCTGTCTTGCAGAGTGAAACTCGCCCAATCTGAGTCTAATTGACCAGTCTGAAGCTCTGGTCACAGCCCAAGACCTCTCCTGCTGTTCTGTGCAGGAAGGAGAGATGGAGATTGTTCTTGAAGGCAATACTTTCAGTAGACTGCAATTAGTTTCCAGTTCATTTTGTGTAGTATTACTTGCTGTTGTGTTGTTGTGTATTTATTCCTTCACTCTTTCAATGTGAATTACTTTCATTACTTTCAGGGATGTATTAGAAACTCTTGTCTGCTCGTTTGATGAGGAAAGGAAAGTATTCATACTATGAATGCACTGCTAATGCATTTCTATGCTTTTGACAAATGTATCTTGCCATTTTATGACCTGTTGTGCCACTCGACACCCAGTCATTTTCCAGAACGCAGCTCAAATGAACCAAACAGTTTTGGTGTGATCTTGGTTTTGAAGCAGTGTTGAATGACATCACAGGTCATAAAGTTTAGTTTCAAAGAAAAATGATGATTGTTATGGCAGCAATGCAACTATTCATTTTCTGATCATACAAGGTGCCAGCTTCACACAGGCCATGTTTCATGTGTGTCTGTCCGTGTGTTTCACATTAGTTCCTGCTGTTCTGGCTATATGAGCATCTTGACCGAAGGAAACTTACTGCCTGCAGCAAACATTTTGATAAATATTCTGTTTAAAATTTAAGTTAAAGTTTGACAATGCATAGTAAAGTATAATTGCTTTTGTGAACAAAACAAAATAGAGTAAAATGGACTCAAATAAATCAATGACTAAAGATTGACTAAAAGTTTGTATCTTTTCTCAAAAGAAAAAAAGTGTTCATTTTTGATGTCTTTGAATTAATCTGAGCTTTACTGTCCGTTCCTGTTCCCTCAGAATGGATTACAGTCGTAAATATTTCTCCTTGTCGTGGTCAGATGAATGTGCTTGCTAATGACACAGCTCCGGCTCTTTTAGCTTTCATACTAAACCAACCACTTGTTAATCACTTTTATATTGTCACTCGTCACATAAAAGCCGCCCATATGGGTCATCAAATACATTGTCAGAGACATCAAATTGGAGCTGAATTGCAGTTTTATAGCATAAGCTTGCTGAGACGGTGATTGATGCCTGGACATACGGTCTTTTAGAGAGAGAGTGGAGTTTGCTTTGTCTTCATTCAGCTCTGTCTCTGCTGTCTTCTTTAGTTATAGCTGGAATGTGGCCTTCTTATCTTCTCTGAATTTCTTTACATCCTGTGTCCTTCCTGCTTGTGCAGGTGATGTAAGGGTTCCGAGTACATGCTGCAGCTGTGTGAAAGGCCTACAGAAATTACTTTGTTTCTCAGGTCTAGAGTTTAACAAGAACACATTTGAGTCCTGCTAGCATTAGTGTATTACCTACTGTACCTTATTATTTGAGCCTTTATCTTTTGTGGAAGGTCTATTACTCTTTCTGGATTGGGGTGGGTGTGTGTGTTCGTATGTGTGTGTGTGTATCATCCTGTGTATTTGTGTGTATGAGCATGTTTGCTGTGGTCTGTGTTGCCCTCTGCAGGACCCTCTGGACAGTACGCGCTCTGTGATAGTCATTCGCTCGCTAGTGCCCAGAGGTGTTGCAGAGAGTCATGGTGGCCTTCTGCCTGGAGATCAGCTGGTCTTTGTTAATGACACCTACTTGGACACATGCTCTTTGTCCCAGGCTGTAGATGTCCTCAAGTCTGCACCACCAGGCACAGTATTCTTGGGTATCAGGAAACCTCTGGGGGTAAGCCTTTAGTCAGAGAGGGCTTCTGACCAACTCCAATTTTCTCAACCTTCTCAAGCACACCAGATTCAGCTCATGGAGGTCTTGGTGAATTACCTGAGTAGTGAATCATTAATGATAAATGAAGTAAAATGATAACTCAGCGTATTGGACTTCTAAGGCTGTAGTTCCACAGTCCTACATCACACTCATGCCCTTGGTGATGGTGGTGGTAATGGACATTAATATTAAATACATGGCCAGTTATGGCTTCCTCTGGCAAGGCACTTAAGATATGATATGTTCGAGTATCTTATGACCGTGCCGAGTGCTTTGAGAATCCAACCCTGGCATAACTTATGTGGCAAAGCACCAATCTTCCAATTCAGCCTTGTGACTTGTTTCATGGATGAAAAACCTGAAATGTACAGCAGATTTATTACATGAAAAGAAGCTGCTGGAAACTGTCAGTACCTCTGACAATGCGAGTAACACTGCAGAATAACACTAATCAGTCCACTTGGTGCTAACCCTTCATGCGCGTTATATGCATATTGATAATAGCCTAAAGGTTTACGGTCACATCACAAATACGAAATCTTTGCCATTTCTGTTGGTAGTTGAAATAGTTCAAATTGTAATCATAAATTATATATAACAATTATCAAATTGTAATTAAAGTTAAGTGCTGTGCTGTGTTACTTCTGGGACGTACTGTTTTTGCAGTAGGTTATTAAACTGATTGGGTATTTGTTTGATGCTAGAAGGTCGCTGCATTGTTTGGAAATGTATTGAGTAGTAGTAGAGATTAGAAAAAGGTAAAGTACAGGTTGTGACCCTGAAAAACTTATTCAGTGACATTTTCAGTCTGTGTATACGTGTGTGTTTGACCCTAGGCAGAAGACAAGAGCAGTGTAGAGCAACCTGCAGATCTTGGTGAGCAAGAACACACCCCCACCCAGCCTCAGCTACCTGCGTCTAAGGTACGGACATCTTCGAGAAGTAGAGGTAAACTTGTGATCAATCAGAATAGAGAATGGCTTTATTTCATTGTGCCATTACTTATGGTTGGAAGTTCAGTTCCATGATGAATGGCAATTAGATTATATTAGAACACTCAGTTGCTCCCATACGTGCTAGCCTGTTGGACTCACAATCACCAAATGCAAAAACCTGGCACTTGAATGGAAACTGTTAAAGAGGAGAAAGAGAAATTGGGGAGAGAGCGTGAGAGAGAGAGAGAGAGTGTGACGAGAGAGACCGAGAAGGTTTATTGCTTAAAAGAGGTATATAAATAGAAATAAAGGATTGACAGAGCGAGCACAGACCAAGCATCTACTCTTCAAGACAAGGAACTTTTAGAGGTGATGCCCAGTTCATTCTTTCTGAGCCTTTCAGACACATGACCGTGTTATCCTTGAATTTTTAGCAAAGATGTAGTTGAAGCACAAGAGTCAAGTGCTGCCGTAAATCTACCCAAAACGAGACTAATTGCGCCATTAAGATTTTAGACTCTGCACATTTTTCATGGTAAATTGGTTCTGGGCTGTACGAGGGGAGGGGTGTGAAAGGTGCTGAATCGGCTGATGAGAACGCAGCATAGGGAAAAGTGCACTTTCAGCTCTTATGATCTTTAAGAGTGTGTATGTGCATGTTATAGGCAAAAGAGGGCAAGCAGGAACCCTGTTGCAGAGATGAAGGCCTGCTTTGTATTTGGCCAACAAACAAAAGAGCCTCATCTTTCACACTTTCATTCTGTTACTGAGAAAAATACATAAAGGGAGAGGAGTAAAGATGAAGATAGTGAATGCTTTAGGTCCTGTTCAGACTTGGTATTCATCACCAGTCTTGATGATAATTTCACAAGTGGACATGTGAGAGAGGCAGCTGTTCACACCTGATATTTTCATGCATCTTTAATGATGCAACTCAATATCACTTAAAAACCAGGCCTAAACAATTTAGTTCGGCATATGTAGTCTGGAGCTCAGCGTGTCTGATAAAAGCTGTAGGCACACTGTAAATGGCAGAACGTGCAGCGTTTTGTTTAGTTTTACTTCTGTTTCAACAGCCTCGCAAACAAAAATACTAACAGTGATAGTAATAGTAAGTTGAGAACAAGAAATCAGTAAAACCCATGAACCTGATCACATCTTTACCATTATTTGATTGGCTAGATGAGATCACTCTTTATATTTTATCAGATTCCATTGCAGTGTTTATCTTTATGTAGGTGATAGAATTGTTAAAAAAATAAAAAAGGTGCTAATGATCTGTTTGTCTGTAACAGGACTTTGGGGATGACACGGTCCTTCCAGAAGACATCGATGATGACCCAGAGCTGATTTTGGATAGTACCGTTCGTTATGCCAAACCTCTAATCACTCCAGAGTTCCTGCCAGGCGAAGAAAGAGAGATGGCTGTGGATGAGGAGGAAGATGAAGAGGAGGAAAGAAACAGTTTGAGAAGTGATCGGGATAGTCTGCTGCTGTCCCAAGGAGAGCAGTCACCTTTCAGGGAAGAGGAAGCTATGGCAAACCCCTACCAGACCTTTACTCAAGCTGAAATACAACAGCAGGTAAGAGGCAGACTGTGTGTGAGCCAGAGAACTGACCATCTGTTTGTAGCAAGTTCATCCTTTAGAACAGATTTGTGCAAAAGAAGAGAACCTTAGTACACTGATTAAGAAGAAGAAGAATCTGAGCTGAGTTCTGTTAAAATATAAGAGAAAAATATTTTATAGTATTGTATCGAAAATATAGAAAGTCAGCTTTTGGGGCAGAACGTCTGCTGATTTGGGGGATTGGCTATCCATCATTTTGAAATGATTCAGTATTGAAAAATTATATTTGCAGCCACCAACAATGTAACTTTGGTAAATTGCAGTATAATGTGTAATTCATTTGTTCCATAATTAATTAATTCATTCATTCATTTATTCATTCATTCATTCGTTTGTCTTCAGTAACTTCTTTATCCTGAGGAGGCATAATTTTGAGGCAGGATTTTACCTTGAATGGGATGCCAGTCCATCAGAGGGCACCATGCACAGACGCACATTCACACACTCATTCACACATGCAGGCACTATTGTGTAGCCAGTCCACCATTTTAGAAGGTGACAGTCAACTGCAGAACCTGAAGGAAAACAGCATGTACAAGGGAAAGACTGCGAAACTCCACACAGACAGTAAACCCAACCTAAGGATCAAACCCTGGAGCTGTGAGGCATTGAGGAAATCCATGCCTCTTTCACTGGGACTGACCGGCACAGAGAAACACTGGGGCAGGGAAGTGTTTTTAAAATTGCCAGGGCTAGATTTTTTTTTAAAATGTTGTAAAATGCTTGAGTTTTAATATTAATTACCAAAACACTAGTAATAAAGCAACACTCTTGTACTATTGCAGTTATGGACATTGCTTCAGTTTAATTGATTGCCCAATTCACTTATTTTTTTTGGAACTATATTTCACATCCCTTAGTGTAAATGCCGAGACTGATGCACTACACTAAGTAGCATGGTTTATTCCAGGCCTGTTCAATTGGCAGTGGCCAGATTTTTTTTGGCCCAGATCAAGTGTAAAAAAATTACATTGCATTTCCCCAAAGAAAAATATTTCCTGTGAAAGAAGTGTCCCATTCAATTTCCTCCAATAGGAAAGCTGCTCTGGCTCTCCCCATGTGCTCTCACGCTCTCACTCTTACCTATATAGTCTCGCCGACAAAGTTTCAATGTCTACATTGTTTCGTGAACTTTTATCAGATATGGCAGCTGAGCACAGTGGCTTGCACTTGCATAACGATGTTAGATTGCTTAGTAAGGATAATGCACTGAAAAGGATTTGTGAACTTGGACAGGAGATCATTGCTTTTCTTCATGGCCGCAATCACAAGAAAGCCGCTACTTTTCTATCCAAACGCAAGATGAGGAGTGCATGGCAAATGTGTATTTTCTGAGTTACATTTTCCAGCACTTGAATGAACTTGATCTGCAATAGCCAGGAAAGTACAAAACAGTCTGCAACATTGTGGACAAACTGGAATTATTTTCTACCAATTTAACTCCCATAAAATTGCTGCAGTTCCCAACACTGCACAACTTAATCAACAACTTGATATCAGCACAGATTAACCCAGTAATTCTTCATTCATTCACATTCTGATTACGAACTTTGCTGTGAGGTTTGATAACTTCCATATACCCACAGAGGTGATGCTGTTTGCCAAGGATCCCTTTACCGTTGATGCTGGGGTAGAGTTTGCAGCCAAAACCAAAGCCCCCTGCAATTAGAACTGATAGACAAGTAAGCGGCATCTGATTTGAAACAGATGTTTAAATCTGTGGGATGTGGCTAGTTGTGAATTCAACTTAACCTGGTCCAGGTTCCATACACCAGAAACTTGTTTTACTGCCTACTATGTTTGGTACAACCGATTCATGAGAGTAAAGCTTCTTACACATGAATGCAATAAAAAGACCAGTGCCTCCCTTACCGCCTCCACCAGTGTCTGCAGCTAGCTGTCACCTTCCTGAGCCTGACTTCGTAGTTCTTGCCAAATCAAAAAAGTGTGATTTCATTCACTAGACAACAAATATGCAGCACTGAATAGAATTGTTTATTTATGAAGCAGTTTCTGTTGAATTGAAATTGATGTGGACTTCTGTATCTCACTTGTACTGTATATCCCATTGAAGCCTAAACGTATGGTTAAGCAACACTTTTTATAGATGGAATTAAGGGTATTTAGTGTTGTTTGTCATGTTGATAGGTAAGTACTAAAATCTGATAATTATTCTGAAATTTCTATGGCCCCACTGCTAACTATATTTGAATAAGGTTGCCCTCATAAGAAAGTACTTTGTTATAACTAATTGTCTTTTATTTCTTCTATTTCTTTGTATGCCTCTGTGGTAGGTGAAGGAGGACAATGCTGTACCTGAAGAGGATGTTATAACAGAACTGGGCTCAAGCATAAATTTCTATCAGCATCCCCTCAGTGAGTGTGTGTTTGTCTGCTTACAGTGATGTATGTTTCTAATGTAGCTTTGTGTATGCAATATTAGATTTAGCTGCAGCTACAGGCTTTTTTTTTCTGAATCTGTGTGTATATATGAAACAGAAATAACAGTGTATAGGTTAGCTTGTGTAGTTGTAATTGCCTCCAATTCAGCCAAGGCCATTTCCTATATTAGAAAACTGAAGTCAGATCATAAGCATGCTCTTCATTTTCATAGTGTTGTAGAGCTGCTGAATGGTCTAGTGGCTAGACTTGATCATTTTCCTTTTAATCAGCCTCTGCTGGCTTTAACAGCTTTGGCAGCATGAGCATGTCTCAATGCAGATAGTCACAGCAGTGGGAGACAGGCTAGCTGGCACCATCCTAATCAGTGTCAGGTTTGTCATGTCACTGTCACTGTTATAAGATGGTCTCGCTTCCACTAGAAATCCACTGTCGAAATGTCAAGCTATTTCTATCATACATAAATTTCCTTGCATAATACTTTTGCTTTGCAGATAGAAACTCATTTATTTCATAGCCCCAGGCCTTTGTGGTGTTTTCAGATGGCTTGCTTGGCCAGTCTGACTTTGACAGCAGGTTTATTAAGCTAGGCTTGACAAACTGCCAAAGGCAGACAAATATTGATCTTCTGACAAGTCATTTACTTTAGTTGGAGTAAATCTTTCTGTAGCACCAGTATGTGCTTACTGTTTGTTACCATATAATCGATAAATGGTAGTTCACCATTTCTGGTGTTTCCTAGAAAGATGGCAAACAATCCAAGAATATGAAGATTACAAATGCTTCTGGAAAACTTCAGTCTCTCTCACTCCCTAACTACCCGCTTACCCCTATCTCAAGAGCTTCTCGCTCTTTGTCTGCATGCGTCTGTGTGTGTGTTTTATTCTTGTAGCCCTTTGTGATGACAAAATTATAATATTCCTGTTATGATGGTTGCTTTTCCACTGCTGATGGTATGGTGTAGGTTATGTATGGGAATTGCTTTATTGTAGCACAAATTACTGAACATAGCTCACACATGTAGTTAAACCAACATGTGTGTTTATGTCTGTGATTTCAGGTCCGTCAACAATGACATGGGTGGAGTTAGGAGAGAGTGAGATGGATTCAGATTCCAGGAACGAAGGCTCAGAACTCACTCTGACTGACACAGATACAGAGTGAGTGACACACACACTCACATCTTGTTTAGCAACTTCACTCAGAAAAACCTGCCTATACAGTGTAATTAGACAATTTAGGATTACTCTGCAGTGAGTGTTTTGTCTAAAGTGTAAGTGTAAAAAGACATGCTGCTGATGTTGGTACTTATGCATTCACCAAGCACTTTATTAGGAACACTGGGTAGAGCCTCTGTTTGCTCTCAAAATAACGTAAATTCTTTGTGGCATGGATTCCACAAGATGTTGGAAGCACTCCTTTGAGAGTGTGGTCCATATAGACACAATTGTATCATGCCATTTCTACAGATTTTCCAGGTACACTTTTGTGCTCCGAATCTCCCATTCTACATCCCATTACATCCCAAAGGTGTGCTATTGGTCTCAGATCCGGTAACTGTGAAGGCCACTGAAGAAAACTGAACTGATGAACAATTGTCACCTTCATGAAACCAGTTGAAGATGACTTTTGCTTGGTGGCAAGGTGCTTCATCATGCTAGGAGAAGACATTAGAAGATGGGTAAATTGTGGCCATAAATGGATGCACATGGTCAGAAACAATACTCAAATAGGCTGTGGCATTCAAGTGATGATTGATTGGTATTAAAAGACCCAAAGTGTACTAAGAAAACACCATTACACCACCTCAACCAGCCTGGAGTGTTGCCACAAGGCAGGTTGGGTCCATGTTCCCATTGCAGCCTCAGATTTCTGTTCTTGGTTAAAAGAAGTGGAACCTGACATGGTCTTCTGCTGTTGTAGGGTTCACCTGGTTTTAGGCCAACCGCCTCAAGGCATTTCCTTCCATGGAACTGCTGCTCACGTGATGTTTTTTTTTTTATTGCAATATTTTGAGTAAACTGTGTATGAAAATTCCAAAAGATCAGCAGTTATAGAAACATTCAAACCGACCTGTCTGCTACCAACAATCATTCCGCAGTTAAAATCACTTGATCACATTTTTTTCCTATTTTGATGGTTGATATGAACGTTACCCAAAGCAGCTGGTCCGTATCTGCATGCTTTTCTGCACTGCACTGCTGCCAGACCATTGACTGATTGGATAAATGCATGAATGGGTACAGGGGTTCCTAATAAAGTGCTCTGTGAGTTATATCTGTATTAGGAATTGCTTGTAGTATATTAGTAGTGTTGTAGCCCCACCTACTGGACTAAAAACAGTATTACAGAATGACCTACCCAGGAATCCATCAGTACCATCACAGACACTGTTAACAGCGTACTTACAACTAGAGGCATGTTCAAATGGTTCTAAAGTTACAAAAACAGTTGTACTTGAGTCAAAGATTATAAATTTACTGGGGGGGAAATCATTTTGTATTTCTTTTTGTGTTTATATTACAGAACATGTTCTATATGGACGTTTTATTTCATTTAATAATATTGTCAAAAATACATTTAAATGAACATAAATTGAGACTTTTAAAATGTCAAAATAATCAGATATAAGGCAAGCTTTTACCAGTACTACTTGAATATTATTTTTTGTTATTATATATTTTCTAATTTATTCTGTATCTTTATAAGGTTATAAATTTGATTGTTTTATCCTTTTATTATATTTATATATTTAAATCAGTTAAAGTGTTGCTTTGTTTTAAAGGTCAACTATGTAGGATTTAAACACCTGAATGCCCTTCCTTTACACCTCCCTTTCCAAGTGTGTATTAGAACATACAGTAGCTGTCAGGTGCACGTAGTATACTTCCATGGTAAATAATAAATACCTCCATTTTTTTTTTAAATATCGTGTCCTGAAAATCGTTAGCCATCACCAGCAATCATAGATGCCTCTTTCCCTCTTCCTAGTCTTACTTTCTTCTTCTTTGTTCCCTCCGGATTCACACTGTTACTTGTAAAAACCTGAAACGTGGAAGGTGCTCGCTAGAGGTTTGTCCGTTCTTGGCTACTGTAGCGGCCAACATGGCAGCTCTGTAGAGGTGGATCCGCTTCCTATAAAGATATAAAGGGCTCATTCTAAGCTTATGAAAACACAACAATTCATAGTTACAGGTAATTATACACAAATGAAAGTATATGTACGAATCCATAAGTATATTATGGAATATATACTTCATTTCTGCTAATAGATTCTGCCTCAGAAACCTACATAGTGGACCTATAATGTTAGTCTTGTAAGCCAGACTGGTACAGACACTGGTAACTTTTGTAATAATCATGGCCAAGACATGTTTGTATTAACAATAAAAGGCTGTTTTGATTCAGATTTTAAATGAGCAACCACAGATTTTTCCCTTAAGCCACTGAAAAATATTTTCTTCACCACCAAGTGCCTCAAACAAAATTTTGGAAAACAAATTTTTTTTTTTTTTTTTAGAAAAATGTCTATATTTTGTGTAGAAAAAGCTCAGTGTGCCATGGAGTTCAGAAATTCAGCTGTCTGACAAACGCACCTTCTTCACAACAATATAATGGCAAACACCGGTAAACAGATATCCCTATATATAATTTTCTGCCTGATATACCTTGATTGTAATTGATATATAGCTTATGTCTTGTGAAATCATGTTTTAACTGCTTTGTAAATTTGTGTAATGCATTTGTGTTGATTTCAGCCCAGTTTTATAAACCCGATAAAACAGTTGTGACTGATTTTCTGTAGACAAGTATGAGTAAGATTAGTTGACCTGTATTACACATCATTATTGATCACTAATCACACAGAAATAATTCATGTAGTCCTTCCTAATATGTTTATCAAATTCAGAGACTAGCTGAGCAAGTATGATTGTGCCTTGGACATTCATGTTTTTCCAAGCTGAAGCAGTGGCACAGGTTTATATCTGAACTGGAGAAATTTTTGGACGTTTTGAGTGCACCAGAAAGTAGCAGAAGTGTACCAATGTATCAGTTTCTTTTGTAAAGGATTAAACTGAAATGAGCTTTAATTCTAGTAGCTACATTTTGAACAGATTCAGAATTACATACACATGCACCTGTTGGTAATAATGCATGAAAATAAGGGAAGAGCAAAAAGTAGCAGGTCAGAGCAGGAGAGAGAGAGCGAGAGAAAGAGAAGAAAGCTTATGTGAGAGCCTCCACACTGGCCTGAAGCTGTACTGGGAGGCAGCTGAGACTCTGACAGCTGCTTATGCTGTCAGTGAATGAGGGAGAATTAAGAAATCAGGTGTATGTGTGTGTGCGCATGAGCACTTGCCTGTGTATGCGCAAGCATACAAATGATCTCTGTAGCATGGTGACTGTTTGAAATAAGATTTCAAACAGCAACAGGCCCTTAGGGTTGCATCAGTGTTTGGCTGAAAATAAATTGTAATATAAAGCTTTAGTGAGTTTTATGTAGCCGTCTATATCTGTGTGACCTCCAGAGAGAAACAGAAATCCATTTGTCAGAGATGTGCTATTGTGTTACTTTGTGCATTATTATATTCCTTTCACACTATTGCTGTGTTTATTTATATATGCATTTGTGTCTAGTGTTGATCTGCTTGTCAGAATTTAAAAGTACTGTGCAGAAATGATATCTTCTTAATTATTTTTGATTCTTCTTTAAAATACAGGGTTAAGGACATGTTTATGCATATAACAGAAGAAAAACTCTTTATTTTTCCATGTTGCATTCCACAGATCTGCACAGCTGTCTTCATTTGCCAGACAGAAGAAGAGAAGTCAGGGGGTTGCAATGGGGCTGATGAGAGACGAACACAGGTTAGAGAACATTACATTGTGTTAAAATGCATTATTGACCTTTGGGACACTCTTCTGCTAAAAATTCTTCTACAAACATTACTGTTTTAGTTCAGGTTCATTACAATGTGGACATCCTGTAACTGTGTGTGTGTGTGTGTGTGTGTGTGTGTGTGTGTGTATTATCAGTGATTTACCAGAGAGAGAGGATGGAGAGGGAGAGGAAACACCCATCTTTAGTCACTGGGGTCCCCCACGCAGGTTATTTCTATTTTTGTTATTTTTGTGTTTTCTTTACTTCTAAATTAAACATAAAATAGATAGTTATACTGTCAGTAGTGTTACATTTTCCAGCAGATATTTACTGCAGTCACACTTTTTGTGTCACAGAATCTCTAGTAACCTTTTATACAGCATGTTGTTGGTGACTGTATGATAATCTATGCAGTGAGCATACATGGTGAATATGACGTCATTTGAGTGTTGACTTATGTCTTTATTTACCAGCTTAAATAAATGAACATCATTACTGTGTCAAGTCAAAGTAAAGATGGATCCTGGGTAGCACAATATATACCCCAGTGTTTCAGATTCATTTTTATTTTGTGTTCATCATATATCACATCATAATATTGTCTTCTCTTACTTTTCTTTTAATAGAAATTCACGAGATAGTTAATTTAAATGATATGAATGCGTAGTATATCACTACTGCTAAAATTTGTGTATAAAAATGCAGGCTAGTTAAGATTTGAATGCATTACATTACTGAGAACTTTACATAAATAAGAGTTGAATCTAAGTGTAGAATAATTGGTCAGGTTTTTTTAAGATATAATGTGACTAAACATGGTGTGCAGGTTTATGAATGTGATTGAATTTTGTAGTGTGGAGGTTTGGCTGGATCCTGGCGAGTTTCTGGGCATCAGTATCGTTGGCGGCCGGTCAGTCATAAAGCGGCTGAAGAATGGAGAGGAGTTGAAAGGCATCTTCATTAAACAGGTGCTTCCAGACAGCCCTGCAGGACGCACACGCGCACTCAAAACTGGTGACAAGATCTTACAGGTGAGCAACACATGCACACTCATACACACATACACACACATGCATACAAACACCTCCAGATTTGCCACAAACCAGCTGGGGTATTTCTAAGATGGGTTGATGGTACAGAATAATCGTAGAAAATGTCCATGATACACTGATGTGCAGCTGGTACAATAATATAATTGATTGCACAGAAATATGACACTACTCTGTTCCTCAGGTGGCAGGTATAGACCTGCAAAACGCCAGCCATGAGGAGGCAGTGCAGGCCATTAAAAATGCTCCAAGCCCTGTGGAGTTCATCGTGCAGAGCCTTTCATCCACTCCCCGGGTATTGCTCATGACTATTTCTAAAAATTCTCTACTGTCAAATCTTTTATTCTCCCCAGCTGTCGTTGCTGCATGTTCACAGTTCATCATTTCCATTTACTCTAATGATATCCTACAAATGGCAGCTGATTGTTTGAAGCAAAATTGATTTTAAAGAAGAAAGGTTGTACCTTGTGGCATCATTAAAGGATCATTTGTGGCAACAGTGAAATAAAAAAAAATTAAAAAAGCTTACTTGTTAACCTCACTTCAAAAAAACAGTATCCACAGCTAGTAATGAAACAAATGAATAGCATTTTAAAATTTCTAATAAAAGTGCTAAAACACTTGGTGGTGTGGTGTTAGAGGAAATTAATCAATGACAGGGTGGGGTAATGTGGCTCAACACTAAGCAGAGTTATCA
Organism: Notoglanidium macrostoma; assembly: GCA_030068235.1. Lineage (NCBI taxonomy): Eukaryota > Metazoa > Chordata > Actinopteri > Siluriformes > Auchenoglanididae > Notoglanidium > Notoglanidium macrostoma. Next base: position 10,589,520 of record JAQQZR010000007.1, read on the forward strand.
CCCTGAAGTTGATCATTTTCTTATAAAAGCACATCCTGAAGTGTTTTACTTCTCTTATACACTGCAAATTGGTAATTGAATAACAATTTTTTTATTTATCAAAGAACGAGACTTCAGGATTGAGACTTCAGCAGTGCTGTGTATGTCATTTAAATTACTTATAACATACAGGACGACTCCGCTAAAATACTGCCCGAGTCTGATGCTGGTGTAGAGTCATACTTTACTATGTGGTAAAGAATAAATTGATTCACCCTTTAAGATGGATGCTGCTTCTGGTTTTTTTTGTATGCGTTTTGTTTTTTGTTTTGTTTTCTTTTCTTTTTCTGTAAATAACTGTGTCATCCAGTGCCAGAAACTAAATAAGAATATCTCTGTGGTTTGAGACAAGTGTGGAATTATTTGCTGTGCAGTTTGTGTCATGCTGAACCGGAGGCTGTAAACTTAATCTTCATTTATTTAACTACATTAGGCTTGCATCTCCCATGTAAAACTTGAGGCAAATGTTAGGGAACAACAAAATTACTCCTCGTAAGAGAGAGCACTGTGATTCTGGGATAAAGTTTATTTTTAGTATGATGCTGTTAAATAAGTGACAAGGACATATCTAGCTATTAAGATTGTTGGAGTCAAGAAAACCCACTTTGTCTGGGAAATGACTTTTTTGCCTGACCTTTGTTTGATCATCCATCTCCATTGGCGTAGCCTATTAATGAAGTCTTGGGCTTGCTGGTGTAACTGCACTTTTTGCTTTTTTACTTTCCCCCTTACTACATGGGTATACATCCATTTTCAGATCTAAATCTGCTTCTGCTGGGTCTGAGAGATTGGTTCTGCATTTATCTTTGCTGCTTTGTTGCTTTATTAAGTGTGTGTGTGTGTGTGTGTGTGTGTGTGTGTGTGTGTGTGTGTGTGTGTGTGTGTGTGTATGTGTATGTATGTGTA
>JAQQZR010000007.1:10591682-10625421 GCA_030068235.1 Notoglanidium macrostoma
GTGTGTGTGTGTGTGTGTGTGTGTGTGTGTGTGTGTGTGTGTGTGTGTGTGTGTGTGTGTATGTGTATGTATGTGTATGTGTGTGTATGTGTGTGTGTATGTGTGTGTATGTGTGTGTGTAGCCTGTTTCAGTCACAGCCTCAAGTATAAGACAGCACAAGGCCAAGAGGAAAGGCATGCTGGTGAGCAGCTTGTTCTGTCCCTTTATCCCTTTTTATCTTCCTAACTTGGTTTAAATCTAGCTTTTGTCACTTCATTAAGCAGCATGCTTTGTCAGCTGTCTTGGCCAAGCTGGTTTATTAAATGTATTCAGAGCTTGTGAGAGACAGCCACCAAGGTGTTAGAGAGGACTCAAATTCTTGTGGAATTCACATCTACAAAATGAGATGTGATGTGACTAGGTTTGTCATTGTGTTGGTATTGGGTGTGCTAAATGCGACTCAGTTCCCAATATAGAGTATAGAGTATACTTTGAGAGATGCCATAATAATTACTGCATATTAATTGGTCCAATAATCATTTGTATCATGTGTAAATGCACAAAATCTGTTGTGCTTTAAATTGCCTTTTGAGTGCCAGTAGCTTGGTGAAATAATGTAAAACATTTCTCCTCTGGTCCGTTGCATGCATGCGTTTATGTAATACATTGTTTGTTATAAAACCTCCAGTGTTATAAACTGCAACGTTTAAACCCATGTTCAGCAAGGTTCCACAATAAAAACTCACTCTTACTCATTACTGATAATCCAGTAATCTGAAATAAACTATTTCACTTTCTGTGGCATGAATTGCGAGTCGTCACCATGTGTAGATACGGTGCTCCTTTGTAATGTACTGCTAGAGGTGGTGCAATACTGAGTACTGATTTTTATTATTTTTTTTATTATCAGGTTTTATGTTTTACTTTCTTTAACACAGACAGTCATCTGAATTCTAAGCAGTATGGACTTGAATCAGATATACTGGTACAAGGAAAAGTATATTGAGCAGTGGGTCCCCAGGGAAAGAGCTCTGAATTTCTTTTCTCCATTTTATCACAATGCCTTATTCCTCTAATCATAATCTATCTAGTGCACCCTTCAGGATATCTGAAAATGCCCCAAACCCAGCCGCTGCACAGGGAAATTGAGTGGACTGTGTGAAAATAGCATGTTTTCATGTCTTTGTCATCCACAAGGGTTTGAAACACCTCCATTGGCAAAACCATGCATTTCTCATTGTGCCTTATTCCAGCCTATATAATCACCAGGAAATCAAGACTACAGCTAATTTAAATGCAAGGCAGAGAAAGAGGAAAAAATGAGAACCCGTTTCTAAAGAAATGGTGTCATCTCTTCTGGGAACATCTCTTTTACTGAACTCAGAAATGACGAAATTCTTGATTACAGCAGCTTTAGTTTGTAATTAAATTGAAATAGCAATAATTGTCCTAATTGCTCCTTCAGCCATTAGTATGCCACATGGCTCCTGAGGATTTGAGAGATTATTCAGCCCACTCAGTGCAAGTCTCCTCATTAGTTGCTAAGAAATTTAATTAACATTCCAGCACATTTCCAAAAAATATTTCATTGTCTTCTGGAGGGAAGAGAGGTGTGGGATGCCTTAACAAACCAACAAAGGTCAAAAAAGGATGCCACAAGAACAGAATTTACACTGAAATGTAGACAAAAGGAGTGCTTAATTCATACTCGTGCTAGTATGAGTTTGGACTCTACCTGTTGACACATTTTATGATGTTGATAATGCACCTTGATTACATTTTTCAAATTTGAAATAAAAGTTTCTCTTTAGCTTCTGTTTCATTCATTAGCTACTAATCAGGCATAAGTGAGTCTTGAAGAGACGGAGCAGGTACAAAACTGCCTTGAGGATGCTGCTCCCTCTGCTATGTAGCTTCATTCACAAGTCATTAGCGAGCAGCACAAATGGCTGGTTCACGCTAACAGATCAGTCAAAGACTGCCAGCGCTGGCCAATGAAACAGCAGCTCCATTCAGCAGCAAATAGGATTAATTAAACGCTGCCATAATTTAATAAATACCTACCAAAATAGCCTGTTTATTTAGACAACATGATGATGTGAGCATTCACAAGCACTTTGTGTGGGTGTGTGGAGGTGTGTTTGCGTGAGTAGAGTATGTAAGCAGCCTAGAGCCTGTGCTAAATGAATAAATGTAGATGCACTTTTTTGCAGCCTGTGGTTGTTTAAGCTGCTGTTCAGAGCACACCTGTTTTCTCTCACCTCAAAGCAGGCAGTGGTATGGGAGAAAGCAATCTGTCTACTCTTTGTAGCGTTTTTATCCCAGCACTCCACTTCAGAGTATGCCAGAGCATCGTTTACATTTTTCCTTTTATTTCATTTTTGTCCATTTCGGTTTCAGCACTCAATGCATGCTGCTGCTTATTGTTAAATTCTCAATAGTTGTTGAAGATGTAAATGGGTCCAGATGAAAGCGCTTACACACACACACACACACACACACACACACACACACACACACACACACACACAGACAGACCGACAGAAACACAAACACACACATATAGCATGCCAGACAAAAGTTTAAACATAAATTGGTAGGTAGACATGTCAGTAGGTGCATGAATTAATGACTGCGTGTATAGGTGAATAAAGGGGTGCAAATGACAGGGGTGGAAGGGGATACATAGATATGTGATAGATAGATGGCTGGATGAATAGGTGTAGAATTGAGGGATGGACAGACACATGGATATGTGGAATGTGGATTGCATTAGATAGATAGCGGAGAGAAAAACAGCTTTGAAATATGTCTGTGCTTTAGACATTACATCTGGAGGTATTTCGATGATGATAAACTCCAGTAAATTATGCTGAGCTGTGTACAGTCTGCTTAGAGTGAACCATTTTGTCTTTTCAAATTTAGTTTTCCATTTTTGAGCACTGATTTATATTTTATTTAAAAGCTTTTCAAGGCCTGGTAAATGATAGGTAAACTACTTCACATGCAGCATTGCTAGATGTTTGTAGACTCCATCTGATACGTTCATGATGAATGCTTATATACTATTCTGATCTTTGTGTTTTGTGTTTCTGCATGTCTGTGTATGACGTAGAAACCAGAACAGCGGAGTGCGCCTCCCCCCATGCGTCTTCCTCCACCATACAGACCTCCCAGCCTTGTGCAGGAAGAGGAGGATCCTGAGGAGGACAAAGGTTGGTGATTTTTCCCTCTTTTACCTTTTTGTTTGTTTATCTCAAAACATGGCGTCACATTCCCAGACGTCTGTGGATTGGCAATTAAATCCAAAAACTGTAATCATGTCTTTATAAACTTAATTAACTTAAGTTAATTAAATAAACTTAAACTTAAATCTGGGTAGTGTCATAACGAGTAAGGTGTGCATTCTGGCTATTCTGCTTGGTCTGATCATACTTGCCTTCATTTCTACATCACACTTCCTCAGTGTCCTACTGTATATTGTGTTGTTGCATCAAAAGTGCACACACCGGTCAGATTTCCACAAGGCTACCTATCTTATACAATAACTACTACTATGATGTAATGTCTGTATTAATGCTGATCCACTGGATTCATCTCGCACTGCTGGTGTTTTAGTTTACTCATTTTTTTGGACTGAGTCTTTGGTGATCACACAGCAGACTATTAGAACCTGTTCTTGCTATGTCTAGCTTTATTCCTTGTAGACTGGATGTTTTACTCCCGTATCTCTCTATAATGTATCGGAGGTTATCAGAACAGTCTTCGGGGCTCAACTGACTCATGGTGGACTGACTGTGAGACACCTAGCTCTGTGCGGAGAACTTCATAGCTGTGTACCATTAGCTGTTATGCTAGGATCCCTGTTAAACCCAGATCTCCAGGAACAGGCTTTAGCATCTAGGTATTATCTCATATTAAAACAGAGCACCGTTGAATTCTTGATTCTGATTGGTCTGGTGATATAAAGTCATTTTCATATTTTCTTTAAGGAGGTGTTTATTTAGCATTTATGGAAGGAGTCACCAGTGTCAGTGATTTTACAATTTCGAACATGTGAAAGTCTTCAGGATGGAGAGCATTGCTAATATAACAAGCTGCATTTTTGCCCCTCATTTATTATCTTTGAGAGAGAGAAAAAAAGAGTGGCTGATGAGGGAATGACTGCTTTATAGCTGCTACGAAGTAAGTGATAACAGGACAGTTATGTGCAGCTATAAACAGGTAAAGCACTTTTTGTGCTGTTTAAAAGGAAAATAATCTTAATCAACTTAACACTACTCTGTTGTTGAATATTTCTCTATAACAGCTAATAAAGCACATGGAATTTGTTGAAGGATAATGGACAAGCTAGTGTTTTTTTTTTTTTTTTTTTTTTTTTTTTTAATTAGGAAAAATTATTTTTAGATGGCAAGATTTAGCAGAATATGGTGCAACATTTTAACAGAATTAACATTTTAAGAATTAAAGGCCTTCCTAATATCATACTTTTGAGCTTGGATGATATCATATTTTAGGTATTTTATGAGAATTATATTTAATCTGCTGCCTTTTTCATTCATTTTTAATGTTGTTAAGATCCAACTCTAACTTGTGTCTGAGAAAGTGTTGTATGTTGAACTAAGGCTGGCATTAGTAACCTGCTGTGGAGCTAGAATACACACAGACTGAGATGGTTCTGTCTTAAAACCTTTTTGAAAATTGATTTTGTTGCCTTTTTATTTTTACAGGGTGCCTGTGGATGTTAATACTTAAATATTTAATGCTAGTTCGATCAAAGTTATCAGACATGTACACAAGTGGCACAAATACACAGGTTTTTGAGTGTAATTTTGTACTAGTAACATGCTATGACTCTGTAACTTCACATCTGCTGCCAGACAGGATCTCTGTGAGTGATAAGCCACCATTAGCGCTGATGCTCAGGCTCTTATCAGGCAGCTGTCTGTGGCCCAGGACTGCTTAATGAGAGACACTGCAATGATGGCAGTCAATAGTTAAGCTGAGCTAAACACCCCCCCGCCCTATATTGCTGCATGAGCTTTTACACACACTAAATGTTCAGACTGAAAGCTGCTGTAGAAGCCTCCAGGGGTGTGAAAGTCAGCAGTTTGCTTAATCCCTCTATATGAAACATGCTGAAGCTCCCGGATTAAGATAGGAGTAATCTACTGTATATATATTGTGTGTGTGTGTGTGTATAGAGTAAGTCAGATGGGGAAACTTTTATAAGTGTTGTAACAATGGGATTACTAGAGCTGGCCTTGTAGTAGGACTTCAGTAATAAAGGGTTTGCTGACTGTCTTTTTCATTTTCTGTCTGATTTCACACATCATTAACAAAATAGATAAGACCATCATCAGACCGTTAATACGTGTGTTTTGTGTTTCCACTCCGGCGATTCCGTTGTCTCTTAAAAATTAATGCTCCCGAATCTCCCCTTCACATCTGCTCGACTGGAACAGCATATTCATGGTACAGTGCTGGCCTGGCATTTTAGCTAGAAATTTATGTGCACTTTAGAATGACTGAATGCCACCATCTGTCCTGGGCTGATGCGAGAGCAGCGGTTTGAAGAAGCCCAGCAAAGGCTGGCTATTGTTTGTGTGTGTGAAGGGTGAGGGATCTTGAAGGTGGGTCATTCATTTTCAGGCATCAGTCAGCTCCAGGAACAGCAGGGGGTGAGTTTGCAGAGTGCCAGAAGAATATTTTATCCTGGCTCAGAAGTTAGAATTATTACTATTATTAGTGTAGGTGAAGGGTGGCAAAAGAGCTGTTTGCAGATTGACAGCTTCTGTTCTTCATCCCAAAGAATGTCAAGGCTAAATGTTATCTTGTGCACTAACTGAAATCCACTTCCAACTAGAAGAAACAGGAGAATTACCAGTAATAACTCATTTCAGAGCAGGAAAATGTAATGATCGTCAGAAAATGCTGTTTATTTTGGTAATGTGATGGAGAAAGTAAGATAGCTTTCTCTTCTTTCTGTCGCTCTCTTTTTTTTAAAATCTCATTTCTGGGTATTGTACCATGTTATTATTCTATGTGGTTTAGAGAGGAGGCATCCATATTCTGAAGTTTATCGTAATGTTTTCACACACACAACCTGAGACAAAATGTTCAGTTGTTGCATCATGCAGACTTTGACATTGTTAACACTTTCACAAGAAAGTCTCATTACATGTGAATTGACTTGTAAGAAATGAACTGATTTGGGGGACTTAACTCTGAACTCAATTGAGTTTTGCTGCACTGTGTCTTATAGCTTGCATGTCACTAGTGCAGTATTTCCAAGGAACTGTACACTGTCCAGCCCCATAGTCATTCTACCCCCGGATTATGACCCTATCACAATTAATTGCCATTAAATCCTGTGTTAAAGTGCATAGGTAAAAGGAACTTGTTTCATTTGCAGATAAATTAGACCTCTCTCCCTGTGTGGGCAGCACTGTGTAATGCTAAACAGTAAACAAATCAGCTGAATCTGTGGCTTCAGCCATTTGCTTAGCACTGCAAGAACAGTATCGGGTTTGTATGGATTTGTGAGAGAGATTGGTGTCTGAAGCACTGCTTGTATGGCACAGACTTAAAAAAGGGTGAGAAATGATTACAGTAAAATGCAGGTATTGGGGGTTTAGGAGAAAATCTCTTACTTCCACCCTTTGACACTCTGTTAGCTTTAGTTACACTTTTCTGTTACAGGACCACTGCTGCTCCAGAAATCTGGCCAATATTTCACACAGACTATTACATAATCAGTTCTATGAATTCTATAATGTAATGTCAAATAAGAATTAAAAAAAAGAAGAAAAAAGAATCAATAAATATCAGCACTCATGGAACCTTGTTTGTCCAATCAAATTAGTGGACTGAAGGGAACTGTTTTATAATTTAAATTATATTCAGGTAAAATGATACCCAAATATAGTAATGGAATGCATTTTTTGTAAGTACATGCTAGTGCTTGCCTAGGCAGCATAATGTGGAGGTCATCCATACCTGTAGTCCTGCACCATTCCATGCCCTGCAATAAACAAGAGTTATGCAGTAAGGCAGTAAAAAAAAAAATTTTTCCCCCTCTGGTAATTTTTCATATAAATTACCAGAGTTGCTTAAGATGACAGTGGGTTTGGATGATCAGCCCAAACCGAATGGAACCAATACCAGCCCCGAGCTTTGTCAGTGTGTCTGTGATTGGCACACTCGCAATATCGGTGCCCTCTTCCTTATTGTTATGGCACCATCAGCACCCTGCCCTAACCCTGCTTTACTATGCTGTGGGTGTATGCCTCACCCCAGGGACCATCAGTGGCCGACAGCTGAGGATTGGATTGGGCTTTGTGTCAAAAAGCAGTGACCTAAACACCAGTCACTGTCTTGGCTCTCGTCCTGTTTGAAGAATGTGTGTCTGTTTTATTTGTCACTCATGAAGCCTCATGCCTGTCTGATTCAGGAAACACGTCCACACATAATGTGGATGTAGTTTAAACTCTGTTGTCTTATAGTTGCATATTTCAACCTCAGCCATATTTATGTAGAGACTTACAAGTCAAATTTTACATCTCAAGAAAGAGTATAGAATTAATTAGAGTAATAATAAGAGTAAGTAAGTAGAGTATTATAAGATTATATATAAAAGGGAGTTGGTTTGTATAATGTGTGCCTTGTTGGAAATGTTGGAAAAATTTCAGTGTATTCAGTACTATCTGTATTGTCATCTGTTCAGTGCTGTAAAGTTTTTATGTTTGTGTCTGTATTCGGAGTTAAACCCAAAGTGGCAGTAGCTTAAAGCTGAAAGCTTTTTTTTTTTTTTTTTTTGGCCTTTTTTTCAGTAGAGTGCAAAGAATTTTTTTTTCATCCCACTTGCAGTTATTATTTTTGTTTCTGCCTGCCCATGACATTTTCTAATGAATTTACCTGGTCCTGTTTCCCAAAATATAGATCTAAACAAATTAAAAGGCTAATTTAAACCACTATGACCCTGACCAGGCAGTTACTAAGGATGAGTAAATGACATAAATCACATTCCCATATGTGACCACCTAGTCATGCCCTTGAGCTTCCTATCTGACTCCTTGCTTGTTTCCATGCACTTCATATCTGACCTCATGAGCCATGAGAATAAATCCTCCTGCTCGCATGAATTTTTTGTCTATTCTAAACCAGGTGCCTTGTGAACCTTTCTGGCAAGGTGTCTAAAAAATTAATAGTGTGCCTCCTAATCGTGCCTGTATTTGTATCTGTTTATATCTGAAATGGAACTGTTGAGCATGTATTCATCCATTTCAAATCCATTATTTGGCAAAAACCTGAGTACTTACAAGCAAACTTGCCAAGTACAAGTGACTACCGGTTGTTGAACTGCGTGTGTTATCATCTCATTCAGAGCTTTTTACTAGATTTCCATTGGCTGCAAGCTCATATGAATATTTCTTATTTCTTTTGTTAATGACCTTTAATTGCATTATTCATGAACTGGCTTATTATGACTAATAAGAAAGCTGAATGAGGCTGGGAGCTTTCAATAGCAGTGATGTAAACTGGTTAAGTTGGTGCACACCTCACTTACTGAGTGCTGCGTTTAACACTCTGGCATGTTGAGAGTCTTTGAAACTTCTAGTAAAATTGGTCTGAGACACATGTATGTGTGTAAAAACCAAGATGACAAACTGTTTCTCGCAAATAGTTTCTCTAGTTCTCATCACTTGCTGAAAGCTTGTGAGTGGAGTAGATCTTTGGCCTTGGCTTATCTCCCTTGACTTTGTTCACTTGTCCATCTTCTTTTGTTTTGAGCTTTAGCTAATGATGCATGGCTGAGTCCAGTTGGCAGAGGGCCACCGTCTGTCTTTAATAGCCCTTATTTAAAACTTTAATAAGACTGCAGTTATCAATATGCAGCCGTGGAGGTTAAGCTATCTGCGTTATCTCTGTCTACTTCAGCATGGGAGTGAAAAACAAAGAAAGAGGGATTCAAAAGGTCTTTTTCAAATTAACACACAGCAGTGGTTTCTAGATGGTACAATTAATTTTATTTCATCATGGCAAAGATCATCACTTCGTGTTTCATCAGTTAATTAAATCAAGTGTGATATTGGTGAGCTTGGCTGAAGTTAATTAATTGGGCAATATTACATAATATTACCTGTCTGACCAATCATAGTCTGATCTGTATTTTCTACTTTCTGCAGGGGGAAAAAAACCCACTACATGTGATTTACATGGCATTTATAAGCAAAGCTGGAGATGAATATACCACAGCTTAAGCATTGACTGCACACCATTTATCTAATCACTTATTTACACTCTGTTTTTCTTTGTGTAGCTTTTGAGAGATCCACTCACTGTTACTAAGGGTACACTTCATTCAGTGTGGTGCATCTTGATAAGTTTATATTAAAGCAAAGATTTATGATTTATCTAAAATGCTAGCATAATAAATCTATTTAGTTCCTAAAATGACTGAATAATTGAGTTATCCTCTTTATTTCCTCTTCTTTGTCCTCCCTCTACCCCAACCTCTGTCCTCTTCTTCCATTCCTCTAATCCACCTCTCTGTATCAGGCAGTAGAATGAGCTTTGTAGGATTTCAGTAATTTATGGGTTTAATGGCGTGTTCAGTATTGTGCAGCCTCCATTTAGAGAACCTTGGATCCCTGACGGCTCGTGCACAAAGATTCACACCAAAAAGGCTAGTGTCAGCACTTTTTTTCCTACGAGAATCACAGAAGAAGTGAGAAGTATGAAGTGCTCATACAGGGGAAGGTCAGCAGAAACGAATAACATTTTGTGAAAGTGCTGTTGGGGTTGTTAATAATAGTAATGATTACATTACTTCTACCCACGCTTCCCTTACCCCGAAAGTGGAAAATAATATTTCTGTTTCTCTTTTGCAGGCTAGAGCAGCCGACTGTTGTATGGCCAGGGATTCCTCAGTAGTGTTCTGTGGTTTGGGAGAAAACATGAAGGAAGTCCTGTCTTTAAATATTTCTATTATTCTTATTCTGAAAGTTAGGCATCTTTGGAGGTTTTGGGCTAAGGTGATGGGGCATGTTCAACTTTGAAGCCACACGTTGTAAAACGTTCAGATAGAGTTATAACGAGTTGATGATCTTGTTATTAACATCTCTATCTGGAACATTCCACAACGTCTCGCTGCTTATTCTGGCTCTGGTCTCTCGATAGTCTGTCTTGGCAAAGTGGGTCAGTGTGGTGCATTAGTCGTGTGTCTGTGTGTGTCTGTGTGTATGTGTGCGCACGTGTCTGAGTGAGTGAGAGAGAAAGAGAGAGAGCGAATGTGTGTATTAGTTATGCATTTATGGGGTTCTTTTCCCTGGTGTGTGAAGGCTCTGGTTGTGTTTTTCTCTCTGCACTGTCTTATTGCCGAGTTTTCAGCCTGGCTTGGTTCAGTTGCAGTGAATGCAGCATCACGGGCTTGCTGTCATTTTTATGGTACTGAACTAAGCCATTGTTTCAAATCCAGATTCAGACCGTCTCAGTCTGTACTACACTAAATTTCTTGCTCATCTTTCATTTTTGAAAATGTGGAGTTAGATTATATTTAGTGTGAAACCTTATCTTCTGTGTCTCTTTCACCATTGTGTGTATTTATTTTTGCAGAGTAGTGAAGCTCTCTGTAATAAACATTTCTGGACCAGTGTTCATGTCTGGACATTCTTTATGTTTCAGCGAGGCTATAATCACATGTGTACTGAAGAAAATGTCTGTCACATTGTGGACTTCTCGTGTTTATCGAGCAGCTGTTTGGGAATTCAGACCACACAGAGATGTTTGATTGACAGGCCTGTTCTAAATGTGGAGAGCCTTGTTGTGGAATAGAAGGAGGTGTGAGTCTACTTCGTATAATAACTGACTGTCAATGTGGCAACTTGGTGCTAAAGCCTCTTTTGTGCAGACAGTCTGTCACTCAGCCAACTCAACCCAGTATTTCACAGTACATTTATAGAAAAATGGACAGCTCTGATTATTGAAGAGCAGATGTATTATCTGAAGCTTATTGCTGAATATAAAGAGTCTTGACCATTTAAAGGAATACTCCTGCATCTTTCGTCTTAATCTGCAGGTGCAAACATGACTGATCATAATTTCATTATGTTTACATGGAAAGAGAAAGGAACCGAAAACCTGTTTACGCTAAACTGACTTTAAACTGTTCCATCTTACCACAGCACTGCTATATTCTCAAATCTGATTGTTAAGAAAGAACTGGCCAATTTTCATTAACAGCAGCTCTGACAGTAGTGGCAAAGAATTCAAATTACAGGTTTATATTAATAAGATAATTCTAACATAAGGTTCTTCCTGTAGTAGTAACTCCGGGTGGATGCAACACATGAACTAATCACAATGATGAATTGATTTAAAAACATGTTGTTTAGCAAAAAATAAAAAACTAAGATAAAACCAAATCTAGTTGTTTATATGATGACGTTTATGGAAAGAGTCCGTACCTTTTCTGAGACTGGAGAATCTTCATAACAGAGTTTTCTGGTTTCTCATTAACATGACAAGGTGTATGGGGTTTTTTTTTCTTCCAACTTCAAGGAAGAGAAAAAAAGAAGTCACACTGCGTTCACATGTCATGTTATTTTCCCAGTGTTTTGTTGTTTTTGTGGTCTGTGTTTTGTTGTTGCCTTTTTTATAGTTTTCTAGAGCTTTCCAACTGTCACACAAAGAGGAAACGCACACACAGGGAGAGGCAGACAGAGGATGCGAGTGCAGTACACATCTTTTTCTTAACACAAAATCGAATGAATCCAAGAAAGCAATCGAAGTTCAACCTGAATGACAGGCGATGGTTGGGTAAGCTGCAAACAACAATCTGAAGTGTGATCCAAACCTGAGAAAAGAGAAATAGACACAGGCTCAGAACCAGTATAACACACATAGTGTAACAGTCTTAGCAAGAACAGCCAAGTGTGAGCAAGTAAAGAGTCCAATTATAATCTCTGCCATTGTGTGTAACAAGAGGAAGGTGTGTGCGATTATCCAGAATAGTGAGGGTTTGCTATGGGAGCTGGGAAGTGGAGTTTGTGCTGGCCATGCCATGAGGGATCTTGGGAAGCCAAGTCGTCTCACAGACCCCAGAAGTGTCGCCCCTCTATGGATCACCACACACGGCGAGAAGGGGGGGTTCATGAAACCAACACTAGCGCAATATAGTAAAAAGTCATTACAGCTGTTGGCACTTTCCCTATGTACTAGCACTGAAGGGCAAATATTACAAAAGCAACTTTGACTGACCAAATGAATGAGATCCTTCAGCAGAATGTTATGGGTAAACACTTTTGACTTTTGATTGCCTTGGCCAGTGCTTGTGGATTACCGTTATGATTGACCTTCTAGTAAACATGTGTTGTGTTCTTTTCTCAGTAAAGGTACGTGTTAAAATTCTTGTCTGTGGTCATTTCACATATACTCAATAGAGTGCAATAAAATGGAAATGGGATTGAAAATACACTGGAGTGACTTTATGTAGAGCCTCTGCCTATATTGTGTACTTGGTGTGGGATCTATAGGGAGATTGTTACACTGTTGTCTCAAAACTTTATCTAAAGTTTTCATTAGTGCAATGCATATGGTCTCAGCAGTGAAATAAAGGATTTCCCTATCCCCCCTTGCCCCCAGGCCTGGCCCTCATTTATCTGGAGCTGGCTGTGCACATACTCAGTTTGGACTGGTCATCATTTATCAGTAGCTGGACACACACACACACACACACACACACACACACACACACACACACACATATATACAGATGCAGTAGTAGTGATGGGGATGTAATTGCTGCCGGTCTCTTAATGCCTGGCTGATGAGACACTCCACTCTGGCATTAATATCCCATACACACTGCTTCTCTGCTAAACCGCGTGGGCTGCATTGTGCTGATTGCCCATTGCTTTGTACTTAATCTCTCTCTCTCTTTCTCTCGCTCTCTCTCTCTCTCACACACACACACACACACACACACACCCCACATTTATCTTTTATCTCTTATACTCGCAACCAGTCCTTTTTGATTACACAGTCTAATTCTTCCACCATCTCTCTCTCTCTCTCGCTCATATTCCTGATCACTTGCTTTCTCTCCGTTCTCTTTTCCTGCACTCTTTCCAGTTCTTTAATGAAAAGCACTTTGATTCAGCACAGCATCAAGCTGGAACCTGTTTTAATCAGTACCCCTGAAGCCCTTCAGTGCCCCTGCATATCTGATGATGTTTTTCTGATTTCACCATTTTCTGTTTGTGACTGACAAGCAAATTGTGTCTGCTGTAAAGAAACAAACAGTGATGTGCAAAAGAGCTTTAACCATAATGCCCTTCATAGTGTATGGTCTGATGTGAAGTCTGTCCATGGTGACCGCAGTGTTAATCGGTGTGCTTTATACCAGCTCTGGGCCTCTCAGTGATTTGTAGCACAGGTTAATGGTATTTTTGGTGTTCAGCTTCTGCTCAGAGTGAAGTAACTTTTGGTTATACCTTAATAATGTTGCAAAGCTAAAGACTAAAATATGTTTACTTGGTTCATTCATTTTATTAAAATTGTATTTAAAACTTTTCCGTAATCTCCTCTCTGCTTAAGTGTACTTCTTGCTTTTTGAGAGATTACATAAAAATAGTTAAATAAAACTATTCTAATGCCCCTCTACGTATGAGCTTTTTTTTATTCCACATCACAGCTGAAATCTTAAAACTGACTGGGCAAAAGACTTGGGAATAAAACTTCTGAATGTGCTTCATGGTGCTATTAGTAACTCCAATTTCTGTCAGGTTGCATCATACTCGTCAATGATTATTTTCCTAAAACAGCACAGCCCCAAGTTTTATTCCTTATGTAGATTTAATTTGCTCATTTTCATGAACACTAATCACTTTGGAGGGCACCATATAGTCCAGAAAGCATATACTTCATGAATGTGCTTAGCTGTAGGACTTCTTATCGTATCCAGATAGTTTGGTTGGTTTAGTCAGTTGCATTACATCAAAGCCACACCCCTAAACCGGAACTTTTAAACAGAAGTGGGGGAAAAAAGCGAGTTTGTGGAGAAATTTACCAAATGTCATCAATGTTCGGACCAACAACTGAAAAGATCAATGACTAAGTGACTCATTGCAGTATGTACGTTGGGGGCAGCCATGTGCTGGGAGTGAATGAACAGCACGCTCCCTTCCCTCTGCATCCATAGCAGAAGTGCCCTTGAGCAAGGGACCTAACCCCCAACTTCTCTGCGCTATAGTATGTGGCTGCCCATTGCTCTGGGTATGTGTGAGCTGTGTGTTTGTGTGTGTGCTCACTGCTTAGGTGGGTTAAATGCAGAGAAAGAATTCATACCTTTGTTCAAGGTATGCCGCCATAAAAAAAGAGCAAAAAATACACCTCTGTGTAGAGCCGCGGCACTGAGATATGTGCATTTAGGGCACCTTCCCCTGAATCATTGAGGCCAAGGCTATTGTTCCAGAAAGTAAGCATGAATCCCAAGCTCTTCAGCCCTGTTTATTATAGTGCTGTGCTTCACTGGCACTGGCCTACTTACCTGAGCTGCTGGTGTACAGCCTGAGATCCTGCATTTCATTCACAGATGCCTGTTAAGAACAGATTTTAGGGATTTTTAAACTTTTACTCATATCACATGAAAAGAGCTTTTGTGGATAGGACAGAAGGTGGTACAGGAGAATGTCCATGGAGTGAGATCAGTTCTTAGTTTCTGATCTGTTGCTTTAAATGACATGACACACATCTTCCTCATTCAGAGCCAAATCTGTTTGTCGTCCTACTATTTACATTTTGAAATGCAACTACTGGAAAAGCTTGAAATTGCTTTTTTGTTTAAGTGTTTAAAAAAACCATCGTTTATCTGTTGTTTAAATTTCACACAGTTCACTGTGCTGTGATTCAGGTGGATTGCGTTGTTTTGGTACAATTCAGCACTAGTTATATATCTACACTGTCCACTAGGTTGTGTTCTATTTTCGGGGTGTCTGTCCATCTTTGAGGCCATCCGAGATTCTTTTCATCATTATATCTCAAGAACGTGTGGTTGAATGTGTGTAGGATTTATGTGGAATTATCACTTTAACCAGGTGGTGAATTTCGGAATTGATCTGAACAGGATCGAGGTCACGACAAGGTCAAATGTGTGAAATAGTTTTTTTTCTTTTTGAAGTATATCTATTAGGTTATTTAAGGCATACAAACTAATAATAAGTACTAGACTTGTTAAGCTAGATATCCATGTCGTTCTACTTTAAATTTAACAAAGAAAAATGTCTAATCATTGATGCGGTGAAGTATTCTGTGAGGAGACTTTATTGAACTATAACACCATCAAAAACGTTTATACTTTAATTATGCCATTCTAAATTGATGTTACTGGACATTGCTTATTCCATTTACTTTTTTATGTTTTGTGGATTGCAGCAATGACCTGCAGTGACATTATAGTGCCAATATGACTAAATACTTTTTGAGCTCTAGCACCCAAATTTCACCTGTTCACACATACTCACACACACACACACCCCTCCACACAATAAGCAAGTTGTATGAAAATGTCTGGGTTATTTGATTGCCCTTCATCGTGTTCTCTTTCTCAGTGTGTCCTGATTTAAAGTGATCTGTCTGTTCCTCCTGACCCAGTCCAGCTCCATCTCCCTCATGACTCACTAACCCAAGTGTGCATTTCTTTAGCTGACGCAAAGCAGAGCAACATATCCAAGCATACAAACGAATATTGGAGCTTTGTGAAGTGTATTGATGTATCTTTTCCTTCGAGTCATCTCTTTCTCTTTCCATCTTTCCTCCTTTTGTGTGTGTAGATGTTTTTATGTAATTGTCTGACAGAAAATTACTCCTCATGCTTGATCTAACAAAGTAGTATAGCTTTTAGTATTGATCTTTCTGTGATTAGAAATGATAAAACAGGGATCAGGAAATAACGACGTGGTCAATTTCGTGTGTGTGTGCGTCAGTATATTGAGTAGATTGAGAGCTTGGTTCTGCTGTACGGAACTATGCACGGTCATGCTCGTTGTCTCAGTTGCAAGTTTTTTAATGATTAAAAAACTGAAACCAAGATAAATCATCAGAACCTTTTCCAGCTTTACTGTGACAGAGTAACCAACAAACTTCAAGTGAAACAAATAGATGTCTTAGAAATAGACAATAGAAAAATAGAAATCTTAAAAACCTGGTTGCATAAGTGTGCACGCCCCTTAACTAATACTTAGTTAAAGCACCTTTTGCTTGTAATACAGCACTCCGTCTTTTGCTAGCAACTTGGCCCATTTTGATTTGGCAGTTTTTTCCACTCTTCCTTGTAGAAATAATCCATATCTTTAAAATTGTAAGGGGATCTCCTGTGCACAGCTCTCTCCGAGTTATTCCACAGATTTTTTGATAGCATTAAGATATGGGCTCAAACTGGGCCATTCCAAAACATTGATCCTCTTCTTCTGAAGCCTTTTTTTGTTGACTTAGATTTGTTCTTTGGGTCGTTATCAGGCTGAAGGTGACATTTTTCTTCATCTTTAGCTATCTAACAGGAGCCTGAAGGTTTGGTGCCAAAATCGATCAGTATGGAGCTATCTATGATTTCGTCTAAATTAACTAGAGCCCCAGTCCCAGATGAAAAAAGCCCCATAGAATGATGCTACCACCATCATGCTTCACCATGGGTATGGTGTTCTTTGTTTTTGCATTAAACATTTATTTTAGAATTATGCCCAAGAACTTCTACTTTGGTCTCATCAGTCCATAAAACATTTTGCCACATTTTGGTGGTAGGGTAGTTTAGGAGGGCTTCTTTCTACTCCCTGTACCTCATAGCCTAGAAGTGTATGAGAGGTTGTTGACACATGCAGGGAGTAACCAGTAGTAGGTAGTAGATATTTCTGCAGCTCCTTTAATGTTGGCATAAAGCTCTTAACAGCCTCCCTGATAAGTTTTCTTCTTGTCCTTTTGTCAGTTTTGGAGGGACGTCTTGTTCTCGGTAATCTCACTATGGTGCCCTATTTCTACGCTTGATGAAGATGGACTTTGCGGTGTTTCATGGTACATCGAATGTTTTGCAAATTCTTTTGTACCCCTCTCCTAGGCAACACCTTTCAAAAGTGAGATCCCATACATGCTTTGAAAGCTCTTTGCAGACCATGGCTTTAGCATTTGGATGAAATAGATTTCAAGAAAATTGTACTAAAACAGCTGATCTTTATTTGGGCTTAATCAGAATCACATCATTAATAACAGCTACATAATGATTGCTTTTGAACAGGAGATCAATTAAAGGTTAATTCTGAGCATAAGCACATGCTCCATCACAAAAAGCTGATGTACAGAATAGATGTTGATAGGTGCTTTTTGGGTAATAAGTTACAAGTTGTTAGTTAATGAGTTAACAGAACTATGGTTAGTGCAGCAGAGCAAAGGAACTGGTTTTGTGACTAGGGTTATTCTAGGGTTTATTCTAGGGAATAAAATTTGATATGCTGTTGTACTCATTTTCACTCTCCGCCAAAACCTTGGTGTGATTTTTACTGTGCAGATATGTGGTGTTTCCCTTCTTCAGCTAACTATCAGAACACTAAATTTTCTTCCCATCTCTTAGGACACTCCTGCTTCCTGCCCTGCTTCTGCCACTAGGTGCTGAAGGTATTATGTTTTTGGGTTGTCTGTCCATCTGAAATCCTCATTAGGATGATATCTCAAGTACAAGTGGTTGAATATTTGTGATGAACTGATTTACATTTTAGAATTGATCCAAACAGGTTCAAGGTCAAATGACAGAAATAACTTTTCTTCAATGCCTTCTTTCCCTGTTTGAAGTATACTTTAAGGGTATTTTAGGCATACAAATTAGTGACTTGAAGCATGAGACTTGTGGGTGGCTGAAGCATCCCCATTGGAGCTTCTGCTTGTCATATTCTGTACCACGTAAAGCATGAGTACGACCCTGAGTCATTGTCTTTAGAGCCACTCTAACCTCAGAGCTCCAGAATGACACACATTCAAGAAGATTGACCTACATAATGAACTATTTCTTTCAGCTGACTTTGTGTCATAACTCATGTGTTACTGATATTAAGCTGTTGTCCAATCCTTTACTCTTCCTTTTCTTAAATGATGGAGTTCAGAGAACTGATCATTTCCTTTAACTGCTTGACTCTTCAGCCGTTATCGAATCACTATCGAAGCCGTTAGCCGAATCACTAATAGCTGTAGAGGACCTTTGCAGGACATGCTTCCACTCTTTTGTTATCTCAGTCATGATTATCACTACTAGTGATCTGTTTGATTGCTGTTGCTATTTGTCCGGCATTTAAATACACTGAGTGTGTGAAAGAAAAAGTGCTGAATTCTGAAAGAAGAAAAAGCCTCAGTGAATTTTTTGGTGAAAAGGTGAGATTGGTTGATTTTAGATGCAACTAAGCCAGGCAGTCATACTGAAAATGAGCCAGGCTCTGAATTTAATTATGAAATTGTGTATTTGTGTGTTTGAATTGTTGCCCAGTACTGATATAGTGGGCCTGAGGGGTTGAAACCAGCTGCTTCCACCATTGATTGAGTCTCTGTGACTCCTTTTTGAACACCTGGCATGTGTGACCATTTTGGGATGGCAAAAGCTGAAAAGGTGGAAGATTCAGCTTGAAAAAGAGCTTTTTTCTTTAGAAATATGAGCAGTGTAGCACTAGATTTGGACATCTGCTTTTTGCTTTGATCCTGATTGATGGGATTGTGAGGTAAGAGTAGCCATGGACCTCACTGGCCCTATTTTTTTGGGATGAGAATACAAAGCAAATGCAAAAGCGGGCTGGTATTTTTTTGGTAGTTTTGTCACAACAGTGTAGGCCATAACCAGGCAAAGAAAAGTGTAATGAAAAAAAAAAAGTGTAATTAATTCATCATCAGGGGGTGTGGTAAGGTTTGCTGCTCAATATCCAATCAAATCAGCTCCTCTTGTTCCCTTTGAGTGCCAGTGCGTCAGTGCCCTGACATTTTCATAATGATTAGATTTCACTTAGAGGAATAACCAGCTGGCTGACTGAACACACAAAAACACATTTGTTGTAAGTTCACTCACATGTAAGCCTCTAGTACTTGGTGTTTGTAATCAGCTAAATCTCTGATAGCAAAAAATGGCAAGTGGTATTTCATTGGTTTTGTTAGTCTCTGATGATTCTGCCCACTTCTTAATATTCTATGTATAATTACATGTCAGCTGTCTGACATTTAGTAGACACGAGTTATTTCTTATTTGCTACTATAAATATCAATGACATATTTTGTTGTTGATTGAAGCAGCCTATTTATGTTGAAGTGGGGTGAAATAAATGTTTCACGTCCACACAGCTGGGTTGTAAGAAACAGGACTGGCATTTTAAAGTTTCATTTGGAGACAGAGAAACACCTTTACATATTGCATCATCGTGGGTACAAAAATAGCACCGTTCTGCTAGATTTTAAATGTGGCAAGTCTGCAAATATGATCATTAGTGGAAAAAATTGCCACCCAAAGAAATTAGCAATATGCCACTGTTATAATAGTAATGGTAAAAAATATATTGTTGTGCTTGTATCTGCTCAAAGGTACTCTAACAGATATGTTTAGCCATGTGCATTATGAACGTAGGATGTTCTGGCTCTGACAATTTCTCAAGCTCTGCTGTATCACTCACCTGCTCAGGGCTGTGCTTTAATGCTGCACTCACAGCTTACTTGATTTGGATGTGGACTTTGACTTATTGGTATTTGTAATTGGGTTTGTCTTGCTAAATATCATCTTGATCTCATATAAGAGAGATCTTCTAAAAAATTTCTATTTCTAAAAAATAATGTTTGTGTTGCCTTCTTTTTGCACACACAAGGTTTGATCAGAAGTAATTGCTTCTTCTGGAAAGCAGCCTAATTGTTCGCACAATTCACAAATGAAGCCAATTCATTGATGTAAAAGCTTGGTGTCAAAAAGGATTTGATGGTTTTTGGTCTCGATTATGGTTTAGTCGCACTTTTAATAGAACTTGAACTTGACTTGACCTTGACCACCTTAAGAATTAGTCTTGACTCTATTTTGACCCCCTGTTTTATTTTTGACCCCCCCCCTACCTTCACGTAGGTCCTGTTCACACCTGGCATTAACAAGTGTCCTGAGTTATAGGATTACAAGGGGACAGCCCTTAGACAAGTAGCTATTCACACCTGGCATTATAAATGTGTATGTAGAGACCACTTGTGATTGGATTTCCTGCATCGTTTACTGGAGAAAGGCTGTCGCACACATTTGTTATGTCAAGTCTTCTGCTGCATTTATTATCAGGGAGAGATCTCCTGCGAATTATATTTCATGCACCTTTACAGGCTGCGTCAAACGTTTTAATTGCACTTCCACTGCATTTATTTTCAGGCAAAATGTATCGTGATTTATATCTCATGAACCTCTATGGACTGTTTGAAACGTGTCGTCTGCTAACAAAACATTTAAATGAATGAGAGATGATGAGTGTAGCTATGAAAAACTGCTGCTTTCATCTCTGCTGTTTATCATCGTTACCTATTAGCTTGCAGCAGAGAGCTATACTGTTTAGCATGATTTCCAAACAGTCTTGCAGTGACTACATATTTTCTAGCTAGAGCAATGATGCAGTTGATTAGTTGGTCCTTTGTTGCTGTCCAGGAAGCATCAAGACATATTCACCTTCACACTACAAATCTGATGTGGCCATATGCATAACACCTCTGAATGTAGAGTGAGTGATTGGATCACAATGTGTTTTTGAGCTCCATTTGACCCCGTGCATACCTGCATGTAGGGCTGTCCGCTTGTGATCCCATTACCCTGGACACGTTATTGCCAGGTGTGAATGCAGTCTGTCTCGACCACTTTATTTGGACCACTTAGTACTTGGTCATGACTTGATTTTGACCCTCTTAAGACTGTGGCCTTTCTTTTTTCTGTGAGCTTCATACCTAACCACTTGTCTTCATGAAATCCTCTTGCATCCCATGGGATCCCAGTCCCAGCTCTAGTCTCACAGTTACTCTTTGTGTGTAAGCTTTCTTAAAAAATAATGCGCCACTATTTGCATCTGTATGTTTAGAATAATCTGTTCATATATTCTGAGTAATATTCATATTTAGTTACATCTCTACTGTAAACTTAACCAGATAATGGGCCAAACACATTCTGAAGAGAATTAGCAGTCTATGTTTTCTCTGCGTGTTCACTCAGGTCTCAAGCCTTGCAGCTCTGCCAGTACAGGGATGATTTAGTGCCTGAGGACTGTGTTACACACGGCTGTGCACTACACTGGGTGAACCAGTGGGGTTTGGCCTCTGATCAATACACTATTACACTTATGTACACAAGAGAGCAGAGGCATATCAGTGTGACAAAGAGCAATTCCTGTCTCTCTCTCTCTCTCTCTCTCTCACACACACACAAATGTACAGGTTAGCTGATCTGTACAACTCATTAATGCTCACACATATGCGCACACACACACACACTCCTTTGTCCCGATATTTGCAGACTTTTTTATTTTTCTATGTATATGTAGGAGGGAGTAGAGAGTATTGGGTGAGGGAGGGTGAGTGAGCGAGATACGCTGAAGAGCGTAAGCCTGTGCTCAGCCTTTCTGCAGGCACTCTCTCACTCTCACTCTCTCACTCACACACACACACACACACACACACACACACACACACACACACACACACACGCATTCAGTGCCGCTCTTCTCGCAGACTCGGCAGGTTCAGTTAAGCTCCTGCACCAGTTTCAGACACACACACACACACACAGCACCATGATTTTTCAGTTTTGCCAGCACTGCTGACAAGACAAACAGACGTGCACAGAAACGTGTACGCATGTACACACGTATGGATACCCTCAGCAGCTGTGGAATGGTGGGGGAGTGAAGGATGGACCATGTTGCCAGGTCAGTACAGATCCTACTTATGCATCGCTCTCGGCCCTAGCTGGCAGAGGAGACTGACTTGATCTGTCTGGTCACGGTTTGTTACTGTGAGAGGGATATTTAATGTTTGATTGGCAATTAAGCAGAAAGCAATGAGACAGGCACGGGATTTCTTTTTTGAACATACTTAGGTGCATTTTAGATGCTTCTCACACCACTGGTGGGGAAAAAGTAAAAAAAATACTTCGGATGGGATTTTCACTCTCCCAATTTGTTTGCTTTCTTTCTTTGTATTTCTCCATCTCTCCTTTTCCACCACTGTTGCATGGGGAACAGCTGTGATGTGGGCTGCTTCCTATGACATGCTGCTAAGACTTTCTTCCAGGGGTCACCTCTCAGTCTCTCTCTCTCTCTCTCTCTCTCTCATACTCTAACACTTACTCACTCACACTCATCTCTGTTTTTCTCCTGCTTTATGGCATTTATCATTTACTGAATGGTACTTACATATTCATCACTTTGTTTAAACACTCATGAATAGCACAGCTGTGTAGAGAGTGTGCTGACGAGGAGACTAAGCTGTCTTTCCTCTCTGAAGGAATTCGTCACTGAAAGCTTAATAACCTGTCATGCAGGTGCAGTCACATGCTGACACAAATGACAGGTGTCAAGGTTAATGCACTCAGGGTTTGTTGGAGCTGCAGTTCATCCCTCCATCCACTGTCTGAGCTTTGGTGAAGCTTTTTATTGGTGCTGTTTGACCCAGACGAAGCGTATTAGAGACATGTTAAGACTTTTTTTCTTTACTTATCTACATATCCAGTTTAATTAATCTCTCTTTACTCATTACCTTCAGGTTCATTTACTTGCTCATGTATGTATACACACCTGTATGTCTGTGTGTGTGGAGCTTGTATTAATAGGATATTAAGGTTACACTGAGCTTACTGCATCCTCCTTTCACATACATGGTCAGAATTAACACAGATTATGAAAAGTGCTCAGCCTAGTGTGCTTGTGCCGTACTGCAGTAACAATGCAGAGATTTCCTCCACGTCAGGAACCCTAGTGTAATACACACTCCGAGCCAACCTCCTGCTTTACACCCCCCCCATTCCCACACACAAACACACACACGTTCTGACAATCCCACACTCCAAGCTCAGAAAGGCTCATTAGTGCAGTAATGTAAGTGGGAAAAAAAGGCCCACTAAAAACTGTTTGTTAGGTAATCACTCTGTAATTAGCATTTGACTTCGCCAGATATGTGCTTTCTAAAGACGGAGTAGTCATTAATGCAATAAACTGTGTGCTGAAATCACGTTTCTACAAGTGGGAAGTATTTTAGTCAGAGTGACGAGGGCTCTCCACGCAGCTCTACACTATGAAAATAGTCTGGACATTCTTTCTGCTGAATAACACTCTCTATAACACTACAGCAAAGGGCCTTATTTGAACTCCAAGTGCAGACACAAGGACTTATCTGATTGGTTCAAGACTTTGGAAATTGCAAACCAAGTTTCATCATTGCACTTGGTTGCCATAGTTCAGTTAGTTTATCCTGCACAGCAGCTGTAAATTCCTGTCAGGCATTTTTCTTTGTCTACGTCCTTCTGATTTCACCAGCTATTTCTTGTCTGTTTAGTTGTCTATTACAGGAAACTCCTCAGGACAGAAGGCTGGTTTTTCTGATTCCTCAGTAACATGGCATGCTGCATTTTTCTACCTTATTAACTTCAAGAGAGCGAAAAATGGGAGGATTGTGAGGGAGTGACAATTTATTGCTCCTACAATCTACATGATAACGGAAATGAACTTGTTTCACAGACATTTTGCATCACATAACGCAACTGTGAACAGAAGTGCGACATCAATATTTAATAACTTAAAAAACAAATACTGTTAGTATTGGTGCAAGAGGAATAAAATACATTGTATGTGTGCTGTTTGGGCTGGTAACATTACCTCTGCTTCTGAGGTGTCACCACAACACCCCAGCTTTGATCATTTTCCTATAACAGCATTCCTCAGGAGTTTTGGAAACTCTTGTGGAGCCCAAGTTGAAGGATTCCTACTCCAGGTTCCTCATCATATATGTTTATTGCTCCTGACATTTTGTAGGGTTTGCCACCATCTTTGTTGTGTAAAGTTTAAAAGGTGAGATTTGCCATAATTGTGCTTTCCAGAGTATGTGGATGACTGATTTCTGTACTGCCTGAATGCATAATGGAATGTGAAAGAGGTGATGCAAATTTGGGGGCTGTTTTAAAACATCAAGATTCTCCCATGAAAGATGTGGAACGGCACTTTTCCCTAATGATGCAAAAACACCACTTATGAGTGGGAAATGCTTATTCTTCACCTCTGCATTTTTTCAACTAATGGTGTGTGTTTGTGCACATATCTCTGTCTATTGACACCTACCCTCACACACCCTCTCCTGCAGCATATCAAGATTGAGCCCATCAGGTCATCGCAATTGCCTTTGCACAATTCAATCTGAGGGGCAAATATTGAATTACGTGAGCTGCACCTGCACGTCCCTCTTGATTACAGCCCTCTCCACCCCATAAACTGGATTGTGTGTACACAATCACACACACCTGCCTTGTGAAAATCGAACACAGACACTGAAGGAGGATGCGTTTTGTGTGCGCTCGTTTACCAGTCCCAGCTGCTATTCTGCTTGAATAGAATAACCACCAAATTAAAAGAGATTTTTTCTTCCGGAGTTAAAATGTCAAATTAAAGGTACAGTTTCATTGGACTGAAAGTTTGAGAGCAGCTTGAACATATAGCCTTAGATTTTTGTTTGAGGACAGAATCAAAACAGACATCTCTAATTATCTCTTCAACCTTTTACAAACGGTACAGCAAAATGAATAAATTATGTTAGAGAAGAATTTATGTGAATAGTCTTCTAAATTCATACATAAATGCTGCATTAACAAACTTAATCATTCAACTTTTTTTTTATCCCAAACCTTTCTAGTGTTAATGAATTTAAATAAATCAAAGATGTTTAGACAGTTAAGTGCATTTTGTGATGTTCCCATGTTGCACATCATTTGTGAGTCTTTTGATATTTTAAAAATTTTGCTAGTGTATTAATTTTCTGTTGATGTTAAATTGCGAGGTAACTGTGTACAGCAAGCAGGAGTTTGTTAACAGCTTCATGTTGTCCTTTATTTTGCTCAGATTCATCTGTGTTTCCACTTACCTGCATGCTCCTTATTCTACAACAATGTCTGTCATCTGTTTATTTATTTATTTTCCCTATTTTTCAGCCAGGCAATTATGAAAAAAACCTAATAGCCCGAATATGAATCCGGGCTTCTGATTTGTTCAGCTAGTAAAGTAGATTATTTTGGTAATCGTGATAATATTATCATGAAACATATCATTGTTGGACTATAAGGTGCCGCTTGTCTAGGGGTTTTAGCTTTGAATTCTTCATATGCATAGATTTGTACCTCCATTATGCCGGGAGCAGGTACTGTGGAATGAAGTGCATCCACACACGTTTTCCAAACTCCACAATGCACTGTGGTGTCATCACCTGGAAATCAATACTCCTGATCTGGCTCGAAGGTTTTAATGACTGCACTGGTGTTTCCTGCACAGCCCTGTTAGCCTGGTGTGTGTGCAGAGATAGAAGGATGCCATGGCTGCTCTGACATGCTTCTGATGCGTACAGTTGCAACACAGCATCATAACTTTGAGACACAGAACGTGAGGAGGTTCTGGTGCATCTGACTCTACACGTGATGCAGTAGAGCCAATGTTTCTCAAATGCAGTACGAGGGCCTGAAAATAAATAAAAAAAATGTATGTGTGTTTTCCATTTTAAAATAATCTGGCAGTTGTCATCCAGATAGGAAAGGCAACAGAGGACAAGTAAGGCCTGTTGTGTCCTGTGTGAAGGTGAGTGTGAGTGTGAGTGACTGAGAGCGTGTTTAGACGGGCATGTTCTTCATATTTAGCACTGGGAACAGACAACATGCTAAATTAATTGAAGCATCCAGACTAGAGCATCTCTCTGTGAACGTGTGTGTGTGTGTGTGTGTGTGTGTGTGTGTGTGTGTGTGTGAGCGAGAGAGAGGAGAGAGCTTCATTTATCTTCCTTACACAAATACTGACTCTAATCTCCTTTGTGTTCATTTTCATTCACGCAGTT
Organism: Notoglanidium macrostoma; assembly: GCA_030068235.1. Classification (NCBI taxonomy): domain Eukaryota; kingdom Metazoa; phylum Chordata; class Actinopteri; order Siluriformes; family Auchenoglanididae; genus Notoglanidium; species Notoglanidium macrostoma. Next base: position 10,617,769 of record JAQQZR010000007.1, read on the forward strand.
GCGACCTTCATTTAATAAGTACATGTCTTCCAAACACTTCATCTTTCGTGTTCACTTCATCTTCATATCTCTCCTTGCACAACACATTTTACTTTTTTTTGATGCCAACACACTTGACTCAGGTTAGGACGGCACTTGACACGTGGTCGATGAGCAGAACAGGAAAAGACATGAAGAAAAATGTGCAGAGCCAGCTTTCTAGGACTGGGAATGAGAACTGCTGTTTATATGTTAGTCAGCAAGTACTCACACTTTTTCACTGCCTGCACAAAAGCCTTTCTGCCAAATGTGTTTCAAAGCTATGGCTAGGACCTGGATCACTCCAACTCAATTTACATCATTTTATTTCCCTGAAAACCTCGAAGACGTGTGAGTGGGCCAGCAGCGTTTGGCAGTCAACGCTTAGTCAGTGAGTCATTGGGCTGTGCTAATGTACCAGTATAGTTTGGAATTGAGTGTTAAGCTTGTACAAATTCAAATCCCAGAACTATTATTAAGCCAGTGTTGAGCAAGGTCCTTAAGCATCAATGTCATGCTTGGATGGTCACATTAGGCAATTAGAATTGGCTTAGCAAAAAGCGATTGCCAAACGAACAAATGTAACTGTGTAGTATCCTCCCTAGTTTGCCCCTTAGCAAGGACATGTGGATGGGGAAAATAAATAATAAATATGCCTTGTCAGAGTTATTCAAACAAAAGTGAAAAATAAAAAACCGGACCCAGTTTCAAGATTTTAAACTGGGAGATGGAACCTATAAGAGTCAGCAGTCAAGTGAGAACTTGGAGCTCTCGCTTCTCTTCCTCCTCTCTTTTTTTTTCTCAAAATGGAAACTTCTTTATGCATTTGCACAATTAACCATGTGACTCAATCATCCAGTTACGAATGAACAAACCCCAGGTCTCACTAATTCATTTGCATTTTAATTAGATGATATAACAAAATGAGCTAAGATGTCATGATAATGTGATTTCAGAAAGACACTCACACTTCTGATTTCAATGACCCTACAGAAACTTCTTTGCAGATTCCAAATAATCCCTGGCAATGTAATCGATTCTTCCAGCCATGAACCACTGTCTGTTTTATTGGCATCTTCAGAACAGACTCAGAACTCGATCAGCTCTTGCTCATGCTACATTCAGCTAGAGGTCGTAACTCGTAATTCTCAATCGTTGACCAAGAAAATCAAAAGAAATCAACCCCTCAACTCAGAATTCCCTCTCAGGAAGTCAGGATGGTCTCCACAACACAGAGTTCCTCTCAGTGCAGCAAATGATATCAAATAAATATGGCTATGCATCGCATCAGCAGTAAACAAAGTAGCACTTCTTTCCTTTTACATAAGCTGTACTGTACACAAGTATTTGCTTTAGATTGATCAAGATAGAGCCATATTTGCTTGTTAAATCCATAACATTGACTACATAGTGTGCTGTTTTCCGGAGGACAATATACATTGTTAATCATAGCTAGTTGGCTAACTTCTTGCTAGCGAAAGACAAATATGGAGGAATACATCTTTCATTTCATGTTTTCCTAGCTTGAATACATAGAGGTCAAAAATGCCAACTTTCAAGCTTCAGCTCTACTGATGAATGCCAGGAGGTGGCTTGAAAAGGAATAGAATTGGATGGATGGATGGAAATTCAAAGGGACAATTTGGAAAATAAATCGTATGTCTCCCTTTTGAGGCTAACATGCTGTTTTCTCTCTCAAGTGAAGAAGTAAGCATGAGATATGGTCTTTTGTTTTAATGGAACTTAAAGCATTTAAAAACAAGTGTGCCAATACTTTAATCTGTAGTGAAAATATAACAAGTTCAAACTTGAAACGACTTTGGTTAAAAAAAAAAAAGCAAACCAAAGAAAAGCTAAGACCACAGCAATCTGGATCTGTGGCTGAATCTCAAGTGGGTTTCCACAGTGTGCATGAGGGCACTAGGTAGGGCGTTCAGTTCCATTATGTATATCCTAAGGAAGGAACAAAGAGCGGGAATAAGGGGATTCCAGGGCCATTTGGGAATTATCCTAGAAGATAGCAGATTTTGCTTGTGTCATAGGTAAGAGATGCAAGTCATGTAGTGATCGGAAAACACTGTAGATGGTAAATACATTAAAAGGGAAAAAAAGATGAATTAGGATTTCTGTTTGACTGTGTTTGGCACTGTTTTTAGCTTCACTCACATGTCCTGGCTTGGCTCACATGGTACTTGGGCTAGAATGCAACCAAATTCAACATGGATGACAGATCAAATGACAGCATAAAGGATGATGGGTATTTTACCATGCTACGCCTCACGGCCTGGTGAAAAGACGTGATTAGTCTTCCTTTGCCACAGTGCCATCCTCTTCTCATCCACCCCTCCCACCCTCCCTTCCCAGCTTTCTAATTAAACTAACAGCAGCTAGCCTGCCTCCTTCACATCTGTGTCTGGGAGAAAGAGAGATGGGTTGAATGTTCCACATACCTTCAATGCTTATCTTAGTATTGTGAATGCCACATATACTAATTCTAATAAGCTGGATATTATGATTGATGGATGAAATATTCTGAGTGAAAAGTGGAAACTGCACTCTAAGTAAATCTTTACCAAATCTAACCTTTAACCGTCCTAATCTGTGAGATGGAAGGAAATCATCTGTCACTTGAACATGGATTAATTAGTGATTTAATGGAGCTGCCAGTCGAGGTGTCGTCAGAGAAAAAACAGACTAAAGAGAGAGAAACAAAGTGATGGAGAGATGGAGTGAGGGGTGTTTTCGAGAGAGAGAGTGTGTATAAGATCAAGAAGGTAAGATAGGCTGATGGAGAGAGACAAGAAAAAGAAAGAAGGTGAGTAAAGCAGGCAGCAACGACTTAAGGAGATTGAGATCTGTGTGCAGGCAGCCAGAGGCACCTAAAATGGGATAATGGGATATGATTGATTCAGAGGCAGCAACCATGAAAAGGGACAGAAATACATGCCGTGATCTCTGTTAGCAGGACTTAGAGCTGTATTAAGGATGGATTTAGGGGGGGGAAGTGTTCATGTGGCTCATACTCATGCTGCTGTAGCAGAGCCTCTTTGTTTTGCTTTGCTCCCAGTGAGGTGCTGCATCTGATCTCTGCAATGTGGTGGACTAGTATAATATTCAGAGTGGGTAATAAATTAGCTACACACTGCTTCTAGACCTTTCAGGTCTACCATTCAGCTACCGCTGACTGTTCTTCATCCTGCATAAGAGAGGAAGGCTTTTAAACAGTGTACCTGCTCACCTCAGTCATGTTTCTTCTGTCCCTTTTTAAATCAAAGCTCAAAGCATCCTTTTATTCCATTGCCTTTGGGAATGGTATGTGTATGTACAAGTTGTGTGTGTGTGTGTGTGTGTGGAAAATATTTGTTTAAATATAGCACTTTGTAGTGCACTTTGGTAAAGAGTATTTTAAAAGTCCTTAATAATAAAATTTTCTTTGTTATTTACTTTCACGACTCAAATGAGTCTTTGAATTTCTAATGTTGATCACAAAAAAGACAAATTTCCACCCACGCATGATAACGCTGGAATTAACTTTCATATTGTGTGAAATATTCAGGCTGATCAGATGCAAGCTTTATTAGATGCTCGTGAATTTGAGTTCCTGTTCCAGACAGTGTGTGTGAAGGTTTTCCAAAGGCCTAATCATTTTTTTCTTGGGTCCTTGTTGGGACGATGTTCTGCTTTCAGAGGTGGTAAAGTAACTAATTCTTTACTCAAGTAAAAGTGGAACTCCTCATCTGAATAACTGATAAAAGCAGAAGTACTGCTTCAAATTCTTCACTCAAGTAGAAAAGTAGAAACTTGCTTAAGTTATGCAAATAAAAGTACCAAAAAAAAAAAAAATCAGGAAAAGAAAAGATGTCTGGCTCAAATCCCACACTGATTTTAGTTACTGATTATAACGAAGATACTCCTGTAGATAAAGATATTAGAGATATGTCTCAAATTTTATCAAGCATGATAATGAGTTTACATGATGACACAAACTTGCTAGTAAACAGCTGGTGAAGACAAGCTGTTAATAGCTAGCTGTGGCAATATCATCTGCTGATAAATCCCAAGCGTACTGTACCTAGTCTCAGAAGGATTTCAGTGATGGTTTTAAGTCTCTCTGTCCCATCTGTTTAAGTTAAAATGTATTAGGATTTAGATCTGATGCTAAGAAACCTTATAACTTTGCAAATATATGATTATATGGAAATGTAGTGTTTGAAATTGTAGTTAGTACAGGACATTTTTCTTTTGAAATGTAGTAAGTAAAGGTGATATAAAACTCAAAGTAAAGATATAGAAACCCTGATATAAGTACAGTAAGAAAGCAATTGTACATTGTTGCTTCCCACCTCTGGCTGTCTCGCAGGCTGAACAGACTGCTTCATATATATCCCTGTCTACTCACAGGAGTGTCTCCCAGAGGAAGCTTTTATAACACGCCTCCATTAGTAAAATGCTGTAATTACAGTTTATGTAACTTGAAGTCTTTTTTACTGTGTTTACAAAGTGTATCCAAGCAGAGGAGGGTTGCGTGTTCTAGTTTCACCTACTGTATACTCAGCATGCACAAAGAGAAATGAAATATCATAAGGTTTTAGGTTTTTGGAGTGAGCACATGGCATTGTTCCCAATTTAAAGTGCAATATTGGCATGAGCTTTGAGAAGTAGTTACTGGTATTGTAAGTAGAATTGTTTTCATTCTCTCTTTCATTTTCTCAGCTATCCTTCATTTTTCAGTCACGAGCGCGGCATCAAATCAAGGGAGTTTAATGCGTTCTCAATTATGAAACTTCATAATGAAATTTCATAGCCTGATACCTAGCTGATGCGTCCTGTCATAATGTAATGTTTTAAACAGTACATTGAGCCGTTTATAACTGCTCATCCCAAAGTGTTTTATTGCATTCATGCCACTGCAATTTGCCAGCAATTACAATTTGTAATTTAATTTGAAAAAATTAGGCGTTGCTCTTTTTATTCATTTATGACAACATTTAATGTTGTGGAACATTTTGCAAGATGGGTTACTTCCTGTATCACTTGCTTTATAGCAAAAACAGTTAGGTAAAAACAGTTAATGAGGTTAGTGAAAAAAAAAAAGAAGCTTTTTTTTGTTATCGATAAAAACGGAAAACTCATCAGAAAAGTCATTTCCGTGGTGGGGACCTTTCTGAGTGTCACATAGCCCTGACCCGGAGTCTCCTTCTCTTCTCTTTACAGAAAATTTCACCAGAGTAAATGTTATACATTTTTCTTTGTTAGAACACATGCCTTTTTAATGTGTTTATTAGATTTGTATACATTTTGTAGATCACTATACAATCCCTGTGAACGAGCTGTTACTTTAGAAAATATATTGTATTAGAGCAGGCACATTAATAGAAACCTGTGATTTGAATTCCAGCCAAAAGCTACTGTCTGAACTTGTATTATAAAAACCTAATCAACACCTTTTGCCCAATCAACACAGCACTGTAGTAGTCATTCCTTTATTATATTTATTATAGTGTTAGCCTTGGGTCAACAAAAAATGTTTCCCTGTACACACTCAAATGACATGCTATAAAGCAAAATTTCACCACATGTAGGGTTTTCAGTTGTGCCTGAAAGTTTTCATCTTTGCTTCCGGATGAAAAATGTAATGAATTCGAATCTATGTATGTTTTACGGTTTATCTACAAAACACTTTAATTATTGTGGAAAACACCTTACAGTGTGGTCTAAATGCTGCACCCGTTGAACGTAAGCCAGCAGTTATCTGCATTTGCATATATTCACACGCACATTTTGATTTTAATTGATTTGGATTTAATATCTTAAAGTATTTAGTGCAAATGATGAGACTCGCAGCTTAAGTTTCTTGCTTTGATTTTTTTAAACCCATTTTAGAAATTCAAAAGTGCTCATGTTCTATAATTGTCCACTGTCCCTAGTCAGAGACCTGTGGGAAAGAAGATTTTATTCTATGGTGTTGTTAACAGTGGATAGTTCAGTTTTTGGCCAGCGGAAGCCAGTGATGACCCCAACTGCTCAGGAAAGGTTATATTCACCTGAGGATGTACAGAAGTACCCAGCTGACTCTAGTAATAGATGCTATTTATTGAGAGGTGTCAAGTTTGAAATGGTTAGAAGGTTGTTGCAAATGCAAGATGGATGAACAGTTGCACTGTGGGTAGTGAGAACTCAAATAATTTGGGAGTTCTTCCTAGTAGACGTGAGAATTCAGTAATGTTATAAAACGCCAAGTGAAGAATAGTGGCAGAAGATGGATTCTAAGGCTATAACAGAATGGCTGAGGTTATAAGCACACTAGCTGAGGTATTGGGGCTATCCCCTCACGCTGATTTGAAGCTTGTGTTGATGAGGCAGTTTCATAGTGTGAATGACACAAAGCCGCTGATTACAGCTTGAAACGGGTGGTTGGGGTGAGCAGGGTGCAGCCATCTGTCACTACAGAGCTGATTGTGGTTGTGCCCAAACACCGTTCCTGTGAACCCGTCAGCGCCTACCAGGCATCTCAGACTCCAAACTATCCAGCCTGACCCTAGATCAGCTTTTCCACTCGGATGTTCTTTATTACGTATTGTGAAATGTATATACAGTACATATGATGAAGGTGAAAATAATCTTATTTTCTTATGCTGCTAATTCAGGAGACTGGTGATATAAGACTGAGGCACCTTTGGTGGAATCAACTCTCTTCAAGGTTGTTTTAATATAAAGTAATGAAACTCTATTAATATTAATTAATATTCTATATTAATATATCATAAAGCCTTGATTACAGGCAAACAGTAAATGAGTCTAAGTAATGTTTAATAATGTGTGCTGGTTATCACGTAGATGCAGAACCTGTTTATATAGTGAGTCTGTCCTGAAACTCTCTCCTCCTTCTTCCTCCCCTTCTTTCTCCCCTCATTCCTCGGGAGTTTTAGGTGACTCGTGGGGCTTTTAATTACTCCACTCGCTTGCTGGCAGCAGTAAAGAGCTCCCCTGCAGTAAAGGGAAATTGAAAATGAAAACAGCAATAGGCTGTCATAGTGGGAAAGGTCACAGCAAGCCTTTTCTCCCAACTCCATGCACTCTGATTGCATTATTACTGCAGATTTAATCAGAAATGCTGGTGGTTTTTGGTACCTCGCCACTTGGTCAGAAGGAAACACGGACTCTGTATTAGAATTCTACATTGTGTCCGAGACAGTAAGATGTTCAGAAGTAAAAGCAAAGTTAGCTGTTAGTTGTTGACAGTATACACCTGTGAGATTATGCAGATGGTTAATTGTCTAAATATTTGTGTGAATCCAGAGGTGACATCATCTAGGGTTTACCCAAAGTATTTACAATCATTGAGCCCTTTCTATGGTGACACAGGAGCTACCTGAATACTACACTTTCCTGCAAAACATGAATAAAGTTCACCTGACAGAAAAGGGAATTGACTGAAGGAGAAAGGACACATGGACTTACAAGACACATTTGCATCTGATGGTGGTTACTTTCCCTTCATGCCAACTTTAGCTAGGTTAAATTTGACCTGTCTGAAACGATTACTCTTGTTGGCACTGGTGGCGGCAGCATCCCCATCGACACTGGCAATAGATTCTACTTATTACCGTACGGTTTTCTATATAAAAATAATAA
>JAQQZR010000007.1:10628827-10654370 GCA_030068235.1 Notoglanidium macrostoma
CATGTCTTTGGACTGTGGGAGGAAACCGGAGCACCCGGAGGAAACCCACGCATGCACGGGGAGAACATACAAACTCCGCACAGAATGGCACCCTGGGTGATCCGGGGATCGAACCCAGGACCTTCTTGCTGTGAGGCGACGGTGCTAACCGCCTTTTTATAATGGCAGATAATTTAACTTTTTTTCTAGTAATAAATTCTTTAAAAAATTGCCTTCAATCCTATTTCAAGCTTGAAGTTAGTAAAAATCTTGAAATAGGTTTAATAATCATATATTTGGTTTATTGTAATCTTATAATAGGAAATACTAGCTTCAATATATTTTCACCTGATTTGCAGTACAGCTTTGCTGTGGAAAAAAACAAATCTTTTTCATTTTGACTGGTTTCAGAGCATCTACCGAAGCAGCTTGACAAGCTTTTGCATTTATGTGTTAATTTTTAGAGGACATCAGGCAGAAGTACGGCGAGCTACAAGGGGAGCTGCTGCTGGTGGAGCTGGAGAAGGATCGACAGGGTTTGGGTCTGAGCCTTGCTGGAAACAGAGACCGCTCCTGCATGAGCATCTTTGTGGTGGGCATCAACCCGGGAGGACCAGCTAGCCGTGATGGAAGCATCCAAGTGGGCGACGAGCTGCTGGAGGTGAGCAAATGCATATACATATACTTACACCAAGGATTAATGTATGACATTTGCACTGTCCGTTAGTCTGTGAACATTCTCAGTTCATGCACGTAGACCTCATCACTGCCATCAGTGTGTGCCATCTCTCTCTCTTGGTAATAGTCTCTTCGTGTTGAGCCAACTGTCATCCAGAGGCAAAATGAGAGGTCCCCATCACTGTCGTTTTCATTCAGTGCTACAGCTCTCATTCTCTCTCTCTTTCTCTCTCTCGCCTCTCCCTTTTTCTTTCTCAGACACACACACACCCTTTGCTTTAAACAATGTCCTCTTTTCTCAGTGTAAAGGCATGGGAGGTGTTCTGGCTAAGAAGGTCAGCAAGGTCAATCCAATTCTGAAGAAACCACTCAAGCCCTTCAGTTAATTTCTCTGCTGTTTTTTGACCTGCTCTGCTGATGCTGCAACTCTGGAACTTCTGATTTTAGAATCAATACCTGGGGTTAATTGCTAGTGCTCTCAAATCATTAAGCCACTCATTATGACTCATTATAAACCTTATGTGTAGGTTGCAGACTGTCTAGATCTTCACAGGACCAAGCAAACTTAAGGTGTATGTCATAAATCTGCTTCTATTAACTCACTAAATTTTCACTAGCATTTTGTCCTCCGTGTTTGTTATACTCGTTTGTATAACAGTTGTACCTGATTGGTCTGGAGGTTAAAAAAAAAGAAGGGTTTCTCATCACTTACTTTTTTCCAATTTGAAATACTATGACTAAAAAAAAATGCCATGGGGCTGCTTCCCATAGTATTATATGTTGGATGCGCTCTGGCATTGAGGAAAAAAGATGCCTTTGGTGCAGAGCTAAAGGTCCAGAGTGTGGAGCTGTACCTGATCCAGCTTAACCTTAGTCTAACCCTAGGACTTGACTCTGCCCATGTAGATGGAGCTGGATAAGGTCCATATTAACCCATTGATCTTTTGGTTCTGCAACAAGAGGTGATTGAGATAAAATGCCAATCACCCTGAGGTGAATCTGTCCAAAAACATTGAGATTCACATCGTGTATTCCTGGTTCACATTCCCGAGATAGAGTCGGGATCTACTGTGGCCCTAAGCAGAATAAAATGTTTTAGTTATTTATTTTTAATTTGCTGCAGTAAACTTTTGCATTGCATTCTCTCTCTCGCTCGCTCGCTCGCTCCCTCGCTGTCCCCCATTTCTTTTTATCTAACCCTCACCTCTAAAAACCAGGTCATTCATTCCAGTCACGTAACTGTAAACATGAAAGATTAATGTGACCAATGCTGCTATGCTTATTGAACGCTGTAGCCATTACAGTGTACAGGATAAACAAACACACTGGTTGTCTTCATATTTTGAATAAACCACATAGCATCTCCTAATAAATTATCCGCGTTTTGATCAGTCTTGTTAGTTAAAAGAATCACCCAGTGTTTTTCTTACTTAATCTGTAACGCAATTGTGATTACCACAGGCAGGAACTTGGACACATTTCCCTGTAATGCCTAAAGAACTGAATGCTAATTTACCCAAAACTTTAATGATCTGTAAAGGAAGCCACAGTTCAGCTCTCTCAAAAGTTTTCAATTCAATTCAATTTTATTAGTATAGTGCTTTTACTATAGACATTGTCACAGAGCAGCTTTGCAGAACTCTGCACATTTAGATTCCTAATGAACAAACCGTAGGCGATGGCAGCATGGGAACCTCTCCTTCAGATGACATGAGGAGTAATCCTTGAAAGGAACCATTTGTCTTCTGGGTGACGACGGATAGTGGGATTGTAAATCATTACAGTATAGAGGTATAGAAGAGTGAAGGCAAACAGTATTGAGTTGAAATGATCTTCAGTATGTGTGTATTGAGAATACGTATCCTGGGATGAGCACCGGACAGATTTTATGATTGCATCAAGAGTTAAATAACTGTATAATATGAATATAAAACTGCAGTTATTTCAGTCTATTAACAGGAATGGTGTTGGGAGGAGACTTACATGAAGACATTAGAGAAAGTCTTCGATTTGTCATATCCCTTCACTTTCTGATCCACACAAATACTCTACTTATACATAACCATAAACCCTAGTCCCATGTCTGAAAGAAAACAGATTTAAAGATTAATTTGAAAATAATGTTGAAGAATTAGTGAAAGCATATCAGAAAACCCTTTGTTCTTTGTTCATTCACAAAAGGTGAAAAATGTTAGAAATGACATTGTAAAAACACGTTTTTTTTTTTTTTTTCTTCTTCTTTCAAGCCTCTCTCTAAACTGCCTAGATTTGAAGTGGATGGATGAACTGTGTTTTTAGGATCAGAATGCAATGGGCATTTAAAGTCGGTGTTACTGAAACAGCAATTGCAGCTTTCTGAATTGTGTTTCCATTAGATTAACACAGCACTGCATTAGGCATGCTCTCTATCAAGCGATTCTGTCACAGATGAATGGACATGTAATTATATAGCATGCCATCAAGAGCCAGAATGTTTGAATTATAAAGCCATACAAGTCTTTTGATCTGCCATGTTTATTTTCACTGCATGGATGGTGATTTTTTTTTTTTTATGTTTCACTCCTCTTTTATTTTAACATGCAGTAACTCAAATGCTGTATATGTCTGCTTTTGTGTTTAGTAGTTCGCTGCAAAAAACACCATAAACACTTTACGATCTGCTCCTATTTATTACATGAGCTTCCATTGCTCATTGTGTTTCAGTTTATTTGAGGGATTGTAGGCTAGAACTCCTCACACTTGTTACCTATGTCTTTGCAAGGAGAAAAAAACACCACAAGGTAGGCTGTTATAGGATAATAATCAACAACATGGTGGTGATATGGAGCCTGACACATAATTACTGAGACAAAAAACACAGATTGTCATGGTGACAAATAAATATCAAAGCCTTCATTCCCTGATACTTTCCTGTAACAGAAACCTTAGTGGCTGGAGAATCCTTCCCTTAATAAAGATGGTAAATCAGTATACATACAGAAAGTTTCACCAGATCAAATATTATACATTTTCCTTGGTAAATACCAACACATTATTACGGCATATGCATTTAGACATTATGGCCCCGTTTACACTTGGTTTTAAAAAGCGTCTTGGGCGATCTGATCACAACCGGACAGCGCTAAATACAAGTGTAAACAACCTCTAAGACGCATTCAAGACACATTTGCTCAAACCACTTGCCGAGGTGGTCTGGGACGCATTTAACCACATACCTTCCGTAGTATAAACAATAATGTGTCCCGATGCGTCTGCAACAAGGACATAATTGAAAAATACGTCATCAATGCTGGACGGGGTGGTTGTTTTGGTAACAGCGCGACACGCTAGTAAAAAATGCAGAGGAGCGCCGATGTACGTAGTTGAAGTGCAAGAAAATAATGAAGGTATGTTCCAGGTTTAACAATTTTGCACGGGGACCTTTGACCTTCTAGCGGAAGTGATGCATGCAGTAACAAAATGTGAAAAAAAGTGGTCAGCTGGACACCTTGGAGACGCATGATCAACACAGGTGTAAACCTCGATGTGTCTCGGCAGTCTATTTGTGACCTGAATGTTCAAGACACATTTTAATACCAAATGTAAACATGGCCTATGTTCTCAGGTTGTCTGTCTGTCCATGCATTCTTCCAAGATTATTGTTAGCATGACATGTCAAAAAGTCGTGGTTCAGTGTTTTTGATATTTATGTGGAATTATCATTGTTAGCTAGAACAACTAGCAAATGTACTGATTAGGTCCTGGAATTTATCCAAACAGTGTCAAGTTCACAGCAACAACAAATGTGTAAAGTAGTTTTAAAAATATCAGTAATTTAGAAACAAGGACTAGACTTGCTGGTTACTTCCCCATCAGTGGTGTTTGTGCTGAGTTCTAATTATTTAATCTGTTTTTTATGCAGTTATCCAATTAGTTATCCAATGTGGCAGCAGCACAATGCTTAAAATCATGCAGATTTCATCCTGGCAATTTCACACACGAGTCTCTAGTGTTTATACAGAATGATGCAAAAAACAAAAACACCCTGTGAGCAGACAGTCTGCATGTTAAAACACCTCGTTGATGAGTGAGGTCAGAAGAGAATGTCCAGACTCGACTGAGCTGACATGAAGTCTTTAGCAACTCGTATAAGCACTCTTTACAATTGTGGTGAGCAGAAACACAAAGCATAAAACCTTGAGGTGGATGGGCTACAGCAGCAGAAGACCAAATGGGGTCCCACTCCTGTCAGCCAACAAGAAGAATCTGAGGCTATCCTGGGCACAGGCTCGGTCAAACCTGGTCGTTTTCCGGTCTTCAGCTGTCCAGTTTCTGTGGGTCTGTGCCTATGACAGCCTCAGATTCATGCCTGACACAAGAGGAGCCTGATGTGGACTTTTCCTGTTGTAGCCCATCCATGTCAAAGTTTGATGTTTTGCGCATGCTGAGATGCTTTTCTGCCCATTTTTCTCTGACCTCTTTTATCAACAAGGTGATTCAAAACACAGAGCAATTGCTTGCTTAATGGGGTTTTTTTCCGCATCTTTCTGTGTAAACTCTAGAGACTGTTGTGTGTGAAAATCCCAGGAGATCACTAGTTTCTGAATTACTCACACCAGTCCTTCTGGCACCAACAACCACGCCTTGGTTAAAGTCACAGAGATCGCACTTTTGGCCCATTCTTATGTTTCATGTGAGCATTAACTGAAGCTCTTGACCTGTGTCTGGATTTTTTTATGCAGTGCGCTGCTGCCACATGATTGGTTGATTGGATAATGGCATAAAAGTGTAGGTGTACAGCTGTTCCTAATAAAGTGGACAGTTACTATATAAACATATTTTATTAGAATGAGCACATTAATATTAGCCTGAGATTTGAATTACTGCCAGTACTACTGTCAGAGCTGCTGTTATAGAAAATTAATCAACACCACCTCACCACTCAGATTTGAGAATTCAACATAGCTGTGGTATACAACATTACTTCATTTTATGATGATGGTTACATTTTGTTGTTTTGACCCCAGATCAATAACCAGGTGCTTTATGGGCGAAGCCACCAAAACGCATCAGCCATAATAAAGAGCGCCGCATCCAAGGTGAAACTGGTCCTGCTCAGGTGAGAAAACATGTCAAACACACACAGACAAACGCACAGGCCATGTCACAGGCATTCTCTCATACTGCATAATAAAATACATACTGCTCTTTTGTTCCTTTATTAAACATCTCATTGCATTTGTTCTTTGAGAGGAGTAAATGTTTGCCTTTGCCCTGACTTTGAATGTGACTAATTAAGTTTTAGTGTATACCAAACGGTTTATCAAATTGCACAGGTAGCTTGGCATATTTTTATTTTGTGACATTTGCTGACTGGTTCTTTAACTCCATTGCTCCTCTAAGACCATTAAATAATTCTTACATCAGCATTGCGACATCACTGTCAAGTCTTTTCATTGAGAAAATACTATTTTTTTATGGATAAAATACACCAAATATTAAAATAGATTCTGAGTACAGCCGGCTCCATGTCATAGATAGAAAGACTGATGCAGCTTCCGAGTGGCAAAACACAGGAAATCATTCACCGGCATTCATATCATCACATGTTTGAATGCCAGTGATGGCTTAGCTAACTGTGGCAGGAAATCTAGAGAGCAAAGTTGAATGTGCATGTTAGCCTTCACACTTACTGTTTGCTAGCTGTCATGTGATAGGGGAATGCTGACTAAAATAATGAATTATTTCCCATTTTCCACCCTATTGTCCTTTAATGCATGTACTGTATTTGCACTAATGGAAGTGTAGGAACATGACTCAATGCTCACACTGATCTGTTGAACCTAATCAAAACTTTCCATGTCTATGACTGCCTGTTAAAACCTGTTACAGTCTGGTTGTGATATTTTACCATTTAATAAGCATGTTTACATTTTTCTTACTTGTATGTATACTTATACGTATTAAATAAATGTGTGTGTGTGTGCATGTATGTATGCATGGGTTCATTTTGGAAGTTAAAAAAAGTATTAAAAGTATTAAAAAATACTTTTTAATTTTTTTTAATTGTCTTTATTCTGCCTATTGTCATCTAATGCATTTAGTCACACTAAAGTGTAGGAACACGACTCAGTGCTCACACTTACTTCTAGTGGTTATCCATCTCATTTTGTCATTTTGTTTTGCATAGACATATTAAACATTTGTAAGCAATAGCATTCAATGTGCATTTGCAAATTAGTCTATTTCATATAATATGCAGCAGCACTAAATGTGAGGTCATTATTTTATTTCGCTATTATGTTTATGTGAGATTTGCTGGAGGTAAACTGTGGTTTATGTGCATTGTTAGAATGAATAATTATGCTGTTGTGTGCAACATGACTTGCATTTTATGAGAAAAGGTAGTAGAACAGATAGCAGTGGCATGGTGATTAGTTTTGCTGCAGTGATTGGTGTTCCCTCTGTACTGCCTTCTGGCAATTGGGTAGTCTTCATAACAGATGATAGCCTGTGTAGTCTGTTGAATCCAAGCATAAATTTCCATGGCTGGCTGTTAAAACTTATTACTGTCTGGTTGTTTTGTTTTACTGTTTAATAAGCATGTTAATAATAAGAGATCTGTGGAATTTGAAGGCTACTTCAACACCTTGAACTCTGTCATGTTCCTCAAACCATTCCTGAACAGTTTTTGCATTGTGGCAGGGTGCATAATCCTGCTGATAGAGGCCACTGCCATTAGGGAATACTGCTGCCTTGAAGGGGTGTGCTTGGTCTGCAACAACGTTTAGGTACAGTTGTGCTTGAAAGTTTGTGAACCCTTTAGAATCTTCTATATTTCTGCATAAATATGACCTAAAACATCATCAGATTTTCACACAAGTCCTAAAAGTAGATAAAGAGAACCCAGTCAAACAAATGAGACGAAAATATTATACTTGGTCATTTATCTATTGAGGAAAATGATCGAATATTACATATTTCCATTTCCATGAGTCAGTATGCCGCGTGACGACGTGCTGTCAACATCGGGATCTATGTTGCTTGCAGTTTTATGACAACGTGCATTTGCGATTTTACTATGGACCATAGCGCAGACACCAAATTCTGTGTCCAACTCAGGAAATCGGAAACGGAGACCCTTGAAATGCTTCATACCAACGTCCTGCCTCTCTTGAAGCATGTATGCCACTCAGAACACCTCTCCCAGCTCATTGCTTCATTGCTGTAGGCTGAAACGTTTCCAGGGGCTTCGTTGCTAACAGGAAATGCTTGCACATAGTGCAATTTGCAAATGCGCACATGCATGTTGTCACAAAGACATGTGTAACTTCAGGTCCGGATGTTGAAAGTGTTATTTTGCACTCCTTTTGTTCGCTACAGGAACAGTCTTGGAACTTTTTGATCGCAACTTGTAATGTAAAAAAAAAAAGAAATTAAATGAGCTTTTAGGCTTCGTTGTGCGTATCACAGGAATCACTGCTCTAAGTGACAAACATCTATTGATTCATTATGTAAAACCATTTAAACAGTTCAACACTTTATACAGATTGTGTTTACATACCTGTCCACAAGCTCCGTCACCTATTTCCACATCCAGCTTCATCCCTTTTGCCAATAATAATTTCCACTATCTTCGAAAAGCTCTAGCATGTGTTTTTTTTTTTTTTTTATTCACAGTAAATGTTCTTGCGCAGGATGCTTACTGGGCTTACCTTGTCTATAAAGAGACTGACTGGAGGCCCATATAAACAAGATAAGAAATCCAGCCCAGGAGGCAGTTTTCAAATGGGTTTTCATAATACACATAATACACTTGTGCTGAAGCCATTGTTTAAACAATTTTGTTAAATCATGTTCTGCATGATCTCCAGGTTATTTATACGAGTAACATGTTTCACTAATGCATGTTAAACTCAATAAATTTGTAATCTTCTTATAGCATCTGATTAATTAGCATCTTCATATGATATATGATCTAGCTATTTGTCCTTGTCTCTGCTCTGCACAGTGTTATCAGAGGTTAGCTGGTTTCCTTAGTTTGACTAATCTTGCCAAATCAGACCTCTGTTTGAGCTCAAGTATGCTGTTGAAGTTTGTGCCTAGGTTCTGATTGATTGTGAAATCCAGCAGTTGCTTTGTTTCCAGCAGTGTTCTGTTTAGCCAAGAGCCCTCAGCTCACATCTCAGCCTTATCGGTCAGTTACTGAGTCACTAATTAGCCTTGCAAAACTGCTCCCAGATCAGCCCTTTAACTGAGACCGTTGACACACCTTAAGAGGATAAAGTGACTCAGTGAGCAGTAGAGGATCAAGCATTATAATGTGCTAAGTGAATATTAGAGCATGTGGAATTCGTGAAGGGGATTGATGTGAGTCCCTGGAAATGAAACGTGCATAATATCACTGCAGTGTTATGACGTAATTTTATATCATCCACCAGCTGATAAAATGGTGTTATAGGAGCAGCAGTCACCTGTCAGCTCATGCCTTGTTAAATGGAATATATTTTATTATTGGAATGCAGTTATTTCAGAGGGAGGATGTCACTTAGAGATGTTCACGGGTATTCTAATATACTCAGTGACAAAAACCGTTAAGCACCCAGAAGGAATGGACCGATTTGGATGTAATTCAGTACATGTGCAGACCAGGGACGGTCGTATTGTTCACCAAGCATTACAGAACCCCATGTCATCTGCGCCTGCCATCCATACACAGGTATTGGACGCACTACAATGTTTACACCAGTGCAGAGACGGCTGCGTTTGGAGTGGAGCCATAACCGGGAAGTATGGACTGATGATGACTGCCATCATACCATGTTCAGTGATGAATCTCGGTTCTGCATTACGACAGATGACCGCCGTGTGCGCATACGGCTGCACTGAGGGGAGATGACCAATCCTGCCAATGTTGTGGAGAGACACACCAGTGTTACTCCTGGCATCATGGTGTGGGGAGCCATAGGATACGAGAGAACACTGCAGGACGCCGCAGGAGAGGACACAATGACTCTATGACTCTCTTCTGCACCATACATCATACATACGCATTGCCGCATCTATCCAGGCCTGGGTGAGGTTTCCACACCCTACTGACATGGGACTAGCAATGTGCCCATACTGCTAACTCTGTTGTACGTTTGATCTGATATTGTAATCATTGCAATACAGACGTATGACCTTTCACCATGTGCAGGTTCATTTCATTTCCACCACTCTGTCTGGGTGCTTATATTTTTGTCACTGAGTGTATATGGTTAACCATTTAGTCCATCAATAGTTAAATATTAGAATATTCCTTTTGTCCTTTGTGCACATGAAGTCAGTCTGAGAATTTGGCATCTGGCATCATTTTTAGGCAACAAGCAACACTATAGTTAAAAAACCACATTTCTTCCTCTCGTGTAGACAGGAGCTGCTGGCCAGATATGATGTTTGCAGAGCAAAAAAAGATAATACATTTGTAATAACATTCAGTACAACTCAATTAAAAATCTTAATCTATAATGGACACAAATCATTTAGCTTGTCCCATTTTACACCAGAAGTGATTCTGCACATGTGACAACTTTCCACACCATTAGTGGACTGGGGAGCATGATTCATAATACATGATTTCAGGAATTTAAGGAGAGAGACAGTTAACCTTTACTTCCATTTTTTAACTGAAATTTGGTAAAAAAAAAAAAAAAATTTTTTTGCTGTGTTTAATATTTCTGTTCATTATTTCTCTATAATTCATCTGTAAAACACATCAATGCACGTCAACATGCGCCACCTCCACTACATTTAATTGCAGTGAAAAAAAATTGTAAACTGCCAGAAGTTAACTGAATATCTTTTCAGTAATATTAATCATGGTACAAACACTGAATTAACAATTTACTAAATATAAATAAGTTGTATCTAGACTTGATGGCCATTTTATCAGGTAAACCTTCCATATAGTTCACATTGTAGGTGTACGGTTACTGGTGTAGCTGTTGCTCAGTGTGTTTTCTATAGACAGTTTGTGTTGTTCTCTGGATGTCATTGATTGCTGTTTCCGCACTGAACAGGAACCCAGCAGTGTTAAAAATCCATAAAATGTCAGAACATAAATTGTTTATTATCTTGTGATGGTAATAATTGCAGAAAACACTCATAATTTTACTTAATGAGATTAAAATATGATCATTTTGACCTATCAGCAATTATGTTCTTAACATGCGGTTTTTGACCCGTGTATAAAATGTTTCATATAATCAAAAATTGGACTGATTTCCATGGATTCTTTCAATAGTTCTAGTCAAAAACAGTTTCTCTTTCACAGCAGTGCAGCTTTCACAAAAATTTTGATAGCAGAATGTTATGAAGGTGCCATAAACCCGTGTGAATGATGTTTTCTTGTATCAAAGGTCATTTCTCAGCCCTGATTCGATATCATGGGGGTAAAAAGGGGCCTCAAAATGTATTGCCATGGAAACAATAGTGGGCAACAGACAGGAAGAAAAAGCTTTTGTCTGAAGCAGTAATGGTAAAATGTCACCTTGCTGCACCCTGTGGTGCCGTTGATGATCGAATCATGTTGCACATCAACGTGAGGGATAACTCAGAGGCGAGAACTCTGTTTAGCTGAGATTAACCTGTTACACAAAGACTTACAGACTACACTAACTGAATGGCAGTGCGGTGTTGTGGTTTGGGTTGATGACTCGCAGCTCCAGGGTCAAGGGTTTGATCCTGAGCTTAGATAATTATCTATGTAAAGTTTCAAATGTTTTCCTCTGGCTTCCCAGATATCCTCCCAAAATCATGAAGGCACAAACCTGTTTTGAACTGGTGGATTGCTTAACATACTGGGAGTCCAACTAATGGATGATAAAGCAGAGGCCCAGACTAGTTGGTGAGTTGTATC
Source organism: Notoglanidium macrostoma (assembly GCA_030068235.1). Lineage (NCBI taxonomy): Eukaryota > Metazoa > Chordata > Actinopteri > Siluriformes > Auchenoglanididae > Notoglanidium > Notoglanidium macrostoma. Next base: position 10,640,364 of record JAQQZR010000007.1, read on the forward strand.
AACACAGAGCATGGCCAAGTTGGATGCTGGAACAATCCTGGAACTCCGGGCACAGCAGGGCCATAACAGCACTGAGGCTCATCCTAGATGCCATACAGTCAGAACAGGAACAGCTTTAGGTGCATGCGGTGACTGGATGGATTAATGACTCTCTAAAATACCCCGTGCGTGTGTGCAAACACTATGCGTTCTTTGTGCCGTAAATTGCTTACGCACGCGTAGTACTGATCTGGCATTAACTCCTTTACTTGACTTAAAGTATAGGTATTCCTGGTCAATTGTTGTATCGTAAATGTTAATGGTAGTAACGCAGGCTGTCATAAGTCTGAACAAAAATTGCAGTTAGTCATGTCCGAGACAAACCACAAGGAGAGTCTGAATCAACAGTTCATTCACAGCACAGCACAGCAATCTGCCTGACCACGGAAATCCACAGTCAGAGATAATCTAAAACATTACATTTTGAAGAAATCATCAGATAAAAATGATGAGCACACTCCAAGTTGTAAGCACAGGCACCCAATAAAAACCCCACCAGTATGACCTCAGAGAGTTTAATACAAGATCCAAACCACTGCTTTAAGGTCAGAAAGAGCTGTTTGCTCTGCTAGAACCAAGTTCTACAGACAGATGAGACGAAGATTAAATTTATCAATTTCAAATGGTCAAAGCCCTGAGCATTTTCCTCTCCTGAGCTCACCTTGACAGAAAACAGATTAACAGTAATTGGAAAAGGGTCAGTTAAAGGGCAAGCACAAAATAAGCAAGAGCAGGTGAAGGGAACTAGAGAGAGAAGGCAAAGAGGCAGAGAAATCTCTTTTACGCTGTGTTCATTTTGGGTATTCTTATTGTGACAAATGAAGAACTTCTCCAAAATGTTTGCAATCAGTTAAGAAGAAAGCAACAAGTCTTAGAAAAGCCCACATGCTGGAGGAGAATATAGAGATTGAGAGAGTTATTATTATAATTATACATGCTAAATGATGTATTTATTTTAGTGTGTGTTGTTTTCCTGAGGGAGTGTGGATGGACATGGATAGCTTTATAATTTATACCATTAGAAATATGCAAATGGACAAATGAGCTATCTCTTTATGGAATTATGCAATAGATACAAGATGTGTGTATACATGCAGTAGTAAGTAAAGACTGAGTTATAAAGTAGAACAACGTTATTATGATTTTATGGCATTTGTTGGAAACATTAGTGAAACGTACCAGCTATTCCTGTTCTGACTGCGTGGCATCAAAGACCAACTCCACTACTGCCATGTTTCTCCAGCCAATCCCACAGAGTAAGGGTGCATGCCCAGCTTCACTTCTTGTGTCAATACAATTTAGCAGCCAGTCTTTATCATCTATTAGGGCTCTGTTCCCAGCGCACTAAGCTGTCCACCAGTTCTGTGTTGGGTCTCTTGAGCTAAAGATGCAGTAGCTGCTTTCCATTTTGTACCTGAGGACTCAGTCATGTGGCAAGAGAAAGACTTAGAACAAGTCAGGAATAAGACAGGAAAAAGGTGTGAAGGAGCCAGACATGAAGATGAGATTGTGTTGCCATCACAAAGTTGATTATTTTCCTGTAATTGCACCTTCTGAAGAGTTTAGTTTCTCTTATACTTAAAGAATGACACATTATCTTTTACTTACATTTAGTACTGTGGAACATCCATGGGAAAAGTTGATTCCTGATATTACTTATGTTATACCAGCTATCAATATTTGTTCCCTCACTTTCTCTTAAAAGTAAGAAGTAAAGATGGCACTGATGTGATAGGCAGGGTTGGTATTGGGCAGTTACTGTTTTGTACAAGTCGTGTTTTCAGCTCTATATTTCATGTAAATTTTATGTTCTTCAGTTAAAAAAATGTTTTAAAGCTTCATAGCTTTTAAAGGAAAATTGGTTGTGTAAATCTGCAGATACTCCATGGTTTCAGTTATCAGTATTGTTATCAGAAAAGACTGTAGTATCCTACCATCTCTAGTAATGACACAAAAAATTGCAGCACCGACACTGGTGACTGCTTCTAAAAAAGCTAAATTCACTGAAAACATCATCGTGTTTCTGATCATACATTTTCTTTATTAAATAGCTTGGATTAACAAAAATAATATTTGTTTAATATGTTTCTTATAATACTTAGATTATGCAGCTCGTCTGCCCTATAAGTCCCTGTGAATGAGCTGTTGCTATAGTAACAATAACAATAGCTGTTACTACATAGAAAGTTATAAAGGGTAAATAAGCAGCTCAGGAACATCACATCATTTACATGACACCAATTCTTTTTGAAATTCTCTTTAATCCAGCACATCTGTGCTGTCACAGCCTGCTCCCTTGTGTTATGTTTTGGAGCTGCTCAGATAATAGACATAGTCTCAGCGGAGGCTCAATTGTGCTGCTGCACTGTTCTGTGTGCTCCTTCGATTTTCCATGCAACCATAGACATGTTTAGCAGCTGCCTCTGTGTTCAGTCAGGGTTCTGGAAACTTGTCCTGAGCATATGGAGCGCAGAGAGAGAGAGAGACCTGGAGATGTGTAAAGCAAACCTGGGGAACTGGAGCAGTGCAAATGAATGACAGCTGACTTTTTGTGTAACATGGTTTTTGTATTGTGTGAGAGGGTGACATTTGTGCATGCACTTGCTGAGAGCAGGACAGATGAGGGTTTGTTTTCCCCAAGTGCTTGTTGCAAGAATTACAACTTAAAATTATGACTAATCACAAAGACATTTTGTAATCTGTCCAAAACCTGCCTTTGATTTCAATGAGAAAAAAATGTGCCAGTATAATACCAAAACACAGTATATTAACTGTACACAATGTATTGCACAATGATATGATCTGTGGTGGTGCCTCAGTGAACCTGAACCTTCTTTGAGTCTCTTGATTCTCACAGTTTGGAGACCGAAACCTGATCTTCGTTCACAAAGTAGGACACGTCTCTGTGTTTTCTGATGGATTTCTTGTGATTTCAACTTAAGAATGTTATTGTGAACTACCTTGCATTTTGAGGACAGGCCTAAGGTTCTTGAATTTAGCAGAAAATGTAAAGATGAATACTGGATATTCTAAAGAGTAAACACCAAGATTCTGTAAGTCTTGTTAAGACACCTAAGCTCTTGCATCCATGCCAGCAAATTATGTAAACCAAAGATACTTTCAAAAGTAATGAAAAGCTTCTAAATATTAATATGCTCTTTAATCGTATAAAATAAAAAAATAATAATAATATATGCTTTATTATAGACTTTATTAGGAACACCTGCACATTCATTCAGTTATCCAATCAGCCAAACATGTAGTAGCAGCGCAATCTATAAAAGTTAATGTTCACATCAAACATCAGAATAGGGAAAAATGTTATCTCTGCGACTTTGATTGTGGTGTGGATGTTGGTAACAGATGGACTGGTTTGAGTATTTAAAAAAAAACAAAAACTGCTGATCATCTGGGATTTTCACACACAAGAGGTTCTAGAGTTTAGACTGAATGGTGTGAAAAACAAAAACATCCTTTGATCGGAGAGTCTGCAGGATGAAACTCCGTGTTGTTGACAGAGGTTATTCTGTTGTTGAATATGATGGTTATTCAGTACTGTATAGTAGTATATATGAATGCATATATTCATTGCAGCTAATGGATCTGTTCTATCTGTTGCACAGGAATGAAGATGCTATCAATCAAATGGCAGTTCCACCTTTCCCTTACCAGCCTTCCTTTCTCTCCCCAAATGAGGTGCAGTAGGATTTTTTTTTCTCATTTTCCCTTAGCATTTGTACTTTGTTATATTTATGTTGCAGTGATTCACAGCATCAAAATTTGAGATATTCTTTGAATAACATGCAGACACCCCACCCCAGGCTCTCTGCTAGAATAATTCACCTGTTTGAACTCCACCAGGTTGCATTTATAATAGTAAATAATAATATGCATTTCCAGTTTTGAAAGAAACATCACTGGGGCCTGTAGCATATTTATCACTATCAATCCAGTGGCTGTCACTGCTGTAACAATGCATTATTGTTAAATCAGTGACAGCCACTGGATTGATAGTGATTAATATGCTCTGCTATCATATAGTCAGGGATGGAGCCATTAATATGCTACTGGAACTGGAACCTAAAGGTTGTAGCATGTTGTGCTTTATTCTTTCACTTTTATGAAGCACCATGTCTTAGTCAGATCATGGATTTCAGATTCATCCAAGCCTTCCAGAAGCCGTAATACCTGCAGAGAAGCTGCAGCCCCTGGAGTGTCTCCCAGAGCCCCTGCTGAGTCAGGTTAGATGAGTACATGCTTTTTAACTCCCTTTTTTCTGCTGCAGTGGCTAACATAAACAGAAAATTCTCGCAAAGGTACAACAGTGCACATCAGGTCCAGTTATGTTCCTTAAAACAATGGCTTTTAAGGTTCTCTATGGTTTTCTATGGCAGAGACAACAAATCACCATCATTGCAGTAATTATGACTATAAAGTAAACTCAAATCTAATTTTTGTCTAAAAGAAGTAGCATGATACCTTTTTCTGATGCTGATTATGAAACTTTAAGCCAATATTGATGCCAATATGCATTCTTTAAAATCTCTTCCATTTTAAAATGCTTCTTTTTAACTGTAACCCTTAAAAGTTGAGGAAAAAATACATAGCTAAAAACATGACTAACTTGTTACAAGATCTGATCAAATTTTTTTTTTTTTCTTTAATGTCATCTTGTCATAATGGATCCTGAGTATCACATCAGTGCTGTCTCTATTATCTAATAATAATAAAATTGTATTCTATGGTTGGAAACTTCTGACACTACAAAACTCCTCTGGCTCCATTAACTATTATTATATGCATTTAAATAATGTGTCTAAATTGTAATGGTTTGTAAAATAAATCTAATAATTCTTAAAAGTACGTGACTACATGATATACATTCAAAGTTCACCAATTATACTCTTATAAGGGTCTTTGGTAACATATTCTGTCTGGAGCAATGTGGTAAAATTATTTCTGGTTACTTTAAACCTTCACAAATATTGTGTGGCATCCACTACATTAATAAACTCACATTCCTCCATGTGGAAAAGTCGTCCCTTCAAAAAGAGCTAATAATATACTGCTTAATTCACAACATTTAGCTGAAGAATTAATTACAGCATTTACAGAAAATATTTTTTGGCTAAAAGTTATTGATTTATGTTGCAACTGACTTTAGGTTTTCAGTTAAAAAGGTTGTGTAGTTTTCCCAGCACATGAAAATACATCGAAATGATTGTCCATGGCATCTGCACATGCAGCAGTTGATAAAGATTAAGTTGGGGAAAAAGAAAAAAAAAGATTCTATGCAAAGTGTTGCTTTGAGTGTATCTCAAATAGTTCAGATGAAGTTTCTACCCACAGAATGGAATCAGTACTGTGGATTTCAGCAGGTTAGAACAGGAATATTTTTTAAAACATTTTTTGGGTAATGCACTAAAACTTTCTTTGAAATTTCTATGGAGGTTTCTATGAATTATGATTTATTCTTTACATTTTAAGATGCACCATGACTGAAGTCAGCTTGTGGATTTCAGATTCAATATTGTTTTGAATGAGTGTTAAAGTTGTACTAAATCCTCCAGGCATGAAAGATTAACCACACCAACTCAGTAACCAGAGTAATCTCTTATGGATTATTTGTTGAGACTGTAAAGGATGAATTGTGTTATAAAACACCTCCATCATTACGGTTCAGTGTTGAGTTAACAGTATGTGAGATTGCATTTATGACAATAATGATGTTCACATCTTCCTTTCCATATGAGCCATTATTATTAAGCATTATTAATGTAGTATTGGTATTACTAAACACTAGTACTCATTATTTGATTTGTTTTAAACATTACAAATCCTTTTTTCATTATTTTACTTTTAGTAGTTCTGAGTAAACACTGTTCTTTAACCCAGATCTGAGTTGGTTTGTGTTCGATCTCCATTTTCACACAGCTCCTTCTCCACATTTCTCAAACTAGCAAAATATTTGACATTCCTTTCCATCCATTCAGTGGCATTAAATGCCTTTATGTGCTATATGGAGCTCGGGACAGAGTCCTGTCCTAGTTACGACTATAAGAAGAGCCATTGCTGTTTTATTTTGACCGCAGATCCAGGAGAGGTCAAGTGAGGCCACTCCAGAGAGCTCAGTGTTCTCAGATGCAGTGGACAAGAGCCTACAGGATGGTGAGGCTTCCTCCAAGGTGAGTGAGCTCAGTTTTGTATAATTAACATCTTCACCTTAATGAATGAAGAAAATACTGTACTGTGCTGTATTCATTATATTTTTCATGAATTTGAGGAACCCTTATTTGCCATTCTTTTTTTAGAAGCTAAAGTCTTCAGAAACAACGTTAGAGACTTTGGGTGAGGATGTTTCCAGACCTCCATTGGAAAAGGTGTGTTTTAAATGTTTACGTTTCCCTAATACACTTTTTATTGCACAAAATAACTCAAAATGCACAATTCGTTAAAATTGTAGCTAAATTTATAGCTTGATCTAAAGGGTTTGAAAAAAATACACTAAAATCACTAAAGCTATTTTTTTGTCATTTTAAATTATGTGTCAATGCTAATCATTAAAAAAACAATGAACAAATTGGTTGTGATGAATGTTACATTGCATGTAAGTAATTGACAATTACAGAAGTCAGTTTTTCTGTTGCTTTATCTGTCAAATCCTCTAATCTAATGGGTCAGAAGGTGTTGGTTTATTTTCTATGATGGCATTGCTCTGACAGTATTTTGGCTCTGACAGTTATATAATGCTTTGTTATAAGAGCAATGACACATTGTTATAGACAAACCAACTTCAGGGAGGTAAATTATTTTCCTATGACAACATTCCATGTGTTTTATTCCTTAGTGCACTACATATGCAGTCAGGTCCATAACTATTTAGATATTGATGATGTTTTTGTTATTTTGGCTGTTTGCTACAGTCTAGTGTAGCTGAAATTTAATAGTGAATACTTTGTGCTTTAATTTAAGGGTAATAGTTGTTATCAAAGACTGCCTGAAGTCTGGAACCCGTAGATGTTACCAGACGATGGATTTTGTCTCTGGTGATGCTTTGCCAGGCTTTTATTGCAGCTGTCTTCAGTTCCTGATAGTTCTTGGGGCAGTTTGCCTTCTGTTTTGCTTTCAGTAATTGAAATGCATGCCCGATTGGATTCATGTCAGCTGATTGACATTGCAAAACATTTCACCTTTTTTCCTTACAAAGATCTTGGGTTGACTCATCTGCCCTGCAATTCACCATCCAGTGAGTTTTAAAGCATTTGGCTGAATCTAAGCAGATAATCTAGCCCTGTTCACTTCATTGCTCATCCTGCTTCTATTGTCAGGAGTGTGACATCATCAATAAATACAAGGGAACCGTCGGCCATCTACCACAGTTGTATTACTAATGTTTATTATGATATTGCTTTCTCGTTATTGTGTTATTATTTTTTTTCCTCTTGTGGTTTGTGTAGCACTACTCCTGATGCTTCCTTGGTCTGTGGCGGTATTTAGTGATGGCATATTAATATTACACTGTGTTCCAACACTAAATCTTTTACGTTATTACAATGAAAATGCATTTTTAAAGGTGTGTGTGTGTGTGTGTGTGAGAGAGAGAGAGAGAGAAATGAAAGTGAGGTTAAATAAGAAGACAGAGCATGCCTGTGGTGTTCAAAGTAAGGAAGTGATGAATGTTTAAATGGGATACTGGGATAGTGCGTTCAGATGGGATATTGGGGTCGGGTAATTTTAGCAATGTGAAACGCACATCAATACCCTGTGTGAGAGAGAAAGGGAGAAATATAAAGCAAGATTGCTTTGGGCTGATGGCTCAAGTGTTCAAAATGAGAATGTGATGCATGTTTAGATGGAATATTGGAATAGTTATTGGGATATTGGTGATGGAAAAGCATTGTGTGCATGTGTCCGTGTGTGTCTACATCTATAGACTAGCCTTGCCAAAAGCCTGAGAAACTCCAGCAAGCTTCCATCAACTTCTGCAGATGTGGCAGCACTCTTACCTCCAGTGCCTCCTTCATGCACCAGCCCTGACTTTGAGTGCTGCATCAAAGGTACAAGTTCAACTGGACTTAAAATGCAAACATTTCTCCTGAAATCTACAGACATGTTTGCTTTACTTCTTTAGTTTTGTACCACAAGGCTAATGTAAGTAATGAAAAAGTATAGTATATTGAGGCCTCTCTGCTGAGAATGTCTAAATTTTAATTGAATAATTTATTTTAGTCCTTAACAAATAAACATAACCCCTGTGTCTCTTCTGTAGTGTAAGTCTTCATCATTATGTATTGATCTTAGCAGCAGGAGGTCGCTCTAATGTTTATGTTTCAGTCCCTACAATGCAGAAATGGGGAAAAATACACATTTATGCATTTGTTATTGATTTCTTGAAACTTTTAATAATTGGCTGTTGTAGTATCTCAGAAGATAAGACGGATTTATCTTCCGTGATATCTAGCACAAGTAGACACTTCCTCACTTGGATTATATTCCTCACTCACTTTTTTCTTATATTCATTGTTCTACATCTCTTTCTCCCTTGTTTGCAGACCCTGCTACGTGTCCCATTGTACCAGGGCAGGAGACTGTGATCGAGATCTCTAAGGGCCGCTCTGGACTCGGTCTCAGTATTGTCGGAGGCAAAGACACACAGCTGGTATGGGACACACCTGCACTGCTCTTGCTCTGCTCACAGAGTATAATGTTTAAGTTGGTGCAGGATGCATTGGAATATCCAGAATTAAACATTTTTGGAAATGAATTGCTGAAGTGTACAGGAAAAAAAAAACCCCATTAGAAATATGACCCTGGAGCACAATGTATATGACTGCAATGCATCCAGCGCTACTAAGGTTCATTTTGAAAACAAGCCGATAAATATTTTACAGTCACATTTGGAAATATTTATTTTTAAGCAAACACAAAATTGCGTTACAAAACCAATATCTAGTCTCAGGGTGGCTTGATTGTGCAGTGGTTAACACTGTCACTTCACAGCAAGAAGGTTCTGGGTTTGAACCTTGTGGCCTTTCTGTGAGGAGTTTGCATGTTCTCACTGTACCTGCATGGGTTTCCTTCGTGCACTCCGGTTTCCTCCAGCAGTCCAAAGAAGTACAGATTTAGTCAACTGACTACTCTAAATTGCCCATAGATGTGAATTTGAGTTTGAATGGTTGTTCATTTCTTTGTGTTAGCCCTGCAATAGATTTGGGACTTGTCATGGGTGTGCCGTGCCTCTTGCCTGAAGTCAGCTGGGATGCGCTTCAGCTTCCTTGCAGCATTACAGTGCTTTATTTTATCAAGGCAGTTTTTAGCACTGGGTGCTCTGGGTAGAGTTGTCACCTCACAGCTCTTTGGTCCCCACTTCAATCCTGAACTCAGGTTACTGTCTGTGTGACATTTCCCATGTTCTCCCAATGTCATTGTGGATTTCCTCTGGGTTATGTGGTTTCATCCAACCACCATCCCCAAAAAACATGCCCATAGGATGGATTAGTGGCAAGATTGCTGAATGTGGGAATGAGTGTGACCATGGTGACGTGGTTACTGATGAGGAATAAATGAATAACCATATCAGTTATCAGTTATGCTGTTGTTTTCTGCCCCATAATGAGCTGTGTATAGATTCTGAGGCTCTGGCTGCAGTCATTTCCAACTTATAAACAGACCTAAGGTAACTTTGGTTTGTCTAGAACCATCCTATAAAGCCATTCTTTCTGCACATTACTTCCATTGACCCTAAGTCTATAGACTGTACATGTGCCTCAGGCTTTTAGCAGCACACAGTCAGTGAGCTGCAATCAGTATTCCACTCATTCCAGCTTAGTGGGCCAGCTGGCCTCGCAGAATACCTGCTCTGATCTGACAGAAAAAAGCTTCTGGGTATTCGGGCCATCTCATCTGGAAAAGGTGAGAACTGTTTCTGTGTTTCTTTACCAGATTCTTTGGGGGGGTTTTCGCAGCTAGTTTTCTATAACGTTTTGGCATTTCTCTGGGAAGAAGTTTTCTATCTGCGTTTTTATTTATGTCTCTCCTGTTTACTGACTTTGCCTTAGAGATACTTTTATCCAAACCCTGATATCAAATGTTATTGTTTGAATGGTTAGTTCTTTTTGGAGAGCTGTTTCAGTTTATGTAGATTGGGGTTAATGTCGAACAGAAATAAATTGATACAGAAACGTTCTCATTGTAATCTTTTAAGATGTCTCACAATGTCGTTTTGTGCTATTGCAAAACACACTAAACTGTGCCAAATTAGGGATGGCACTGATTCAATAATCACTATCGGTCACTATCAATGTAAGTGATTTTTGTTTGAAAGCGTTTAACTCTGAAGTGCTTCAGTAAAAAAATATTTTAAAGCTTAGTTGTTTTTAAAGAAAACAATATCACATAGGTGTCAGCTGCTGATACTCAAGGTTTCAGTATCTATTTCAGTATCAGAAATGAAAAAGTGGTGGTGTACCATCCCTATTTCGAACCAGTCATGTTTCATATAACAATAAGTGGATGATCAAAACATGACCACAGAACCTGCATGCTGAGCTGGCTAGTTATCTTAATTAGCTAATGTTTGTGAAAATCACAAAGTGATTATAAGTTGTTATTATAATTGACTATATTTTGGCTGCTGTTAAATAAATCACTGAATATGAGAATGTAACACTAAAGTCTTTCTTTTCTTCACCTGTGACATAGGAGTGAGTTTTAGTAGTTTCTCTGTCATTTAAACATGTGTGAGGCAATAATTAACCTTTATTCATTTTGAAAGGTTTACAATGAAAGGTTAAAGGCTACAGGTAAATGACAGGTTAAGACAAAAAATCCAAGGACAGCAGTTGAGGGTTGCGACCTTTCACAAGAATCAATGTTCCTCTCTCTCTCTCTCTCTCTCTCTCTCTCTCTCTCTCTCTCTCTTGCGCTCTCTCTCTCTTCCGCTCCCTCTTCCCCTCCAGGATGCTATCGTGATCCATGAGGTATATGAGGAGGGAGCAGCAGCACGGGATGGCAGACTGTGGGCGGGTGACCAGATCCTGGAGGTGAGAGTGATAAACTGGAGTTTAAAAGATGAGATGGTGAGAAAGAAAGGAAGAGTGATCTCACATATATTTCACTATAAGAACACTGCTCCTAAGATAGCAAGGGTGTTCTCACACCTGTATTTTTTTTCTGGACCAAAATCCTGTAGTGTGCCAACTGAGGATCTGGTCTGTGATCGACCTGACAAAGTGGTCTAGGGTTTGCATCAAGGGGAGAAATACAGTAGTCAAATAAACATGCATGAGAAGAGTAAAGGAAAAGAACAGTCAATGAACAGGAATTTATCTGTGAAAGCAAACCTGCACTCATGATCCCAAAACAAATCCCCAAAACAAATCGTCACTGAGCCCCATTTGTCTGCAACGGCCTGAGGAAGTGCTTCCATCTGCTGGAGGAAATTAGTACTGCAGATTGGTTTTAAGGCCCTGGAAGTCTGATCTATTAAAAAACGGTTCTGTAAAGGATGTATAGCTCTAACCTGCCGTTAGCTATGATGGCAGAGATCATGATTACTGTCTTTTTTAGCTGTTTACCGTGTTAGTTAAAACAAAAACAAGTTGATTTGTGTCATTCAGTTTACTCTGTAATACATAAATGACTGAATATGTTTAATTGTCTGAAGGTCTCTTGGTAAAGCTCCGTGTCATCCCCTGTAGGTAAACGGTGTGAACCTGCGCAGTGTAGCTCACGAGGACGCCATTGCGGCTCTGAGACAGACTCCCGCTAAAGTGCGTCTGACGGTTCTGCGGGACGAAGCACAGTACCGTGATGAGGAAAACCTGGATGTGTTCTCTGTGGAACTGCAGAAGAAGAGCGGCCGGGGTCTTGGCCTCAGCATTGTGGGCAAGAGGTAGGTGGCCAATATTTCAGAGGTTAGCTCCACTCTATGCTTCAGGATTAGTCTATATTATAGACCTCAGTTTTTGTAAATCACTTTTGACTAATGCTGTTGTCATCTCAGAAGGGTCCACATCTTAGTCCTGGGAACCTCATTAACACATTTGAGTACTCCTCACTCAAAACCACTGTCAGATGTCAGAGCAGCAATTATATAAAAATGTACTGTACATAGTGCTGGGCAGTATGAGAATGCAATATTAATATTGTGATAAATTATTTCAGAATACACTTTTTTCAGATAATGTTCTTATCACAATATCTTTTTATCATTTTTAATTTTATAACAGTTGCAAACAATGAAACACCTGGTTTGAAGTAAAAATTTTGTACAGGATCTTTAAAAATGTTTCTTAAAAATCTTTCAAATTCTAGTATTTAATTACATATTATTCCATTGTTTCCATTTCTCATGTTCTGTTTTTTTAAAGCAAAATTCTTTTGTGGGAACATTGTTAGGATCATAAAACTGTCTTCAAACATCGACATGAAATGTTTGTCATATCGCCCATTCCTACTTCCCAGAGCTGCAAAGAAGAAATGACATCATTGCATCATTTCACATATTGTCCCTGTCATCTCTCTCATTTCTGCAGGAATGGCACAGGAGTCTTTATCTCTGACGTGGTTAAAGGTGGTGCAGCTGACGTAGATGGCAGGCTCATGCAGGGAGACCAGATCCTGTCTGTGGACGGAGAGGACATGAGACGAGCTTCTCAGGAGACGGTTGCTGCTGTCCTTAAGGTAAGCACAGTCTAAAGTCTTAAGCCCTGCTTACAGCACCACCAGTGATAACATATCACAGCCCAGGCAGGATTAGAGGAGATTTAGTCAACACTGACTACAAGGCAGTTGCCTCAAACAGCCACAAGGTGTCACCATCGATTTGGGTATACTGAGGATTGTCCTTGTCATTTTGGTGTAACTGATGTGGAATTCATATGAAGTCTGTGGATATCAAATCAGGAAATACAGAAAATTCATTATAGAGTATTGTTAATTTATTATTATATTTGAAGGGTGATGTATTAAAAATGTTAGTAGATGTTGCTGTATTGATATTTATATTAATGTACTTTTAATGTACTCACGATTTGCCCTGTTGATGAAGCAGACAAGTGTTCTTGCTAGATGTGCTGTATACCGGCATTTTGAATTCCATACTTGTTACTTGACTTTGGCTCCAGTGGAGTTCAGCTCATAATTAGAGTTCTACTCTGCAGCCATGCACTATCTGTAAACATGCAGCCAATACAAGCTGGAGACACATCTGGAATAGACTGGGAGATATAAGCTTAAATATGCTATGTGAGAAATAGAGGAGGAGAATGAAACAGAGTGACAGACCTGCACCGCTGTACCACTTCCAGGACTCACAGCAAAGTTCTGACCTTTGATCTGAGTCGCAGTTTTCATAACTTGGGACAAAGATTTCCTTTTTTAATACTAAAGATTGCATGCTGTGATGCGTAAAAAAGTTTCAAAAGTTATCACAGCAGTTAACAGATTTTGCCCTTGACCTGAATGTGAGGCAGGATTGTTCAAATACTTATGAGCATATAAACATCTGGAGGAAGTACAGTATTCTCCCCTAGGGGGCAGGACAAAGCTAAAACACATTTCTGAATGGCAGGTTTACATGTCGACCTGCGAATTGTTAGTGAGAGGAGTGGTGTACAGGTACAGTTAGCAAAACTTACCACCATAAAATATGTAAGGAATAAGTCCTGGCAGGGTGTACTTTTAAAAAGGACCGGAGCTGTTACTATAGAAACTTGAATGCATGCATTAATATAAACCTGTCATTTGAATTACAGCCAGCACCAGTGTCAGAGCTGCTGTTTAAATTAATTAACAAAAAAATGTATTAACACCTTCAAATCAAATTTGAGAATTCAATATTGCTGTGATAAAAATACCTTAAAAATAAAAGTAGCTAATACACTGCCTATCCAAAAAAAGGTCACCACCTGGATTTAACAAAGCAAATAGGTAAGAGCCTCCCATTGGATAATTACTGCATGGATG
>JAQQZR010000007.1:10659378-10670024 GCA_030068235.1 Notoglanidium macrostoma
TCTCTCTCTCTCTCTCTCTCCTTCTCCCCTCCCCCTTCTCCCACTATCCTTGTCTCTCTCTCTGTCTCTCTCTCTCTGTCTCTGTCTCTGTCTCTCTCTCTCTCTCTCTCTCTCTCTCTCTCTCTCTCTCTCATGCGCTCTCTCTCTCTCCCCTCCCCCTTCTCCCACTCTCTTCTTCTCTCTCTGTCTCAGTCTTTACCGCGTCCATTCCTGCTCATTTACGTGCATGTCCTCTCATCACTTTCTCTCAATAGCAGGTACATGTGGAATTAGCCCAGTTTTCCCCATGTGTCAAATGCCACATGACATCTCAATATTTACTGTGATTATTTGATTATTTTTACATTGTTTTAGCCCCTGGAGGCTTGCAGTCGTTTTCACAGAAAGCGTGTAGAAACTGGAAGTGATGTCTGAGGATGTTCTTTTAAAATATTCCACAACTGCTATTCTCTGCCTTCTCTCTCTCTCTCTCTCTCTCTCTCTCTCTCTCTCTCTCGGTCTCTCTCTGTCTTTCTCTCTCTCTCTGTGAGACAAGTGAATGTGATGGCAAGGGAATGTTTCCACACTTTTCTCACAAACTGGCCAAGTCATTCTTTAATTAGCTTTTGTTTGTTGTTGTGTGTTTTAGTTTTAATTGCCTCGTCGTTAATTAAATATGGAAATTAGGGTTTTTCGGAACGCCGCCGCCGTCATTGCAGACATCGAGTTTAATTGATGTGTGAGCAAAATAAAGAAATGAAATGCAGCAAAAAGGGAAAAAAATCCTTTATTAATGCAGGAGAATGGAGATGGGGGGGCTGATGAGTGATGGTAGGAAGTGTTTGTCGGAGGATCGATGTCTTTGAAGCAGCGCCTGTCTGTAGAACAATCGAATGCGTGGCACCCAGGACAGGAGGGATTAAAGGGGTGCATTTCAATGCCCAACACTCACATCACATTAACAGATGCACGTTATCACAGGCCTACAGTCATCTTTATGACACACATGCTTTCAGACTCACCGATATGAGATTCGATGCCAAAGCGGCTTGTGCTGCATGTTAGCAGGATACTTTTAGGGTGTGTGTGTCTGTGTGTTTTGACAGTGGTTGAATATACAGATATGTGTGTGCATTCAAGGCACATTTTTCTTAGAATGATCTTCTGTGTGTCTGTTTGACAGGTGATAGCAGACACTAACATCAGCGCCATCGCCAGTCAGGTGGAGAGCATGTCCTCAAGCGCCGCCCTGAGCACCAACCCTGAGACCCCAATTACAGAGCCAGAGTGAGTTCTGAGACTCTCTGCCAACCACACTCCTCTGTTTATGTGGAAAACACACCCATCATGTACTACATACTTACTTTCCACCACTCAAGTGAAGACTCCATATTAGAAGCAGAAAAATGCAAATACGCTAAAATGCATTTGTGACTTTAAATGATAAACTTATTTTTCTTCTCCATCAGTGATGTCATTTATAGTATAGCACTGTTGAATTCTTGTATCTGTTTTGTCAGAAGATGTTGAGTAACTTTCTATAACTGCATGGCTCTGGCTGTCATGAACATCAGGAACATCTTTAGGACAAAGGAGTCTGCACATTTTGGTTTATTCATTGCCATAAATTTTTTTTTTGTCTTATTAACTTCAAGTAGGACAAAATAAGTAGAGCTTGATGCCAAAAGCATCCCACACCACCAAGTTTAGTCTTTCTTGTTACTAATTTGTATCCTTGTTTTTGCCCCTCCACCTTAAGGTTTGACATGTTGGGGATTTTGTGAAGCTTTTCAGCTCACCACAGTTGTACAGAGTGTTTTTGAGTTACTGTATCCTTCCTGTTAGCTGGAAACGGTCTGGATATTCTACTCTGACCTCTCTCATGAACAAGCCATTTCTAAATGCATAATTGGCACTCATTGAATTTTTGTTGGCACCATTCTGCATAAACTCTAGAGACTGTTTTGAGTGAAAATCCCAGAAGATCAGCATTTTCTGAAATACTCAGACCAGCCCATCTGGTACCAACAACCATGCCAGGGTCAAAGTCACAGAGATCACACTTTCCCATTCTGATGTAAATATTCAGTGAAGCTCTTGACCTGGATATGCATTATTTAATTCATTGTGCTGCTTCCACATTATTTGTTGATTGGAAAATTGCATGAATGAACAGGGAATCAGTGTTGCATTCGTATAATCTTATACACTGAAATAAAAAAAACAACATACAAATCATACAAATGTTTGTGTCTTGGGACAGAACACCCAAGCCAAAGAGCATCACGCTGGAGAAGGGCTCTGAAGGGCTCGGCTTTAGCATCGTGGGAGGCTTCGGGAGTCCACATGGCGACCTGCCTATCTACGTTAAAACTGTCTTCAGCAAGGTACATACATGTAAAGGTGTCCTAACATGCACATGTGTATCCTACATATTATATATATGAAATACATATAAAACCTGTCTCAGTATGTCTCTCCATCTGGTGGCACATGTCAAGTGTGAACAAGAGCTGGAGGACTGGATCAACTTTTTTTTTCTGAATTACCCACAAGTCATATTTAATGTTAGTTGCACTTCATTGCTCCTAAGTTCAAATTACTCTGAATATCAGAATCAGCTTTATTGGCCAAATATGTCTACATATACAAGGAATTGGACTCCTTGCTCTTGATGTACTTATAAGAATATATATATACAGTGGGGAAAGTAAGTATTTGATACACTGCCGATTTTTCAAGTCTTCCCACTCACAAAGAATGGAGAGATCTGTAAATTTCATTGTAGGTAAACCTCAACTGTGAGAGACAGAATCAAAAAGAAAAATTGTATGATTTTTATATAATTAATTTGCATTTTATTGCATGAAATAAATATTTGATCACCTACCAACTGGCAAGAATTCTGGCTCTCACAGACCTGTTAGTTCATCTTTAAGAAGCTCTTCTATGCTCCACTCATTACCTGTATTAATTGCACCTGTTTGAACTCGTTACCTGTATAAAAGACACCTGTCCACACACTCAATCAATCAGACTCCAACCTCTGCACTATGGTTGGAGTCCGATTGATACAGCTCGGTGAGAAGGCAACAACTGTTGGCGCAATCATTAGAAAATGGAAAAAACTCAAAATGATTGTCAATCTCCCTCGGACTGGAGCTCCATGCAAGATCTCGCCTCATGGAGTATCAATGATCATGAGAAAGGTTAGGGATCAGCCCAGAACTACACGGGAGGACCTGGTCTATGACCTGAAGAGAGCTGGGACCACAGTCTCAAGGGTTACCATTAGTAACACACAACGCCGTCATGGATTAAAATCCTGCAGCGTGCGCAACTGATTTTGGGTAACAACCTCCTTCCCTCAGTAAGAGCATTGAAGATGGGTCGTGGCTGGGTTTTCCAGCATGGCAATGACCCGAAACACACAGCCAGGGCAACTAAGGAGTGGCTCCGTAAGAAGCATTTCAAGGTCCTGGAGTGGCCTAGCCAGTCTCCAGACCTGAACCCAATAGAAAATCTATGGAGGGAGCTGACACGCCGTGTTGCCCAGCGACAGCCCCGGAACCTGAAAGATCTGGAGAAGATCTGTATGGAGGAGTGGGCCAAAATCCTTGCTGCAGTGTGTGCAAACCTGGTCAAGAACTACAGGAAATGTCTGACCTCTGTAATTGTAAACAAAGGTTTCTGTACCAAATATTAAGTTCTATTTTTCTATTGTATCAAATACTTGTTTCATGCAATAAAATGCAAATTAATTATTTACAAATAATACAATGTGATTTTGTGGATTTTCTTTTTAGATTCTGTCTATCACAGTTGAGGTTTACCTATGATTTAAATTACAGATCTCTCCATTCTTTGTACATGGGAAAACTTGAAAAATCGGCAGTGTTCAAATACTTATTTTCCCCACTGTATATATGTGTGCGTGTATGCGCGTGTGTGGATATATATATATATATATATATATATATATTTATATATGTACACACACATACATACAGTTATTACAATTACAAAAAAGGATGTTTAGTGTATGTACAGGAAATAAGGACATGTATAGAAAAATGTGCAAGATGCTGGAATACATATAAAATAAATATGAGGTAGGTAGGTACAGTGGATGATTGGTGTTAACCAGTTTATTGCACAAGTATTGTCTCTGACATTGTGTGACTGATTTAAGTGTTCATGAGAGTGATGGCCTGTGGAAAGAAATCTGTCTGGTTGTTTTGGAGTACAGTGCTCTGTAATGCTTACCAGAAGGGAGGAGTTGGTAATTGTTGTGTCCAGGGTGTGATGGGTCTGTAGTGATCTTGGCTGCCCATTTCCTGACTCTAGATATGTATAAGAGACTGGCATCAATGATTTTTTCTGCAGTCCTGACTGTCGGTTGTAGTCTGTACCTGATCTGTTTGGTGGCCGAACCAAACCAGACAGTGATGGATGTGCAATATCATCTATAGAACATAAATATTATTTTAATATTTACTTGTGAAACAAAATGACCAAAAAAGTACATAAAATTGGAAATAATGTTTTATTTTCAATTTTGGTCAAACTAAAATTTCCAGAACATGAGGGTAGAAGAGAAGTGTATGTTTTGTCCTAGTTGTGCTACAACCACCAGTAGCCAGCAGGGGTCACACATGAGTCAGACAACACATCCCTGCTGATATCAGATTCAGCGTCAGAGTCACTTTACTCACCAGTCCTGATCATGTTCTGTAGTTTTCTTTGAAGAAAAATAATGCACAACTCTAAACAGTTCTTTGGTTTGTTCATCTGTAAGAACCATTAAAGGTTTTATGTATCTATTATTAACAGAGAGGATTATAAATCAAATCCCTTTAGGAAGTAAAGAACTGTTAAGGAACCCTTTTTCTGCTTGTGTGTTTTTTTAATGAGCTCTTTGTGTTTGATGACTTTTGAAATCTGGCCACAGAATTTGCGTAACATTACAAGATTTTTGTTGATTCTGTCATATGTAGAGTGATTGTTATTATTGGTATGTCAGAGGAAAACTATTGAAAATGTATGCCAATATGAGATTTTCTCAGAATATTCATAGTGCAGCTGTCTTTAGGTTGTGAAGTACACACAGTCTAGGATTAATAATAAATAGATTAAGAGCATGCTGTGATTTAACAAAGGTGTAATTGTTGATATGGTGAGGTTTTTTGTAAGGAGACATTTGTTTATTATTTACTTATGGGAGGAGTCTCCAGTGTCAGCATTTGGAACAGAGGACATGTTAGTGCTATAACATAAATGATAACAGGAACTAACTTTCTTCACAGACATTCCACTACTTTAAATGTAACTATAAATGGATAAATTTAGTTGTGTCCTTCTTTGATTAAAAAATATGTAAACACTGAAAAATTGCTGTGTTATAAGAGGATTAAAACACTTTGGGATATTCTGTTATTGGAAAATCACACGACAAGCCAAGCTTTCATGAAATTATGTGTCTTTGCAGATCAGCTTTAAGTATACAGTAAGGTTCCAGTTTCCAGTCTGCAAGATGTTCGATATGATGTGGTGCAATGTAATTAAGTTAACGTATGCAAAACATCCAATCCGCAGACAGAAAAATGTCAGCCTGCAAGCAAATAATCTACCATTACACACATCAGCAGATGGAGTAGATCCAAATTTTAAACCTGGCCAACACCAGTGACTAGGAGATCGTTTAATACAGTAGAAGGCACATTGCCATTCTTACTTAAAACTACAATGTCAGTCACATGTGCCACGATCATCTCCACGAATGTCTGAGTGACTAAATCACAAAACACATTTGACACTGTTCACACCTGTAATTAGGGCTGTCCACATGTGATCCCATCACCTGAGACAGATGTTAATTTTAATTGTGAATGTGGTGCAATATGACATGGAAGATAGTGGAAGTTAGTGCTTTTGTGAAGAATAAGACTTTAATATATAGCTAATTAGATTTTCTGCTCAGAAAAGACCACAACCTGCTACTGGAATTAAATTCCTGTTTTGTGTTCCCACATCCTTTTCCATTCTGCTAGGCAAATTTGTACATATTCAGTCTGACTACTATTTTATCACACACCATTCATGTGATAAATGACTTGTGAGGTATAGTTTACGTGAATGTTGGTCATGTTGGTAATAAACTAACAACTCAGTACAGGTTTTCAGTATGTTTTATATCTAAGAGTAATCTGTCGTTCAGTGTACTAAAACAATTAATATATCCTTATGCTGATCCGTAAGTGTATGCTTTTGCTACTCCTGTGTGTGTGTGTGTGTGTGTGTAGGGGGCCGCAGCGGTGGACGGACGTCTAAAGCGTGGAGATCAGATCCTGTCTGTGAATGGAGAGAGTCTGGAGGGAGCCACGCATGAGCAGGCTGTGGCCATCCTGAAGAAACAGAGAGGGCTCGTCACACTGTCTGTACTGTCTTAACACAAACACACACTCATAGGAACTGCCACGAACTACACACACACACACACACACACACACACACACACCTTACACCTGTCGCATTCCTGCCACAATCCAAGGAGAGGACTCTGAAGCCTGTGCGCTGATGCTTGTGCACACACACACGCATGCACACACACATGCCCCCTAGAGGGAGCATGCATAGCACCTGACTAAAATCTCCTTAAAATGTGTAGAGCTCGGTAAAACAAACTCCAGCAGAGATCTGTGTGAGAATGAAATTCAATTTAACCCCTTTAATGTGTGTGTGCATTTTGGCTCTATCTCTAATTAAGAACATGAGCAATGTCTTAAATCCTTTATTTCATTCAGTTAATGAGCAGACATCAGGTGTGGATGACTCCTGTGTCAACAACAACAACTTTATTCATTTATCACATGCTTCCAATGAACACACTAATCAGTCCAAGCCTATAATTGAACAGTTCAGGGTTGTGACTCTGTGGCAGAGCAGTCTTCTGAGTTGAAACCTGAAGAAATACTTAATCTCTGTCTTCTTCATCTGTAGTGTATGTATGCTTGCACTGGACAAAAGTTTTGACTGATTTCCCTGTACTGAGATAAGAACAAAGAAGCATTAAAGTCTAACAGTAACAGAAAGAAACAGACATGAAAGATGTGAGAATGTTAAAAAATATGTTGTGTTTCCTAAATTTCCTACCCTGGAGCAATAGAATAAGTCTTACTGAATACTTACTTTATGCCCTAAAGGTATTCAAACACCGCACATCATCAAATCTGTCCTTTATAAACAGCCGCTATCTTAAATGATGAGTTGTACAAATTGAGAGCTTAGTTTTACGTTTATTCACATGTAAAGCACAAAAGTCATTAACTATTAAAGCATATAGCTGGAACAACAGCAAAGGGGGGTAAAGAAGGAAACAAGGAAACAAAACAACAAGGGTGACATGTGGTGGAAATCTTTTTTTTTTTTTTTTTTAAATGAAAGAAAAAAGCTTATCCAGTGTCTTTGTATTTAAGAATCAGTTACTCCACATCCACTGTACCAGGTGTCTTTAACTAATAGGTTTTTGATCACTCATAGCATTGACCTAGCATGTACAGTATATAACATTTTCAGTTTCTTGTTGTTTCTTTATTGAAATTTAGATCTTTATATATAGACATGTTTTGTGTAATTATCCCCAAAATGTCCATTATACACTTATACACTTAGCTGGGAGTGAACAGGTTTTTAGCTTTTCTCAATGCAGGGAAACATGTCGAAATTCTTGCCATTGGTAATGATGTGCCACCCAAAGAGATTATGTTGAAAAATCACATTTTTCCACCAACTACCACCAGGTTTTTTGATTTACCTGGCAACACTAATTCAATGCCCCTGACCACAGATCTGTCATTGCAATAAAAAGTAAATACTGAACACATTCCCAGTCATCATTTTGGGATATGAATGCAGCAGCCACTCTGTTTAACACACACATATACACTCAGTTTCACTAGCTGACTGACTCTACACTTCAAATCACTTTGCTTACTCATCAGAATCAGTCGTCACTGATGAATGTTCATACACGCACGTACATCCACACTGTCGTATAGAATAACTATAGGGATGAACTGTGATAAGGGATTAGTGCTGAAACATTGTTTTCGCTAGCCTTAATTAGATCATGCTGAGAATTCTGTTCATTTCTGTTTCCGTTGTACATGTGCTCTTCATTATTATTGTCTCGCCAACACTAGAAGCAGCATGATCTATTGTAGTGAAGTGAAGTGGCGTAATTTAGAGCACAGAGTTGCTGTTTCTGACTGAATAATCATGTCTGACTTCAGCTGTCAGATTCACAAAAACATTTTTGTGGACTTTTAGGTTTTTTAATCTGTTTTTTGCTTTGTTTTTTCTTTTTTTTTAAACTAAAACTGTCATCAGTGTTTCATCATCTAATTGCACAAATCTTGTCAGTGTAAATGTATAATTTATTTCCTTAATTCAAGTTTGATTTTGTAGGACTTATGAACTAGCATTCCTATCAATGTTGAAATGAAGATGTTGTGTGAAATGTATCCTTTTACACTCTGTGTACCACAATATGAGGAAATCCTGTGTCAGCTGGACTCCCAATCTTCAAACGGAAGTGTGCCAAATTCTTTCAAGACACTTGTGTGACCTCAGGGTCGCAGAAAATGCACAAGGAGACTTGCCAAAATGTCCATGCTGAGGTAAACCACTTCTGCACTAGGGTTGTGCTTGACACATTTCAGATTAAGCTTTATACTGAGCTGAGTCAGGAGCATGAAAACACTAATTGGGCTTTCCCCAAACACACAATGCTCATTTACCTCTAGAGTTTCAAAGTGAGGAGTGTCTGACTCAGAGAGCCATACAGAGATTTATAGCTACATCTCAGATGGTATACTTCACATACTTTTAGTGCGAGTGGTGTCTTCACACCAGGAAACTCAGCAAGCTGTAATGTCCTATTAATACCCAGGTGATGTAATTGTAAAGCTAAAAATGAAATGTGGAAGAATGAAACCTTTTTGAACTGTATGAAGTCATTGTAGACTGCGTTATGTTTAAAAAAGGGGTGGAGCCATCAAATGGCCAATGGTGCAGCAGGTGAGACAGTGCTACACCCTGCATAAATACTGGATGGTTGTAGGGTTTTTTTGAAAGATGTTAATGTTAAACATGTTACAACCCCAGTGGCTATATACTCTAGTACGTATATTGTGCAAGTGTATAATGTTAGAAAATAGTGCCTAGTATGCCATTTGAGGCCTTGATAAGTAGCTGATGACTTCAGTCGAGTTAAATAAAGTAGAATGCTAATCTCTGTAATGCTCTGACTCCGACACCCTCCTTACAAGGTCCTAACCTTTCAGTTTAATGATCCTGCTGGGTAAAGTGTGCAGCACTGTGGTTCCATTCATAGAGGGTTTTTCCAGCGCAGACATGTCCCTCTCATCAGGTGAGTCCATCGGATTGAAAAGCGTTGTGCCGTAACTTGGCTTCCATGTGCAGGCTGTGATTTCTCCATGCTGTCTGCCATGAATTCCCTTTAAAACATATGTCTGTATTCTATGCTTGTTCTCTTGTCTCAGTCTCATATTTCCCCGTCCCCTCCCCCTACAAATGCAGAAAACCCTAATGTTAACTGTTCAACTGGAAATGTTTAGTTTATTTGTCAGTCTTTGTGAAATGATCATGTAATGTCAAATCCCAAAGAAACCATGTTGAAATTCATTTATATTAGATAATGAGAGATGATCTAATAAACCTGATATGTACATTTATCCATTCAATCTCTTTGTTCATTTGCACTTACATTATTTATACCACAGGATTGTTGAATATTCAATTCTGATTGGTTAGTAGGTATTGATTAATTTTCTCTAACAATATACAACCCGAATTCCAGAAAAGTTGGGACGTTCTTTAAAGTTGAATAAAATGAAAACTAAAAGACTTTCAAATCACATGAGTCAATATATTATTCACAACAGAACATGTTGTGTAACAAATGTTCAAACTGTGAAATGGTACACCTTTATACACTAAATGAGCACATTTCAAATTTGATGCCTGCTACAGGTCTCAAAGTTGGCATGGGGGCAACAAATGTCTGAAAAAGCAAGAAAGTTTAAAAATATTCAGCTGGGAGAACATCTAGCAACTAATTAAGTTAATTGATATCAGGTCTGTAACATGATTAGCTGTAGAAGGGATGTCTTAGAGAGGCAGAGTCTCTCAGAAGTAAAGATGGGCAGAGGCTCTCCAATCTGTGAAAGAGTACGCAAAAAGATCGTGGTCTTCAGGCCCTCAGACGACACTGCATCACTCATCGGCATGATTGTGTTATTGACATTACTAAATGGGCACAGGAATACTTCCAGAAACCACTGTCGGTAAACACAATCCGCTGTGCCACCTGCAGATGCCAACTAAAGCTCTGTCATGCCAAAAGGAAGCCATATTTGAACATGATCCAGAAGCGCCCTCGTGTCCTTTGGGCCAAAACATTTAAAATGGACTGTTTCAAAGTGGGAAAGTGTTCTATGGTCAGATGAATCCAAATTAGACATTCTTGTTGGTAATCATGGACGCCGTGTCCTCCAGGCTAAAGAAGACGGAGACCTTCCAGCGTGTTCTGAGCGTTCAGTTCAGAAGCCAGCATCTCTGATGGTATGGGGTGCATAAGTGCATAC
>JAQQZR010000007.1:10670124-10688931 GCA_030068235.1 Notoglanidium macrostoma
TGAATAAAATATTGGCTCATGTGATTTGAGAGTCTTTTAGTTTTCATTTTATTCAAATTTAAAGAACGTCCCAACTTATCTGGAATTCGGGTTGTAGCTCAGACCATAGTTTCAGCCACAAGGTTTATATAAATGCACTCATTATAATATGTTATCATTTCTATAGTAACAACTAGGGACTTGTATGGCGGATACTCCAGATAATTGGATTTAAAAAGGTGTGTAATTATTTTCTGTGAAGGAATACTTTTTTTGAAGGAACATTTTTTTTCAGTCTTCAGTGTCAGCACTTGTATTACAGTTAGTGGTAAATCTGTAACTAAGTTTTCTCCCACCATAGAGTCTTCAGGACAGGAGTTTGCACTTTGTTATTACTCTGTAAAATGACAGGCTTTGTTATTCTTATTTGCTTCAAGGGAGAGAAAAAAAAGAGCTGTTGAGGGAACGACTGTTTAAAGCTGATATAATGTAAGGATAACAGGAACTACTACTAAACATGCTGGATCCACCTCATAAAGGGTTTATTATTATTGTTAAACACTTGTCAGCCACACTTGTAAGTCAGATCAGGTGTGTAAGAATCAGCTAAATCTTGTAACCATGCAGGACAGTGGCTTTACAGTGGCAGTACAGACTGTAGCTGAGAATATCTTCTCTAATACACATCACATCTTATGAAAGTTTGACTTTGTTAGTTTTGTAGAAAATGCTAAAGAATGACTGGCTTTTTTTGTGGTATTTCGCACTGTTTTGAGAGTATTAAGCAGATGAGGGTTCCTACGATTTGGTGCAGAATGTGAACGGGTTTTATTTCTCCCAACAGCAAAATATATACTTGTTCTAGCCAGTGATGCATCTAAATAATTCAGGATTTCAGCAGCTTGCATTCAATTACAGTTCTACAGAGAAATAATGAATAAAATCCTTTTACATTCATATGAATGCATTCATGTGTTTAACCTCTGCTTATGGTTATTCAGTCCACTGATTATCCCATTAGCACATAGTGTGATGACTGGTAGAAAATTTATTTTAAATTGTCCCATACGTGTATATCCATAACTGTGTGTAAGTATATAAATGTGCAAGAGACACATTATGAAATCTTTACCATTCCTAATGTGTATTAGTGTTTATCCCTGGTTTAAACGTGCATCCAAGCTGCATCTAATGGACTGTCGACCATTTTGCCAGATTCACATGGCTGTCACATTTTCTTCAGATTTGTGAAAAATCACATTGTCATAAGCCTCATAGTGCTCATGACTCCTGAAAAGGAGAACAAGGTAAGTTATACAACATACAGTTATGTGGATTGTGGTGTGATTTATTATGTTTATTGATCTAGGTTCGTGATAAAGCTTAAAAGCCATGCATTTAAAATCTTACCTGACCGAATCCATATTTGTGTTTGACCCGTTGGTCATGGCATAGTCGCAGACTGTTACTTCGACCTTTTCCTCCTGACTGTCGGTAATAGAAAAGTAAGAAAAGTTGTTGACTCGGGGACTTATTGTTCATTTTTTCAGAGACATTGCGGGAACTCAGAGACTACAGTACACTGACCATAGAACTTAAGAGCATTGAAATGTCTTTAACATTAAAAATGTAGAACTAGCATCATGCATTACTGCATGCCACAAGAGTCAGGTTTATTAAAATAAATAGCATTCAGAGTTTCTTATGAGCTGAGATACAGATTCAGGCTGATGTAATGATTAGGTGATTACCTTGAGTCCTCACACCAGGCTTTGTTGACAAGGAAGGCAATAAAGACCAGGAAGAGAAACACGGCAACAGCGATGATGCCAGTGAGCCAGTTTGGTAGAGCTCGCTCAGCACTCCCTAACACACATGGACCACAGCTCAAAGACATGAAAAACAAAACATGATAATGTCATCTCTAAACACCTCCCTGTATGTCCTGATAACGGTGCAGGAGAGTGTATGCAATATTCGCAAATATATAAATTATTTGGCATAAGGATAGAGATATATATATAATTTAGGTCACTGTACTATTGAATACTCAATTCTGATTGGTGTGGATTAATTTTCTATAATTTTCTTAGTTTTATATTAAGGTCAGTTTCCAGTTTTAGTGTTTTGTAACACAGTTAAAGCTGTAACTTTCCACCAAAGGAAGTCTTCAGAAGAGAGGAGTTTGTGATTTTCAGTAACCTAACAAGCTCACATTTTATGAGAGAGGAAAAAGAGAGGCTTGTGAGAGACTGAAAGGTTATAGCTGATAAAACATAAGTGATGATATGAACTAACTTGTTTTGCAGATGGTAACACAACATTAAACTTAACTATAAATGGTTAAAAGGTACAACGAAATATGATGACTTTTTTAATTGTAAAGGTTACAGGATATACTGTTATATAATCACTTTCAGGGTAATAAAATCACACCAGACTATCAATAATTATTTCCTTATTTTTTAGATGATAATAATTGAGTCAACAGAAGCACTATAATAGTATTTATATTTTAATAACAGTTAACATTAAAGATTCAGTCCTGCATTAGCATGATAGAATAATGTTTAAAGAAATCTCACCTGCTTGTGCTGTAACAACTCCCAGCGTCAGCAGCAGGCAGTAAAGCACTCGGACAACTTTTCCCATTTCAGATCTTTTCTGAAATAATACTACTGAATGATAAGAAGTGTTACATCAATACTTATGCTCTATAATATGATACACCAATTAAACGCAATCGTCAGAGTTCTACTGTCAGTGCCTCAGACTGACCAGGAGAGTCATATGAAGCTCCCAATTGCACACACAACACACCCCCATCATGTGAAGTCAATCATTACCCAGTTCATCAACATAGCCATATTATAAAATCATACTAGTATTTATTTCACATATTGTTGAACTGTGCTTTTTTGTGCTTTTTTAGTGTAAAAATATAGCCACTTGGATCAGGATGACATTTTAATAATCCCAAGTCTCTGTGTTCACTGTTTTGCTAGATGTCAGTACTGGTGCGCACATCGCTACAGGAAGTCATTCTCCACCAAAGCAGGAAGCTCATAAGTAAGTAAACACATTCCATTGGCCCATGAATGTGAGCGATTATTTGAGGACTTTGTTTTGTGTGTGTGTGTGTGTGTGTGTGTGTGTGTGTGTGTGTGCGTTTCAGCTTTTAATATATCACTGAGGATTACACTAGAAAAGCAATCTTGCTTGTCTTCAGAGTTGTACATTAGCCAGTCTTAAAAGAAACATGTTCTAAACATGTTATTTGGGTAAAATAAGGCATTTCAGCATGAACCGTGAAGGGGTTGCTAAACTTTTGTTTCTATAGAAAAGCAATAGTGGTGGTGCGTGCATATTCAATTTTTCATGTGCTGGTACACATTATGAAAAAAGAAAAATTAGATGCATAACATTTTTTTTTTATGGCTGAGGAGAAAGCATCACTGCGTGAGAGGCTTGATTAACAGAGCAAAGTGCAGGGCATAGGGGCGGGACTGAAGGACAGCAGGATCCGCCCACTCAGCACTCAGGGGACTCATGAGCATCCTACAATCCTGAGGAGATGAGACTGTCTCCCCAAGGATGTTTCAGCACCAGCCAAATTAGCAGCTCTTTATGACTAGCCAAACTGTCCTGCCCACTCGTTAACATACACACACACAGTGGGCTTCTCCCCAGGGGAACATGCAGCGTTGATGGCTGAGCTGATAGCCATGAGAGAGCTGTGTGCTGGATCTTTCCAAAGCAATGCTGTGAGAACCGGTGGCTTCCAGGTTTCACTGGAGTGCTCTCGGCCCCTGGTGGACTGAGGGAGGGGTATGTTAATTGAATCCTCTCCTCCCCCCGTCTACTTATCTGTAATAGGCAATGATAGTTTTTTTATCCATCCATGAGGACGTCCTTTGTTGTCACTGGACTCCTCTGAGATCCATCAGTCTCTCCATGCTTCCGTGTTTGTGTGTCTCTGTCTCTCACTGGGTTTCTGGTGGGAAAAAGAGGAGGAGTGTGTGCTGCAGTTAATTAAAAAGGGAAACACTGCTGTCAAACTCTAGTCAAAGAGAGCTCATGTTGAATCCATCACACCAGACTCTGTTTCGAGTGGTGAGATGCACAGACAAGATGAATAGAGGGGCTTAATAGAATTAGATTGTGCTGGAAGTGTTTGATGATGGGCATAATCTGTAGTGAGATATAAAGCAGCCACATTTGACAGGTGTTTTTAGTATTCATAACCAGTAATGATTTTCACAGAAGATTTTTTAAAAATGGAGAGGGAATGCATTGTCCCAGTTCACACAAAAATGGTTGGTAGGAAGGTGTTAATCAGTTTTATATAACAGCAGCTTTGACAGTAATTCTGGCTGTGAGAATAATCACAAATTTATATTAATGCAATTGTTTATTACATCATCGTTTATAACAACAATATACACAGGGATTTATATGATCAATGCTCCATCTAAACAAATAAAAAAACAACTATAATTGTTGATACAGTGAAAATTGATGGTGCTTGCTTAGTCTCCACTGTTGGCTCTTCGTAACAGTAAGAGAGGGATTTGCGGTTTCTTGCTAACACATTAAGCTGTGCTTTCTGTCCTATTAACTTGAAGAGAGAGGAAAGACAGCCTTTTGAATGAACATTTATTTATAACTGCTATAACATAAGTGATAACAGGCAGTAACTTCCACAGCATCAAATGTAAAAACTGCTAAAACATACAGCATGTTTTTAATACGTAAAAATTGTTAACATGTCAGCAGATTTCATAAGAATAATAAGAAAGGTGCCATCAAGCTGCATCACACTATCCTGCTGTGTTTTATTCTTTACATATTCAGCATATCAAACACACAAATACAGTTATATGTATATACACATATAGATGTGTGGGTTGGGTGTGTGTGGGGGTGACTATTATCAAAGATTACTACAGTGAACATTGGCATTTCTGTGTTTAAGCACAGAAAAGAAAGCCTGACAAATAGTGTATAGAATGCCATCTCATCAGAGTGTCCTCTGTATCTGATGCTGTGTTAATAAACCACTCAGTCAATAACACTTTCGTTCTGCATGAATGACTGATGGGCCAAAGTGCAGCTCACTGAGTCTCACTCAGTGAGGAGGCCCGACTCTGTACTACCTCCTCTTGCTCTAAACACGCAATTACACTCTCCCAAATGTGGACACCTCCCTACTAATGACTTCTTGTTGTGCACATTTTAGAGAATTAAATTAAGTTTTATTCATTCTGTAGACACTTTTATCTAATCAAAGTACACAGCTGAGTAGTTTGGGTTGAACAGGTCTTGGATTTAGTCAGCCATCATTCCAGTCACTAGAGCAAAAGCTTAATTGAAGGACATTTTTTCCTTCATTAATAATATTTGTACATTTAAGAAATATAGCGAAGCATGATTGCTATGACAACAGTTCTGTAAACAAGAAATTATAATGGAGTAACTGATATTTCATACTTAATAATGGCAAATATTTTGTCTGTCAATAAAAATTGTTCCCAAAGTAGCCATAGCTAGATAGAGCATTGCGTGTTGCCATGCCAACACACAGACTGACTGACAGCTCATAGTAAGTGTAATGATGGTGTCAGTGTAATGAACTATTGCTAGAATTGAAAATTTATGCAGCAAACACAGAAATGTTGAGTGATGCATACAGTGAAATGTAGCAGCGCTGTTACACTAGATATCAGCACGCTTAGAACATTGCTCGTTTAATCAAATTAGTGGACTGGAGCTAACTGTACAATATTGATTAATATTGTCACCATCAAATATGATGGTCATGAAGTGTCCTGATACTGAGAGATACTGAACAACTGGACATGGTTTGATTTAGATCAAGCTTTTGATTAATGTGTGCAACCTTCTCGCTAGATGGAATGATATTTAACTGTCGATAATGAATGATCCCCTGATTCAGGCAGTAATTCATAATAAAGATCCGGGAAGAAACATAAACAGTGTACAAAACCTACAAAAGGTTTCAGTTATAAATTGTACTGTTGGTAGAGAGAACGCTACCCTGGACAACCAAAGGAATAACAAAAATGTCCTCAAGGTAAATATTTAATTATTTAAATTTTAATAAAACCCCACACTCGGAATTATTTAGGCCATCATTTTGATCACAGAATTAAAAAAAAATGAATAAATGCTGTCTAAAAGAAATCTTTTCTTTGACATAGCTCTCCTAGCCTATACAATACATCTCCCACCTGTTGGGGGTATTACTATTATTATTATTAGTAGTAGTAGTAGTAATCATATTTCTTTATATATATTTAATTTTCTACCTTTTAGCTACATTAGTCTCATAGCTCCAGTGCAAACGTAAAGAAGCAAACTATAAATTATTTATCATAAAGGAAAAATGAAAAGGGTAAGTATCACAAATATTTGGAGTTGTAGTTATAAAATTGAAATTTGAAACATTTTCAAGCCTTTGAGACTTATGAGGTTGAGGAAATGGAGCAAGGTGTGTGTGTCTGTGTCTGTGTGTGTGTCTGTGTGTGTGTCTGTGTGTGTCTGTGTGTGTGTGTGTGTGTGCTCCCAGTGACTGGGAACTGTCCTTGGATCGCTTTTTCACATTCCCTTTCTGCAGTCTCTCGAGACCGTTCGGCCCACCAATTACTTTTTTATTGGCTTTGATGCTTATCAGCAATTTAAATCCATAAAGCCAGACCACCGCCTCAAATAATAATGACCGCTCTCAACCCGTCTCTACACTCCCACTTCAACACCCACGGTCTCTCTGCCAGTGAGACGCTGATGGTGTCTTTAGTTTAATTTAGTTTAGTTTTACTGTGTAGGAGCATGTATGGTCATGCTTTACTGCATATAGTTCTATTACTGTTAATTTGATTAATCAATAAAGAACCTTTATTCCATCACCAGTTTATTTATACATGCATATGTTATATGCATTTTATACTTTAATACATTTTTATATGTATATGCAGAGCATTTTACTGTAACACCCTCGCATTCACAGTAATAGAAGTAAATAAGATTTTTTTTATATTATTCACTTTCATTTTGAGTGTAAAATCTCAGTTCTTTACTTAGTAAAAAAATCTTTGTCACATCACTTTGGTGATTTTAGATTTGGTTAATAAATAAATAATCTATGAAATGTACTACAAAATATGAATAGTCTCATAAAATAAAATGTCCCAATAGTTATTTGCATTATAATCTGGATAAGAATGATGCTCAGCTTTACAGTATGTTCAGATTAAAGAGGCAGTTGAGCAGTGAAGATAGATAGATAGATAGATAGATAGATAGAATTTTTTTAACGTTTGGAAGAACTTTTCTTCTATTATAGCTTAGATTTCCTTAATATTTTTCAGTGTAAGATTAAGAAAATGTTTAAAAAAAAATAAATTAATTAATTAATTAAAAAAAAATATATATATATTAAAACCGTTTCTACCCTTTGACAAGGGTTTCAATCATTCTAGAGCTGAGTACATGTGCCAAATATGTATAGAATTAGATTTGGACCTGAAAATGTTCTCTGGGGTAATAAAATCTGCTTGTATTTTTGTTTTTTTAATATTATTGTCTTTTTTGTTTTTTAACAGGTGTCAAGTCTGCAAGCATGTGTGGAATACAATCATACATACATGTTCAGCATAACGGCTGATTAACCTGAAATGACATAATGGAGAAATGAAATGGCTTCTAGCTTTCATGAACAGATTCATGGCGTAAGTGGCACTTAATTAAAAACAACTATCTTATTTTATCAGTGCTTTGTATGCTTTGTATTCTTAATTAAATGGTGAAGTGCCTCATATGAGGTGTGGGTGTGGGAAAAATCATTAATAAAAAAAATCATATTAGACTTCACACCTGTTTTTTCAATTTTATTTCATGTTCTATAAAATTCTGTAAGATATAACATTGCATGTTTATAGATAGATTTCATCTTCACCTTACAACAAAGGTCTGTCTACTAAATATCACATTAAAATAACAGCTTTGTTGTTTTTTAATACACAAAAAAAGAATTAAAGGTACCAAGACTGGTTACTCAATAGTCTGCTGAAAAAGCAGATCAATTGGATAAAATTTAAATACAGTGATAACACACTTACTGGATTCTTTAAGAATGATTTAGGTGGGAATATGAAGGACAGGAGAAAAGAAAAGGAGGTGATATTCATTGTACCATAATCACAATGAAGATGAACATTACGGATGTGTGGGGTTCGGCTTTAGATACACATGTACAACATTATTTTGTTTATTTATGTACACTTGGAGCATCACACTTGTACCTCTGACCATCACAACCTTCTAACTTGCATTTGTTTGTGTGCAGGTTTTATCAAATAAGGTCAAACTTAAATGCCATTTACAAAATGGCAGCTTTTGTTTTGCATTAATTTAGTCGCTATTGTGGGTACAGTTATCAACATGAATATAATATAACCATGTTCTGTACAAAAAAGTGTCTTATCAACCCCCAACACCAGTAATATTACTGTCCAACATTTCCCATACTGATGGATGATTAAGAAAAAAATCCCTGGGATATTCAATGGGATTTTCCACACACAGCATTTTAAAAATCACTCAAAAGTGATATCAAGTGTACCTGACCAAATGATGGAGCTGAATTCTAGAAAGGGTACCGTTCTCGAAATCTGGCATGTGTTTCAAATCCATGCTCGCTTATCTCATGGACCAAAATCTACCATTACGATTCCCCCGTACCAGCTTTTACCCTTAGGGGGCAGCGTCCAAACTGGAGCGGAGCACAAGACATAAAGAAAAGGGGGGAAAGACAGTCATGACTGCACACAACATGAACATCATCACAGGTTCATCAGCTTCCATGAAGCTCTGTATCCGCTCTACACTGTTTCGCTCGAGTCTCTTTCTCCATTAGCGTTCAGTCATCGCTGGCTACTGGTGTCCACAGTCATGGCTGAGTGGTGCAGTCCTCGCCCAGATGCTCTGGACTCCACAGACGAGTCCTGCTCCTCTGTGAAGCTCTCCGGGCTTCCTTCTCCATCCAGCAGGCTTCCACAGCTGGAGTTTGGACTCAGCATGTCCTGCAGGAGGTCTTCCCTCACCAGACCCCCGTCCCGCACTCGAGCCACAGCCTCTCCACCCATCACATCTTCCTGGTCATTTAACAGCTTGGCCAGGAAGTTGATGTACTTCATAGCCAGTCGCAGGATCTCGTTCTTGCTCAGCTTCTTGTCGGGAGGATGAGTGGGGATAAGCTTGCGCAGCTCAGCGAAGGCGCCGTTCACATTCTGTTGCCTCCAGCGCTCACGACTGTTTGTGAAGATGCGCCGCACAATCTTTGGTTGTGAACCTGAAAATTGAGGGATGGAGTGAGCACGGTATACAAGGAACACTGGTGATGTCCGATTATCCTGATATTGCCTCTAAAAGTCTCTTTTTAGTACAGGTGACTCCAGCCCAAGCCAGATTCTTAAGGTGCTTCGTTTTGAATGTTAATTTATACCATTTATAGCAAACCAGAATCTCTTAAGAGTAATCTCTGAATGGCTGACCGGCTTTAACAGGACTTAGCTTGTGAATCCACCTCTGGTGCTGAGTTCCTTCTCTCCTCAGCTCACCGATAGATAAGCTCTTTATCTCAACCTATTTAGCAAAGAATTAATTAACCTTTCTATTATCTATGGCATTTTACATTCAATTATTCAAGCTCATTTCTCATCCTAGACAGCTCTTTTGGAACAGAACCAGCTCTGTCTCACATTGCAGCTAATAAACTGATGACTGAGTATATAGTAAGCTACTCAGCTTGGAAACATATTATTAATCAAGCAGAATAATAGACCGTTTTATTTATTTAAAAAAACCAAAATTTATTAGGCAGGTAAGTATTCAGAAGTATATTTTACACTTGAGTGAGTGTTGCATTAAGTTTTATTTCTGTGCAAACATTTTTGGAGTCTCTGTGCATTTCTGCTTCTGCAACCTTCTAACAGCTCACGGTCAAGCACGTTGTTTCACAGTTTACATTTTTATGGCTGGCAGCTCTGAAGCTCCTATCATCAGCACCCAGCAATATCTATAGGGTTGAATTAACTCCTACATAGTGTTGAATTAAATCATTGAGGACATGTATAAACACTATGCTAATTAAACTTTCCCCAGTTCATCACTGCTGTTTGATGAATGAATGAAATGCACTGAATTATGTTAAGAATATAAGAGATCAGAACCACCTTTAATATATGGGTATAATATACCTTTAATATATACACTGCTTAGTATTTACTGTGAGCTGCTTTGTTTTTCAGGAACATTTTACCTTAAGGTTTACACATTAATTAATATGAAGAAATCCTGAAGTTCAGCATTAATACACCAGCAGTGAGTAAAATGAATCCCGCAATCCAAAACACCATGAACATCACCTTAATGCACGTTTGTTTGTTTTTTAATGCCACAACTCAAAACTGAGTCTGAATAGAAATGTTCAGTGTTAACACCTGGATCCTGGAGCTTAGTAGTTTATTGACATTTAGAACTAATTCAATATTGCTCATTTAGGCTATGTGGACTTATTTTGACAAGTTGATATAAGATTTAAATAACCGTTCATTAATAGATGTGTTAATTTACCTTGCTAATTTGTGGTTTATTAATGCTGAAGTGCGTGTTAATTCCTGCAGTAAATCATATCATTTAAGGGAACCATAATGTGCAGTGTTACCATTTCTTTTTCATGTAGCTAATATGTTTCTCCTTCCCGTTTGTAAGGAAATAGCGTCAGATGTCATGATGTAAAGTCTGGATGGGATTCTCTTGTAGCTACACTAGCTTTACGTTTAATTATAGAATGATATAAATGATTCATGTAAAATAAAGTAACCGGGGCAGGACCAGGAGAAATCATTGAAACCGCTACAAAAAATAGTAATTGACGCAAAGCCCATATTCATCATTGTGTGTCAGTCGTTCATTGTTTATAATAAAAGTTATAATAGTAACACTGCATTAGGCTATATAAATAACTAATAAAGAATGGTATTAGTAGGCTTTTATTTATTTATTTATTTATTTATTCGCCAGTAAATGGAGAGGATCTAAATCTTTTAAGATTCACTGTCTGGGTAAATAATCGAAAACGATTAAAAGTTGCATGTAGTTCATTTTATTTTGCAAAGTTTTATTTTATTTCGTTTTTCAAATATACGAAATGGACTATATAAATAGAAATGGCACATGAGCGGTGCTGAGGCTTTTAATGTTTGGTCTGATGTCAGGAGAAAGAAGGATGGAAAGTGAAGGGATTAAAGAGAAGAGAACGCAAAAAGGTCACAGCCAAAGAATGGCTTGTCATACTTAGAAAGATCTAACATGGTCCTACCATCGCTGATCTCGATCTCGTAGGGCGCAGCTCTGCGCTTCAGGCGGTTACTGGGGTACATGCCGTACTGCTCCGCGTCCCCAGCGAAGCCACTGCACCGGAAATGAGGTAAAACGCCATTAGCACTGCTGACGCAGGATTATTAGTGTCATAATGCTTACAGAGCGAGTGAATGCTCCATAATACAACTTAAACAGTATAAATTGGAAGGTAGGTTAAAATAATGTCAGATGACAATAATGATAAAATATAGCTATAGATTGCTATTGATGATAACTATGGTGACGTGGTAGTTACGCATTCTGCATTAACATTAACAAATAACCATTTTTAAAATCCAGTGTTTTTATTCTGCGTAAACAACCACGTGAAAGCCTTAGACTATTCATTTTTAAACCTGGTTTTTTTCAGAAATGAAAATGCAATGTATTGTCATTCAAAGCTGAATAAATTACTGTAGGCTATGAAATAAGCATAGACACTATTACTGTAAGGCACACACTAGTGTTGAAATAGTGAATGTATTTGATTCATTACCCCATCTCAAATGAAATGGACTTATCCTAAAAATGCATAAATAGATTAAAGAATTGTGGGTTAATATTGAGCTGCTGCATTTTACACTCATAAAAAAATCTTTAAAGATTTATTGGATAATTATGCGTTCTTGGTCTCCTAAAAAAAGGTTCTACTTGAAACCATTTCTGAAGTTCCTTAAAAGTTCCCCTACACTGGTACCCGAAAAAAGAGTACAGGCTAAATACACACACTCGCAGAAAGAGCAGGCTTATAACTGTTCCTTTCCTTGACACCAGGGTGGTATACTTATCTTTTTTTACCTTTAGGTGTCAATCACCTAGCCACGTGGATAGACCTTTAAAAATGTAATTAGTTTATTAATAATTAGTAAAGCTTTAAATATGCACTATATTCCTAAACGCACCTTTCTAGGTAAAAGATACATTTTAAAGTAACAAAAGGTGTAGTCTTGAAGGTACCACCACAGAACCAAGGAAAGGTATTGTTTAGTAGCTACGTTATTTCATTTAGACATAAAATAATTAAAAATATTCAAATCAGACTTGTAAAAAAAAACTTGAATACTTGAAATATTTCAAATAGGTACTTGAAATCTTACAACAATAACATTATTCTAGTCTAACATAGCCTAACTAGTGCAGAAAGCAGAGGTGGTGAACAGAGCATCCCCGTGATTAAAGCAGTAAACCCTGGTGCTGACCTGTTGAGAGTGGCGAGCGGTTGCGCCATGTTGCTGTAGAGCATGGCGCGGGCGGGCAGAGCAGGGAAGGCGGCAGGGCTCAGCTGCACCATTCGCTTGGCTTCGTTTGGCGGCTCCCTCGGGGGCAGCGGCAAAGGAACTGGTGGTCTGCGCAACTCGGTGGTCTGCACCGTGTGTCTGCCGTCTGCCTCGATCTCAGCGCCTTTTATATCGCCTCTCGTGGCCAGCTCGATCACTGCCACTTCCTGTTTTGGCTCGCTGCCGCCGTGCGCCGTTTCCTTGGCAACGCCGTTAAGGAGGAGGAGGTGGGTTCCTCTCCGCGCGCTCTCAGCAGACTCGGACGTCGTGCTCGTCGTGATGGTGGTGGTCGTGCCTTCCTGTTTCCCGTGCGCCTCGCCCTCCTCCCCAGTAGTGTCGCGTCCCGGTGAGCCGCACTCCTCCTTCTGCTCATCCTCAGCGCCCGGGCTGGCGCGCTCACGTTTCAGTTTCTCCATCATCATGTCCTGTCTAGCTGCGACGCAAAAGAATAAAAGCAGGAGTGTGGCCACTAGTGTGAGACGCTAATGGATAATCCAAAGACTCCGTGCGTCCCTGTCGCTTCTCTTTTAGTCACCTTAAAAAAGAGCGAATATTTCCTATCACTGGAATATATGTTTACATCGGGGGGGAAAATGCTAGATTAAAAAAGTACACATCACAGCGCAGCCCTGCGCATTGCACAGACTCAATCTCTTCAGTCCTCTGTGCGCGCCTACACTGCAAACACTGACAGTTGAGCAGTACAGTATCTGACAGCATGAGGATGAGAGTGTGTTACATAGCACAGCCCATGCACATCATCACACACTGTATACTAATGTGGCTCAGGGATTTACTCTAAATATAGGCAGGGGTAAATGTAGGCCAACTTGCGTACAGTGTAGTCTACCAGCATTAGCACATTGCTAGCTTACAAAGTAAATACACCAATAATTTTAGACAAAATGCGTAAATATTATAGTCGATATAGTTCATCAAGTTATACACATGGTATTATGTACAAATTATTCTCAACAATGTACCTTACTTAAAATGGATTTGATTAGTTATTTTAACAAGTAGCTACGAATCAAAAACATCGCCGGCCCATGTACATCTAAAGCTGAATCTGTTACATAAATACTGTCATATGGCTTAGACTCGTAAAAGGACCAAGTGTCTTCTTTTCCTTTGCGTGACCTTGTTCCGTCATATCAATATTCTGGTCATGGTGTCTGTAGATAAGGGAACCATACCAGTGTCTCAGTCGACATGGAGCTTATCTCTCCAAAACAGTGTTTCTTGGGTACAACAGAATATAATTTTAACCCGCCCCGCTGTATAGGCCACAATGCATTTATAATCATACTGTACCATAATGTAGTGCTTTTACCATACATGAGCTTTGTTTTGTGGATACGAGTGGAATAAAAGCAATGCTTGTTAATAATGCTCATAATTCATAACACGCATAAGTGTTTGATAATGTTATTAACGCAGGACTATCGCATTGTTGCGTATAAGTTGCAAAATTGTCTATTTAATTGCGCGAAACTCTCCAGTAAATTTTACAACCACTTTAGCTATATATTGCAGACATTTACAATGTAACATGTATAGTTTTTAAAATATTATCTTTTCAACAAAAATAATGGCCACGAAAAATACTTTAAATGAAGCGTTTGAATGGTTTAATATACAAAATGTATATTAATGTATACAAAATATACAAAATCTTTGATGGTTTGACAGGCTGATTTGATTTTTATTCTAAATTAAATACTACGTGATGAAATAAAAAGGCTTATAGGATATACATATAGATTAAAAATTATTAGATTTTTTGAAGCCCAGAATTGTTAAAAATAAATTGGCACTTAAAAATGCACTGTACTTAATAGGTTGATAGTAATTAATGAATTTATGTCAAAACATCTGTATCACCCGGCCAAAACGCACTGCTCAAATTGACTCTTAAAAAAGTGTGCAAATTAAATTTTTCGTCAAAATAAATCTTCTTAGGATTATTTTTTTTGATCGAATGATTGCTGTTTCAAGTCATTTTCCTGTCATGTTCTATTGTGCTGTCCCAAACACACATGAATAAATAAATAAATAAATAAATACAGGCATAAGAGCATTAAGGCAACCAACACAGCTTTAGAAATTCTACAGTAAATCTAAAATTGGTTTCAAGTAATCAGGAGCAGGTCGATTTGAAGCGCAGTGCTGTTCAGGATATTATTTCATATTCATTTTTGGTGTGACTGCTTTGTTTAGCCGGCTCATGAAGCTCACTTTCGTTCGATGAAAAAAGGTGATATTTAAAACAATCCCAGTAGAGTAGATGACATCGAGTCACCTGTTTGTTATTCTGCATATTTTCCAACCTAATTGCATTTTAATAATTAACTTCTAAATCCACATTCGATAAAGAACTGGGCCTATAGCTATGGGTGTTCCAGCGCAATTTATGGAGGAAAATATCTCAATCGAATTAGAATAAAATTAAATCTATTAAATGACGATACCACGCAATTAGCAGTAATTACTACTCATTGTTTGAGATAAAGAGCTCTGAAATGTGTTTCTGAATATGTAGCTGGATATATTGGTCTTACCGTGCTCGGGCTGTGGTCAGTGTGAGTGTGTGTGAGGAGCCATTTTGTGCAGGCTCGTCCATGTCTGAGGTTTTTTTTTCCATACACTGTGTGGAAGTGGGAGTGAAGCTCTCTATAATCACCCCTCACACACTGCACAACAACACAGGGGCAAATGTGGCTCTGCCAGATAAGGGCTCTAAAGCCATTACTTATCAAACCATTCCTTATTATTATTATTATTATTATTATTATTATTATTATTATTATTGTTGTTGTTGTTGTTGTCATCATCATTAAAGGTAAACTCGATGGGGAAGGGGGATATGTAGACTTTATATTGTGAATGGATATGCATAGAAAATAGGTACAGTATCTATGAGAGGAAAATGATTTTAACATGTATAGTAGGCAGGTGTGCAAAACTCCCCCTAAGGGACTAAAAATGATAAAACAAGAGAATGCATTTGAGGAAGCTGTAATGCCAGGGCGGGATGAGGACTCGAAAAAAGTGCCACTGAGTGTGCTTGTGTGTGTATTTTTACTTATTTATTATATTGTAATAAAATGTAATGCAAAAATGGGTTGGAGTTTAAAAAAAATGTAGATATGTATACTGCACTCCATGTCCCTTGTAACAAACTAACACGTGCTATTATAGGTCAGAGCTCATAAGTAATCTAATCTAAATGATTTAATATTGTCATTCTTAGAATTTAGAATTACACCTGTTGGGGATTTTGTTTTCAATTTAATTCAAATATTATATAAAGTAGTCTCTGCATAGTCCTATAGGTTTAATAGGCAATATATAGAAAGCGGAATACAACTTAGAACCACTAAATTCCTGTCAATTCAGCGTTTGTGGAAGATAATCAAATATTCAAATTTAACCACGTCCAGCTTCTCACCTACTTTTCCATTCCCGTTTGGCTTTGGCCTAATTCTGATGCCGATTGTTTTTCTAGGAAGGTACAAACTGTAATGATGCCTGTCCGTGTGGTTTTTATGTCCCTGAAAATGATGATCTTGACTTTAAAGATGAAACAGGGTAAAATTATTATTGATTAACTGTGTGACTGGTAAAGTTAGTTTGATATAAGATCTACTAAACGAAATTTCTCACTTTATCATTCATTAGCATAATACGCTATTTGTTGCCATTAGATTAATACTACAACTACACACGTTAACAGAAACAGTAACAATATTAACAATCATCATTATCATCATCGTAATGATAACTCAGGTTCACGTATGTTAGAAAAGAAGTTTTCAGCAAACCGTACTAGTATAACCCAGCATTATGAACATATCTTCATGAATAAAATAAGCATAAAATAGGCTTAAATAAGAGGTGAAATCAGTTCAGTTATCGGAGAGCCTTTGATCTGTTGTCTTTTGTTAGTCCATTGCTGCGGATCTGAGTAATTTGGGAAGGATGCCCAGGGGAGATTCGCTGATGTGGTGTGAATCCCGGAGCTGCAGCTTGCAGGACGCGATAAGACCGTATCAGAGCTACCGAGACCCCGAGCTCATCACACTGAGGATGAGAGCCACACCGACAGACCAGCGTTTAACATCACTGAATGAGCTGAACATGCAGGTACACCCCAGAGTCACTACAGTAATGTACACCGACAGAATAATGTACATTAGAATTATATCGTAATAGATATGCATACATTAAATTACATAATCTAGCTATATCATTTCACCTATAGATCTCCATAATACCACAATATATTGCCTATAGCCAAACGTTCATTCTGACTATCGGTTTTGGTGAGTCACCAGACTAGTGAGAGCTGTACGACTCTCTGAATTCTCCAGTGTTAACACCTTCAGTGTTTGTCTTTAATAAAAACAGTAAGACTTATTGTAAATTTTCCAGATTTCAAAATCACGATTCACATTATAGCATACGTTTACCTTCCATGAAGGCGTGATATCAAACCCATGCACAAAACAATGATGTGGACGTTTATGCAGAGCTGTTTCATGCAAATGGTGAAAAATGTTGAAAAGCCTTTAAAACTGCATCTGAGACTCCTCCACCCTGCGACTGATTTTCTTCATGTCGGTCCTGCAAAGGGATCTTTTTAATCAACCATTAAGACGCTTAATTCCCAAGCACAGTGCCCGGTGACAAATTAACACTTAGCGTCTTTAATGGGCTCTGCAGGTAGGGATTTTAACGAATGAGACAGGTTTCATATTTCACGCAAATGAAGTCTTAGGGAATGCTATGCGTGCTAAACCAAAACTAAACCTTTAGTGACTGCTCATATAATAGTTAAGTCGTGCAAATCTTTCCGAAACAAACCCGTCAAATAACTATTGCAATGCTGATTGATTTAAAATGTAAATACATTTTACAGTTTAAAATATATTGTAGAAGAATGATCAAACAATTTATTCTTACAACCAAATGTGCAAAGGATAAACATACAATAGCCATCTTGGTGAGTATAACTTTGCATTTTACACCGCTTTACATTACTTTACAATGTGTTAAATAGCCATGTCTTTTATTTAGGTGTTATAGAATGTTTATTTTTAATTGCTTTAATTTTGTAGATGGCTAGAAATTAAAATGACCCAACGAGTACAACAGTGATTAAGACTGATCGACTTTATATATAGGTGAAGTCACGACTCTCAGCCGGCGGGAGTCTTACAGGTCACGACCCACTTCCTGACTATGGGCCGAGGGGGCTTTTTGGTCATTTCATGATGTGACTGCACCTCCCAACACCCGTTCCCTCTTTCCACTCAGCAAATAACGGTTTGCCATTTACCTCTCAAATAATTTAACTCAACTACGTCTCTAATTTCTTAATGAGGACTCAGTCACTGGCAAACTCCAGGCTACAGAGGCAGATAATATGCAACGGATTATTCATTTATTTGTTAGTTTGTTCATCAACCACGGGAATATCATAGCGGATAATATTAATGTTATGTTTTGGATGTATGTATTATCAAATGAACCTACTATTGATAAAATAGCCTAATAAAAACAAGAGTTTTTTTTTTCATGACGCAGAACATTAGTGTGTTAGTCAGTGGGATCTGTTTCTGCAACGACTGAATGCACTGTGTTGAAAATAAAGAATTAACATATACAAACATGAGTGAAAAGTTACAGGATA
The DNA here is from genome assembly GCA_030068235.1 of Notoglanidium macrostoma. Classification (NCBI taxonomy): domain Eukaryota; kingdom Metazoa; phylum Chordata; class Actinopteri; order Siluriformes; family Auchenoglanididae; genus Notoglanidium; species Notoglanidium macrostoma. The sequence continues at coordinate 10,688,518 of JAQQZR010000007.1, forward strand.
AAAAAAATCAAGTCTATTACTATGCCGCCCCTTACTGGTGAAATTCCGCAAAAGCTCTCACCAACGCATCCTAATACGTTTAATGTTAGTTACACTGGTCACTTTTACTGAGACTGAAATCCTGACATTTCTCTTATAGACAAAGGCCTTCTTGTATTTTAATAGATTTCTTTAGAAATCACTCCTCAATACAATGTAGCTTATATATATATATATACACTACCAGTCAAAAGTTTGGACACACGTTCTAATTCAATGTTTTTTTCTTTGTTTTTATTACTTAAAAGACACTTCATGTCTTAAAGTAATGATGGACTGTTGTTTCTCTTTACTTAGATGAGCGGTTGTTGACATAATATGGATTATTACAGTTGTTCAATAGGGCTGTTATAAAAAATACTGTATTTTTATCAT
>JAQQZR010000007.1:10704300-10733907 GCA_030068235.1 Notoglanidium macrostoma
ACACACACACACACACACACACACACACACACACACACACACACACACACACACACACACACACACACACCTTAGAGTCCTGACTTTAAAATGCCCTTGCTTTCCCTCATACTGCTTGGCTTTTTATTGCCACTTTGCTGAGTACATAAATAGTCATACAGGACTAGCAGCCGAGTACACACAAACACACACACAGATGAGAGCAAGATAAACATACTCAGCTGTTCATGACATTTAGCATTACAATACCTCTGACACACCTACACACACATACACACACTATGTGCCTTGTTATATAATTTCAGTTGTTGTAGCTAATACAGGATGCTGTAGACGACTTGCTCAAGTGATCTCCACTCACTCAGATAGAGACAGAGACAGAAGGGCAAGCGAGAGAATGAACGATAATTACAAAGAAAGGTAGAGTTAAAGTAGGAGGGCATCAAAGGAGAAACGACAGCAGAGGCTGAGACAGAGAAGGCTAAAGAAGAAGGATGAAGATGAAGAGGAGATATGAAACATGACAGTGTAATCAGGAAGAAAGAGCAGAGCATGTGGGTTAAAAAGGGGGGGGGGTTGTGTGGGTGTGTGGAAGGTGAACAAGCCTGATGTGGAAAGGAAATGTATGCTAGAGAGATGTGTGTGTGTCTTTGTGTGGTTGAGTGATTGTATGAATGATGAGTAATGTTCTCAGGAAGTGAGGGATTACAGTTATAGCAGCAATACAAAGGTAGTGAGAGAAAGGGAAAAGTTCTGTTGTTTTTCTGTCTCCTTCCTTCCAAATGATAATTCCATGGTTACACAGAGGTCACAAGGTATCACTACTGTACCCGAATGTCATCAATAAAAGGTTTAATTAATCATTAAAATAATCATTCACGGCACCTCATGCTAACTGATTATTAAATGTGTGTTACTATGTTAGGTAAACATTATAACTACAATTTATTCGATAATTTCATTCCCAGCTTCATTTCTGAATTCAGTTTCCAAAAGTTCTACTGTTCTTTTAATCGACTTTAGGCTTTTCCTTGTATCACTTCACTTGGGAAATGTTTTTAGTCAGCTGCCTTAAATGCTATAAGCACATCATAAAGACACCTTTTTCCTTCCCCAGTAATGTGTCAGCTTTTGTTAACATATCCTGATATTTTCCTGGGATTTGGTAGTTTGATACCGACTGATAAATCTAAATTGCGGTCTACAAATGGTCGACTGATGTGTTAGGCTTCTAAGAATTCTGATCTAATTACCTTGAGTTCACACTTCTCCCCTAAATGAACACAGAATTCTTGTACAAAAGTCCATGTGTGTATGTGTCGTGTGTTGGTATTAAACGTTCACTTTGGAACTGTTTACATTTTTGTGAGTGTTGCATGTGATGTGGGATTTTGTGCTTGACCCCAAACCACCCCCCCTCCCACCATATCTCTTTTTGGAAAAAATTCTGACACCTAAAATCCCATCCATACACAGGCTGCCTGAGGACATGCGAGAGCAGGACAGTCCCACCCTTTCCTCTCCACTATCTCTCACACACTCTCACCCACAAATACAAATGTGCGCACTTCAGCCACCCTCATTCCCATTGCCTCATCTGTCTACACGTGCATGGACGTCAACACAAACAATCACATACGTGCTTCAGTGAGATTTGCTGCTGATGTCAAACAAGTCTGCACTCCCCCTCCCCCATACGGCTGCCACAGATTCACTGAAGTCACGCTGGGAGAGCATCTGTCACCCTCCTCCACCTCTTCCACCGCTCTTCAAGCTCCTGTGTCCCTCTGATCTCCCCCTCGTCTCTACTCTGGCCTTTGTTTCCTCTCTTGGCTAAGCACCCCCCTCACACATACACACCTACACATTCACTAGCTGCCTAATTCAGTGCCTAGTTCCCTCCTTCACCAATTTGTCACACATTTACAGTCTACGGTTTAGCTGGTTCTGGATGCCGTCCGTTTGCTGTGCTTGATGGCTACATCAGAAGTTGTTGAGCATCCAATGAGCCGTTGTATATTTTGGGTCACGTGACACTGTTTTGAGATCAGTTTTCCTGTTCATCTCCTTTAGGAGAGACAGTGGGAGGTCCAGAGAGCTGCTAATTGTGAGCAGGTTTAAGCAGCAGTCACAGTCATTTGCCTTGTGAATTTCATCAACAGGGTGGAGCCAAACCAGGTGATTATGGCCAGTCCTTGAGTGACCAGTCTCTGGAGGAAAATTGTCAACCTGTACTTTCTAGTTTGTGATACATTGTTAGACCCTGCTAACAAACTGATACTGAAAATGCATACAGATAATCCTGTAGTGAGGTCCACTGCATTCCAGGAAGCATTCTCTTCACTGCTATGTTTGTGGTCCTTCAGGCATTGTTGAATAACAGGGTGTCTTGAAATGGTAATGATAAGCAGTTGAGGTTTCTAAAAAAAGATGTGACCCTGGCCCTGTGCTCTTGTTTTCTATTGGCCCACCATTCCAAGATTGGCTGATTTGCAGGGTTAAAGTTAATCTAGATTAAATCAATGGCAAGGAGGAGGTGGATGCAAAATGAACTGCTACCGAAAGTGAATCCCTTTACTCTTGAGCCCAAGCTTGATGCATTCTTTCATTCACAGTTTCTCATCTGGCTATGATCCTATATCCTTCATACTGAAATCTACAAGTTTCCTTAAGCACCTGTTGACGTGGTGCCATTAACTGAGTTAGAATGCAAACCACTCCCTAGCCATCCATGGCTGGAATTCCAAGAGACCATAACTGGTAGCCAGGTGGGTATTTGTTAACTCATACAATATACAAATAAGGGTAATTGGCACAATCCATCTATTATGTTGCATGAACTGCCATTTGAAAAAATATGGTGGCTAGTTCTGCATTTGCAGAAGGAAGCAGGTGTTAGTATTCACCCTTTATTATTGAGATTTGTTGTGAGATAGGATACATTCAGCTAGCAGGGGGGAATAAACTATGAATGATTTGGGAGTAAATTGGTTAACAAGCTAAAGAAAAAAGGCAGCTGTTGAGTATTGATGTACGGGCCAAATGGGTGGTGTTACCATCAGGAAGGTAGACAGACATCATCAAGTGACTCGACTTCCCTCGACACATTGGGAAACTCAGAGGGAAACCCAAACATGTGGGTTAAGCCAAGGCTTGTGTTAGCAATAGCATAAGCTTTGTAAAGGACTTTCAGAAAGTACAGCTGAGCACAGATAGACATGTAAACATTAACTGACAGTATCTGTGTTGCCCAGTGACAGTTAGGCCTGGACAGTTAACAGGGTGGTGCAGTTCTGGGTTCTCTCTGACAATCAATATGAAAAGGTGTGGTATGAGATTAGGACACATGTTTCTGCTAGAAGAGAGAAGAACATACCAACAAAGATATCTTCATGAGAAAGTTGTCACATGTTTATCATCTATTTATATTTATGGGCCTTTTCCACACACAAAAAATGGAAGCACAGCCAATTGTTTAACACAGAAACACTTTTCCTTATCTCAATGAAAAGCTTTTTCACCTCAAACCATCTCTCAAAATATGTACAGAATCGCACATATTCTGTTGAGAATATTCAGCAGCTAAAGATTCCATGCTGAATAAATCATATAAATGCTTTGTGGAAGAATTGATGTTGAGTGATGTCAAAAGTGATGATGAGAAGCTAAATATGAACTTACCTGATATAGTGTGTTTATTGATTCATATTTACCACATTGCAATTCATCTACATTAATTGCTTTACAAAATGTTAAAGCTGTAGGAAGGTGAAAAAGTCAGTAAAAATGTGATCACTGATAGCATCACTTTGCTAATGATAGCTAGCTGTACTTCTAATTAAGAGAGAGCTAATGCTTGTAGTGAGAATGATTAATCACTAAACACACTCAGTGAGTGTTTTATCGATTTATTGTCAAATGTATTTGAAGACAAGGAGGTAGGAGGTAGGTGTTTCTGCTCAGTATTGTAACATAATGGGGCAAAGGAGTAGCTTTTGCAGTGGCTAGTGTTGTTATTGTTGGATAATTTTGGCAGCAAAAACCTGGAAGTGAAAAGGGCCCATTCATTTTGTAGGTGAGTCAGAACACAATCCAAACGTTATGTACAGTTGAGGGTTAAGGTTCTGAATTGTAGCACTAATACCCACCACATATGCTGTCTCATCATAAACTGTGGATCAATTTAGAAAACTACCTGCAGTTACCAAGCAATAAAATCAAACTCTTTCATCTGTATAGCTTCCACCAGGCATGTGGCCCCGTAGTCCAATATAATCAAGTTGGTACAAACTCTCTCTAAGTGTTGCTGTAGTGATACAATGTCGCTATTGTGTTGTCGGATAGCATTTGTGCCAAGTTTAAACGACTTATCTGAAGTCATTACATCATATCATTTATAAACCAGGTCATTAATATCAAATAATTTTTTCAATTATGTGATTTTATGAAAGGCGTAATTCCTTTTCATGGAGATATGAATGGAACAGTGTGGGTTCTGGTTACAAGAAGAGTATTGGTGTGCTGAGTGCTGTCGTGTTTATTGTTTTGGTAGCTGCTGTACGTTACTAGGCCATTTATGCAGTGCTGTGCGAGGCATGTTTTGTATCCTAGTAACATGGCAGCAAGAAAACACTCGGCTCTCCTGTGTCAAACCGGCAATTCCGACCATATGAGACTCCTTTAGTCACTTAAAAATGTCTAAACAAGAGTTATATTTTAAAGTGAATAGGCATTTTAGACTTATTCCTATTTCCTTAAATATATTTTATTATATAAATCCACAGAAATTCCAATAGCTTGGTGGCTGGAAATTCAGTCTCTTTGATAAACAGTGACGGCAGCTCATGCTCCAAAGGTTGGATGTGTCATTGGGCTGGATTTTTCGCTTGCGTGAGACAGCATGAGTACATACATAATAACAGCGGGTGAAGCCGCTGGCTGACACATTTTTTGCGGTAGTACTTTTAGACTTTAAAGTGGACTTTGAACCAGGTTGGAGAAGTAACAGATCTGAGGTAAAGCATTAGGGTCTGGGTACTTTTATCCGTTGTAATCACCAGCACTTCCTTTTTTTCCAGTTAAGTATAGTTTGAGGTTTTCTAAGCTACTCTGTAATCTGATTTCACATGTAATCTAGATATTTAAGGCTTGGGGCAACAGGACCATTTCCTAAATGCACATTAAGAAGCTTTGTCTTCATTTGTTCTTGTCAGTTTGATGATTAAAATTTAAACTGGAACTTCCTTCCAACTACAAAAACCTAGGCTTTTTTGTGGAATATTGTGACCACCTGGATGGCATTAGTGGCCTGTGTGTGTATGTGTCTGAGAGAAAGAGAAAGACAGCGAGAGAGCAAATTGGCTGACCCCTCCTCTGGAATGTAATGCTACTCCTCTCAGCAGCTCAGCATGTAGCTGGTTCCTTGTGGAGTGCCGTTTAGTCCTGTCTTAACAGAATATGAGAAAAGTTCAGCAGCTATTTGTTCCTCAAGGACCATCTGTCTCGTCCATTGGCTCAGTGCCATATTCTCACTAAGCATGTCTGGGCTTGTAAGAGTGTACACGCACATACACTCTCACTCATCAGCTATGAAACCATTCTAATACCAGGTTCTAATGGTGTGAACATCTGAGTCATGGTATCTGCTCCCACCTTTTAGCCTGAAGGGGATTTTTTACTCATCATACAGTTTAGACTGTGGGTGAATACATGTGGGAGTTTGGTGTGAGTCTTCATATCTGTTCTTCGAGCAAGCCGCTGTCATGTGGCCCATTACCCCTCCACCCCTTCCCCCTACACATACTCCTGTTTCAGGAAGCCTGCTACTGATCCCACGCTGGCATTTTTCCCAGGATACCCCTCCACCCTGACACCCATCCCCTTTTCTGCTCTAGCTCCCTCCACCTTCCTCTGTCCCTCTGCCCTCCCCCACCCATCTCTTCCTCCTGTCCTCTGCCAGTTCCCAAGACAAACAAAGAGTTCAGTTTGTCTGCGCTCCAGCGGAGGTCACATGAAATTAATGGAGGGGCCAACGCAAGGGCTCACTCTCCTTCTCTTTTTCTCAGTCTTACTCTTTTTCTTTAAAGAATCACTGCACTGTTGTCTTTGTTATTCTGTGTGTGTGTGTATGTGTGTTGGGTGGTGGATGGGATGGTTAGGTATAGGGTGTATAGCTCCAGTGACTACCTGTAAGTTTCAAAGTGAAGTTGTACCACTTCAGCCTGTTAATCTTTTAACATTTTAAGTTATGTTTGATTTTGTTTACCTTGAACTCTAACTGACAAGCCCAAAATGTAGTAGCTAAATTGATGTAATAACATATGGTGGGCTTGTTAGTTTGTTAAGTGTATGATCATTTAGCAAGATGTGTTTTGCGCCCCTCAATAAAAAAAAAATCAATTAACATTCAGGCTATAAGCTGTGGTGTTCTCCTTCCATCACATGTAAAATATTTTATTTGAGTCTGGCTAGTTTCTTTAATTTCTCTTGATATGTTTCGCTGACCACATGTCGGGCTAGCAGTCATATGATGGCTTTGTGTTAGACTTAATTTTATTTCATTTTGTTAGAGTAAAAAATTCTCAGTAAAAAAAATTTGGTCATAAACAAGATTATGCCTCGCTTGGTGTTTGTAGTAAAGCATCAAGGTGTATCACTCCACCATGGAGCATGTTAAAACATAGCTACAATGCTCTCAAGTGGTGCAACAGAAAAACATTCACCTATCATTGGAAGACTGTAAGTTTGAATCCTGATGATGCAACAGCCATTTGTTGTCGGGAGTCCAGAGAGCTAAACTGGCCATGTTCTTTAGGTGGGAGGTCAATCAGAGCAACATTAACCAATCATGGCAACTATGAGCTAATATATGCAGAAGCAGGCAGATAGCACTTTCTTAAAATTGTTATTCTATACTGTGATGTAATATGAGCTACATTTAAAAAATATGCAGAGGTTGGAAGGAATGTCTGGGAGGAACCATGCTACATCTTCAGCCTCCCTGGATTGATAGTTGTTGTATGTTAGGGGATGACTAGCTAGTGGGTGGGATTTGGGAGCTGGCCAAATTCAGGGAGAAAATGGACAAAATTTGACATACCAAATGACAATTTTATTTTACAAAAGTTCATAAAGTGCAATTTATTTCTTGGATATATATATATATATATATATATATATATATAGGGCATATGCAGTATAAGAGGATGGGTCTTAACTTAAATTAACTGCTCATACAGTGTGAGGAGACACTGACCCCCTTAAACAATTATAATGCTTTACTTGATGGTGTCACGACATTACTTTAGTATTCAGGCTGTTTATCAGAACCAAACATCTCAAAGTAGATTGTTGACTTTCTTTCTAATAAATAAAAATGACACTTTGTGGATTTGTATGATTTGCAGGAAAATCGCAATCATTCTCTGCTTCAGGGAAAACTTTGTTTGGTTTAAGGTTGGTAACTGATTGATGAGCTAAATGATTAATTTGCTCAATTCAGAGACCAGCACTAAGATATCCATCTTGTTGAATAAGTAGAGAGGAGTGGAGTTGTTTCTTTACTTCTCTTTTTTGCAGAACAAAAGCTCTGTTAGAGCAGATCATGTCTCTACATGTTTACAGGCGGGTGTTTGCTTTGGACTGCTCCCAGTTCCTCTTGCGGAAGGAGGGCGCAACCAGTGACCACATTAAAACAAACACACACAGAAGCTCCTAGTGTGTAATTAATAATTCATAGCACCTAAAATAGTTTGATGTGTCTGAAGTAGTTTCATATTGCTACATATTTTACCCCAAAACTGAGTGACTCATTTGCTACATATTTTGGGATGTTATAAAAAAGTGTCGTACATGTGTGGTTTATATCATGTGAAACTTACTCCAACATTTCTCCACTTCCACCCAACATTCCAGACACACATGTGCTCCTGATGTGGATATCGCCAGGAAACACTTTCACAATCATACTTTTTTTCCCTCTCTTCCTTCCAGGAATGAGGAACGCAGAAGTAAAGAAGAGGAGGAGGGGAAGAGTCTGGTGAAGGAGAGGGACAGCTGCATGTATTTAGCTTGGCTCAGGCATGTACTCACATGCACCTTCTTTCCAGTGTTCCAGTGTGTGCATCAAAAAAACCACAGCAACTACATCACGATTAGTTGTAAATTATACATCGTAAAGAGGGCCTGCGACATGCGAGGGCCATCTTGTCCAATGCGACTGACATTGTGGCTGCTGAAAGCTAGATGTTCTGGACCTAAAGTGCTACAAGACACCGCAAAAAAAAAAAATAAATAACTAGTCTCTGATTAGTTTACAATTTCCCAAAGAAGCATGACGCAGTCGTTCCTACATGAGCTCAGCCTCTGAAAGTGCAGTACTGACGGATTGTGGTCAGCTGACTTGGGATTTGACTGACCCATATTTTGCACAGAGTCCAAACAACAGCTACTTAATCGTGCTTCTGGGTTTTTTCCTCCAGGGAGACGCCCATGTCCATGCGAAAGAATGTGGTCATACAGCACATGAGGCCATGTTTAAAAATAATGTTTGTAAGTATTTACCTGATGGATTGGAAATTGTATGTTGAGATATATGATTCCAGAAGTTATATCTATATCTGCTTGAGCTGAGCTATCACAATCCAAAACAATTTTTAATCCTCAACATTAATTCGTCATTAATTATTACATTATAACAGTAGTAACAATTCATAACTCTAACTACTGCTGTATATGAATTCCTAGAACCTGACACACATTTACGTCTGAGGACTGGCCTAGTGTTTTATATCACACTAAACAGGCAGAGTTTAGATGTGCCTAGGAGCTTAGGTTGATACTAAATCCTGCATACCATGCATTCTTCAAGGAACAATGGATCATTTTACGAGCAGCAAAAATGGACTGAAGACAGAAAGTGTTTCAGTTTCAGTAAGACAGGGACTGAGCACAGTCTGGTTCTTATCTCACTGCTGCCTTCCTCTTATGGTTAGATCTACTTGTTTTAAAGGAAGTGTGGGAGTCCAAGTGCATGTAAGGTTATGTTTAATGGCTGTAAGTTTCAGTTTAGTACCCTACATGTGGAACATCTGATCTTACTGAAGACACTTTAGATAAGAGGGGAAATGCTCATGTTTGAATAATGAGTCATATTCTTATCTTAGTAGTCATAATGTACAAATTACATAAATATCTGAACTCGCACTCTCTCTGGCATTAAGAAGTTGTTTTTCACAGGCAGCTAATTTCCTAATAAATACTAATCAAGCTTTTTAATGGGTTGTTCATCTCAAATGTGTGATTTGAAATAATGTGAGAAAAGAAAGAAGATAATTTCAGATTTTTTAATACGTGACCATCACGTAATAGTCAGAATAGTAAATACCAAAATACATAGATTCATAATGCAACATTGAAAACAATATGTACAGGAACAATGTTACAAATGTACAAGTCTTTATAAAACAAAGACATCTGGAGGAAAACCAGTGGCCTCAGTCTCACAGACTCTTGGTTTGTAGGCAGTTCTTACATCAGTGTAACATTTTCATTTGTAGTTGTAAATGTCATTAGCATAACACTTCACACTAGTAATCACCCTCCATCGTGATCTTCTGACTGCTGGTTTAAACTCAACTGAGCTCACAAATGTTGGGGAAAAAAAGTTCAGTTCCGTTCAGTGACGTCATTTCCTTTGACGTTACAATTCTCTGTAGTAGCACCAACACGTTAACATTCCTCGGTTTTACAACACGGGCCGTGGTCCAAATGGCTCCTTAGTCCTCTTATGAGTACACCACATAGCGTATGGCATAATGAACATATAGTGCACTACACAGAAGCTGACTTGGGAGTGGGCCGTGGTGAGAGCGCTGCAGGCCGGGCTTATACTCGATAGCACCGCGCTTGTGGTCGGGGGAAGTCCCGTAACCACGTGTTTTTGAGTAACCCAGAGCAGAAATACGGCAGAACCCGCCACGTGTGAATACTTCTATAAGTCTCAAGCGTTTTTTTTTTCTTAAAACGCAACGATGGCTGTGCTCCACGGGTTGAGATTCTTTAGCATTTGGTCGCAGCAGATTTGGCCCGAGTCACCGGCGTCCTCCTGGGTGTCCTCTTTCGCGCCGTCTTTGCTCAAAAGTCCGGAAAAACTAGATCCGAAGATGGTGATGAGGTTCGACACGTTGCCTGTGTCCATCTCCTCGCTCTCCTCCTGTTCTGAGGAGGTTTTTTTAGTCCGTTTTAGAGGGGAGTCAGTGGTGGCTGGTGATTTCTCAGCGCTCCGTTTCCTGTTTGAACAGGCGGCGGGTTTCGGAGGCTGCTGTGAATTCCCTTCCGTACCCAAAACGGCATCCGTTTCACGCTCCAGAGAGCCCACCTGGGCCGTTTTAGATTCACACTGAGTGTCACTACTAACCACAGGGGACTCTGTCGATGACGGAGAATCATCAACCGTAACATTAACGTTAGAGTCCAGCGGAGAATCAGCCTGTGACGGGCTTTCAGCACATCCGCCGCTCTCGGTCTGCTCGAGCCGCTCACACTCCGCCGGGGTCGGTAGGGACTCCTTCACCTGCAGAGGATCCGAGAGCTCCCACTCTTTGGTCTCTCCGTGCTGGGAATTCAGATAGACTCCGCCGTAGTAGTCACTCAGGTAGACCTGGCGGGCGCTTCGGAGGACCAGAGACACGAGCAGGTTCTTGTGCAGCTTGATACCTCCGCGCTGGACTCGGGAGTTGTAAATTTTCCCCAAGGAGATGCTCATGATCCGGTGCGCCTCCACTTTGTACTCCATGATCAGACCGATTCGGGGAAAAAAGACTCCAAAAAAAATTAAATGTTTCAAAGTTCAACTCAGCTCAGACTCGATCCGCTTTATTCTCGAGCGACTTCGATTCTTATCTAAACATTATCCACTTCAGAATAGTTACTAAAACCTTTACAACTCCAAAACTCCCGGTTACAACAAAATTACAATTAGAACAAAATCAACTGTTTCGGGAGTACTTGTTCCTCTACTAGGCGGATGCGGATTCGTGTTGCTTTCGGTTTTCACAACGTAGCGACGACAAAAACATACCAATAGAAGGATCGCATCGCTAAAACCTTAACGTTGTTATTTTGGGTGGTAATTTTAGATTACATTACCTCCCGTATACTCTCACGCACCCAACAACAGCCTAGAGAGGAATGAGATCGTTTCTATTTTTAGCTCCCTTTTATACCCCAACGTAAACGCGGACGCGAGCCAATCATGTCGCGAGATAAACGATACCAACGTTCGGATTTCCGCCCCGCCAAATGGACATGGACCAATAGGGACACGATATGCAAATGATACATATTTAAATACGAGCGTGGAAAATTGTTTAAAAAGACAGGAATGTTTTTCGGACAAGGAACTGAAATAATTGGAATATAAAATCTAAAACTACAGCTCATAAATTAAAATGATTGAATGGAAAGCCGCCATTCATGGATTAATATTGCGTTATTACTCAGCTGATGTGTTCAAACAATGATTTTACACAAGCATTCTGGAGATTAGCCACGTTTAAAATACTAATCAATACATATTTTATTTATGGTTTTATTATGATTTAAGGATAGAAATGATAATGAAACTGTAATGTTTTTTTCATTATAATGTTATTACTGACAGACAAGAATAGCAAATATATTTAGTTTATAATGACGTCTATTATAAGTCAATACATTTACAAATAACCAGCAGTTAGAAGGTGTGACGTTATGTATCCTACATTTGATGATGACACTTGAAGATTCTAGAAATAATTTTAAGTCAATTGTATCGTGTTTGAGGTAGGTCGAGATCAAAAATTTTCTGTTCTCCTTTAAATTTTTTTCTCCTCTAACTTCCTGGACTGATGTAATGGTTTGTGTGTCTGCTAGCGCAGTCACGTGACCGCTATTGTGCAAAGCCCGACGGTGGAAATGTGAATGGAGCCGTTAGTAGTGTAGAGGGGGAGGGGAGACATGAGGTTCTGTTTTTAAGAGACAGTTAGCCCAATGTGACATTCACTAAACAGATAAAGGTGAAACAAGATTTGCCAAGACTGGCTAACTCCAAATCAAAGCATGCGGCACAGTTATTGCTTATAACTAAAGGTTATTTTAGCTCGGATCAGATAAAGCTCATAAACAAAAACAGACAGAATGACGTAATAGGCTGAGTAATAATAGTAATAGGCGCAGTGCTAGTTTACATACGTCATACATTAAAGTTAGCCTCTACAACTTTATACTGTAAGTACATGACGTACAAAGTTTTCCTTTTCTATGTGTTAAACTAAATTCCAAGAAGGCAGTGGATCAAAGTAAAAAATATGCAGCACACACGTATAAAGAAATCCATTTCACATGTTCTGTAAGTGCTTTATCCTGGTCAGGGGATCAGTGCATCCAAGGTCTTGGAAACATTAGGCGTAAGGCAAGAATACACCAGTCCATTGCAGGGTACAATGCACGCACACGCATGCACACACACACACACACACACACACACACACACACACACACAAACACACACATCCTCATTCACACCTAGGGGCAATTAGAGTCCCCAATCCACCTACCCACATTTTTTGAAGGTGGAAAAAGACCAGAAACACAGAAGACATCTATGTGTACATGCGGATAACATGCGATGCACCACACAGACAGTAACCTGAGCACACGATCGTATCAGGGACTCTGGAGCTGTGAGGCAATGTTACCTTCTGTGTGACTATGCTGCCAAATATAACTATGACCTACAATAAAAAGGACAGGTCTATGACTGTCCTTTACATCAACAACATTATATATATATATATATATATATATATATATATATATATATAGTACCAGTCAGAAGTTTGGACACCCCTACTCTTTTTACATTGTAAAACATTACTGAATACATCAAAACTATGAAGCAACATGTATGCATATACTGAATTATGTGGTAAACAAAAAAGTACAAGAAAAACCCCAAAAAACAAAAAAATGTATTTCATATTTTAGATTCTTCAAAGTAGCCAACATTTACCGTGATGATACAGTTGGCATTATCTTAACCAGTTTCATGAAGTAGTCACTGTTTACTGTATTTTTTATCATTTACTATTTACTGTGGGTCTCAAATACATTAAGAAGGAAAGAAATTCCACTAATAACCTTTTCAGAATCAGAAGATCAGAATATCTTTATTGTCATTGTAACAGGTACAACGAAACTTGGTGCAGTCCCTGCGGCATAAGAGAACATTGATTAGAAGAATACAAAAGAATACAAGAATACAAAACAAAATAAAATAAGATAAAAAAAATACAAAATTGAAGAATATATACATAAATGTATATATATACATCATGTATATAAATAGATTCACAAAGAAATAATAAAAAAACCTTATTGAACATAAGACATATTGCACGAGATTGTATCTATAGCAGTTAAGGATGTGGAGATGGTGATTAGGTGTCATTCAATGCCCTAATAGCAGCAGGATAGAAACTGTTTTTCAGTCTAATAGTCCTTGTTTTGATGCTCCTGTATCTTTTGCCTGACGGCAGCAGTTGGAATAAGTCATGAGAGGGGTGTTATGTCAACAACTACTCAACTAAGTAAAGAGAAACAACAGTCCATCAAGGAAAATCTTTTGGAAGAATGGTGTTCATTGCTCCAGTACAAGTCCAGAGACTTGTAGAACCAATGCACTGAAGATGTCCTGGTGGCTTGTGGTAGGACATCACATTATTATCACACTTAATGTTTTGTTTTTTTCTTTGTCACCTGTGTTTATATACAATTAGAAAAGTAGACTATCAGCATTGCTGTACCTGCATTATAAGCCTCTGACCAGTATTTATTCTAAACAGTGATTCTGGTGCCAATATGGAGTAGTATGAACATGACTGCTATTTCTTTGTTCATGTATTTGTGCTGATGCTTTCTAACTGAAACACCAAGTAAGTATTACTTGATGTTGCATCATTCATTTGAAAACGAGCCAGCCTAGGAGGTTCTTCGGGCATAACCTCTGTGTACTGCTTACCTTCTGTTTTCATTACTATTGTCAACTGCCAAAGTGTAATATTAGGCTTATATAAAATACAGTGTCAGAGTGTTTCAGCAGTAAATGATTGCTCTACACATAATATGGCTGTTAAACACCTACACAATGGAGTTAAACTTTGCCTAAGGATAAATTAATTATGTCTCATGGAGGTTTTATTTGGCTTTTCAATTAATTGAATAGGCGATATTCAAGACACAGTAATCAGTAACTGCTGCTGGGTAGTGGTGTAGGTATCGCAGTTAATGAGTGAGCAATATGAATAATTAAATTATTTTAAGCACTGCAGTTAATAATGCACCAGGACAGACGTGATGACAGTGACTATCAGCAATGGCGTTAGATGTACCATTTCATGACTTGTTGAAAGCTGTTTGCAACCACATTTCTGTTTTACAGAATATTTAAATGCCAAATACAGATACAGTAAATACTAAAAAACATATACTAATAGTGCAACATTGAAAATAATATGTATAAGAAAAATATTACAAATGTACAACAATATAAAATATATACCTTTATAAAACATGGATATCTGGTGAAAAACAATAGCATCAGTCTTGCAGACTCTTGGTTAATGGTGAGTTCTTACATCAATGAAATTGATGTACATTCTTACATTTTAATGAAAATAATAAATTTTATTAATTAATTTAATCAGCTTAACACTTCATGCTAATACTCACCATCCATCAAAATCTAATTTAAGGTTAAACTGAATTCAGCCCACTAATATTGCATCACATTTCGCTTAAATGATGATTCATGTCCTTTATTAGACATGTCATGATTTCTTTTAAATGCAGGAATACAGACAGATAGAGCTTTATGCCTGTACAGGCATGTCATAACTTGTTCTATAACAATTTTTCCAGCATATTTTTACTTTTTATGTTCACTTTTCTTAAAAAGTAATTAAGTGTATCATAAAAACAGGAAACATGGCATTTAATATTGCACTGGTTTTTAGGGCAGAACATTGGTGTAGGCTTAGCACCTGGGTTGGGAGGGTTACTTTAAAAATGTATTCCAATACATTTACTAATTACTTGATTAAAAAAAAGGTAGTCAGTAACCTAATCTATTTACCTCAAAATTAAAGTAACATAACTTATTGCTTTCTGTTACTTTTGGAATACTTCAATATCAAATATGTGGATGATGACAGCATTTTCACCGCTGTAAGGCAGAACTTGCACTGTACTGTGATTTTGTTTCCAATTTCTAATTTAAAGACATCATAATGGTGAAATTTCCACCCAGTGAATAAATTTTTCTTTCACTAGAGGCCATGATATATATATTATTTTTAGGGTGTTAATTGAATTTCCTTGATTTTTCAATTTATTTAATTAAAAATATATATATATATTTATTTAAAGTATTTATTTGAAGCATTTTAATCAGCTACAGAACTTTTTCTTAACTGACTTTAATTAAATAGCAGTTCAATAATTACAGCATTAATGACATTCATCAGATAATCTGTCACATAAGAATATTATCAAGTGCTTATGTCGACCAAAGGAATGGCGATATTCATACAGCATAAGCAATATACATGTATGGTACTGAATATACACTCTGACTCAAAGTGACTGTATGTAGCCTACATTGTTTATTGCTTATCACTAATAACTGTTTCGCTCACTGAAACTCTCTGACCCTGTTTACATTTGGTATTAAAATGCATCTTGGGCGATATGATCACAATTGGACAGCGCTAAATACAAGTGTAAACAACCTCCAAGACGCATTCAAGACGCGTTCACTCGTCACTTGCGGAGGTGGTGTGGGAGGCATTTGACTGTAACTGTTAATGGATCCCGATGCGTCTGCAACACAAAAGTAACAGGAAAAATAGAATAAAGCGGCACTGATGTACGTGGTTGGAGTGCAAGAAAATAATGAAGGTATGTCACAGGTTTTGCACAGAGACCTTTGGCCTTCTAGCGGAAGTGATGTAGGCAGTAACGAAATTTGAACAAAAGTGGTCAGCTGGACACTTTGGAGACACATGATAGACACAGGTGTAAATGGTGATGTGCCTCAGCTGTCTATTTGTGACCTGAATGCTCAAGATGCATTTTAAAACCAAGTGTAAACAGGGCCTCTGATGCTAAGTTGCTGTGTGCACTCGTGAGGTGAATCATTTTCAGCATTTGAGTCCAAAGATTTGCAGCTGACTCTTAGTTTTCAATGCGTGAGATTAATGAATCAACTCCTTTTGGCATCAACTTGTGAACCAAAAGCAGGGTCAGACAAATAGGCGTTTTTACTTTTTTTAAGCGAATTTAATCAAATGGATGGCTTTGCTACTTGCTGCTTAACAGAACATAAGAAAGCTGTTATGAAAGATTCAAGCAGAAGCATCACACTTCTCCTCACATTCCCACAAACGAAAGATATTATTACTCACATTAAAACAGAAGTTATGTCAGGAGACCAGAAGGGTAGAACACTGTAATGAGTTTCATGCTGCAGAGAAAGTCCTACTGATGCTCCTCTATTTCATTCAAATGTGTTTTTATGAAGTGATGTAGTGTGTATGCAGTGTGCTTCATAATGCAGTTCAACTACTAATAAAATTATTGGCAATTATTATTGCTTTTTCTTGATTTTGTTGATTAGTTGTTGCAGCCCTTATGCATTTTAAAATTGTAATCCTGTAAATAATTCCCATTTTTACTAAAAGTACCAATAATCCGATTTCAGCTTTTTTCAGTAACTATAATGGAATACAGTTACCTTTTTTTGGTATCCTGATTACGTAACACCGTTCCATGTGTTCAGTGACTCCCCAAGCCTGATTAGCACTCAAAGCAAGAAGTTTCTGGGTTCAGACCTGCTTAACCTTTCTGTGCAGAGTTTGCATTTTCTCCCCATGTCTGTGTGGGTTTCCTTTGGGCACTTTGATTTCCTCTTTCCTCACTTTGAAGACATACAGAAAGAGAGATTAGATAAAGACTGATAAAGATGCAAATTGTAGGTTTTTTTTGTTTGTTTGTTTGTTTGTTTTTTTTTAGAACATCTTGCTTTGGCCACAGAACAAAACGTTTTCAGAATTTTCCATTTTCCAAACCTGAAAAGAAAGAAGGATACAAGGATTTCTGACCTCTGACCCGGATGTAGAATGTGTGTGAGTAATGGCGTTGCAGCAGAGTGGGTTTCTGTTTCTCATGTAAACAACAAACACACATCCACCCGCTCGTTCATGAGACTGACAGGACATACGAGAATATCAGCCGAATTTCAGGGCATGTCTTTTTCCTATAAACGGTCTTTTATGTGAACAGCGCAATGTCGATGGAAGACCCGTTTTTTGTTGTGAAAGGGTGAGTATTTTCTCCGACCGAGCTTATTGTTATAGAACAATGGCGTTAGCATGCTAAGCTGTAGCAGCAGCTAATAAGACTAAATGTCTCAGTGTGGCTAACCAGCCACCGAAACCTTAAACCATCAAATACTCACATTAACTGCATGTGCTGGCTGTATAGATGTATCTACCTACTATTTCTCCGTGGACTTACAAATGTAATTATAAACAAACGGAGGAACACCCAAACTCAGCCGTGTAGCCCCACAGCTACCTAATCATGTTTCTTGGGTCATTTCTCTTTATGAGCATTAGCTACACTTGAATGTTAATGTCCAAACTCTGTTTCTTGTTGATATAGTCGTGAAGTTTGATCGTAAACTGACAAAAAGAAGCTTGGTAAATCACTAATTAACTAACAAAACAACATTCAGGATGGTGATGAGCTCTGTCTAAAGGAAGATAAGAAACACGTTCATGTTTACACATTAACAATAAAACCAATTACCTGTTAAACTTATAGATTGGGCAACATGAAATGAGCTATTTTTCTTTAGTCATGTACTGCTGCCACTTTTTCTGTTTTCCATAGTGATATTAGATCCTGACTATCAGCTGACACATGATACTGATATGTAAGGAATAAAACATGACAGGGTGTGCTGTTATAGGAAAAGAATCAATGATTGGGTGGTGTTCTCTGGACCAGTGCAATGCTTCAGGATACTGTTACCACCCTAAAGTTGATTATTTACCTATAATATCATACCTTGAGGTGTTTTCTTCCTTGTATAACACTGAAATTTGCCAGTCATTGTAGTTTTCTGTTTATTCAAGAAAAATAATTATATTTACTATTGTGGAATGTCCACCAAACAAGTTAGTTCCTATTGTCTCTTACATTATAGCAGCTATAACAGTTGTTCCCTTACCAGCCTCTTTCTTTCGTTCCTTTTTTGAAAGAGATGAAGCCAAACAAACAAATATTCAGCCTTTCATGTTACTGAGAAACCATAAAGATGCCATTACTGTGACAGAAAGCTTACTGTTATAAAGTGCTGAAACTGGAAACTCCTTCTGTGAATGTTAGATAAACACCTTACCGAAGATGTCAACATAATTAGATATTGCGCTTGTATTTTTGTGTTAGGTGTTAATGTAGAAACACAGGTTAATGTAAACCTGTGGTTTGTCTTGAAGCTGCACTACTGTCAAGGCTGCTGTTATGGAATATTAATCAACACCTTCAGATGACGGTATGAGATACTGATATGACACCAGCATCCTAATAGTAACCAAGACTCTTCTTAAAACCTTTCTGAAAGCTCATGTTCTACCAGACCTCAGATTTTATGCCTCTTATTTATATGTAAGATCTGTGTTATCTGATTTGCCAAAATACAGTAGATCTGGTTAGAAAATATTTCACATACAAGCTGATGTCAGTCTAATGTATTAGGCAAATATTGGATCTGTAGATATTTAAATGGGATTGGTGGACAACTCACAGTAAAGTAGCTTCTCTCCTCAGATTATGCAAAACATCAGCGGTCAGTATTTTTTTACAACCTACGTTCATGTGGAATATCAGTGAGGTTATATACAGCATAAAATGTGTCAGTAGGGAATTCCCAACTGGGAATTTGTAACTCAACACTTTATTACCAGCAGTATAAACATACATGCCTGAATTGGTTGTGGTTCAGTGCATAACATGACGTGCAGGACCACATGAACTTTATATAATAACTAAGAAGCACAATAGAAATAAAAATGTCTAAACATATTGAAGCCACTCAGTTTGCATAACGTGAAATGCCTGCCAATGTGTGATGAGACAATACACTGAGAAATTTGCAAACTGCACAGATGTGCCAAAACAGACCGATAACCAGATGCAATATGAGATAATATTAATTGACTATAGTTCAAAAATTAATGTTGTAGTGCAAATAGGAGAAAAGGAGAGAATGTCCAGATATTAAATTGTCCTTGTTTAAATGAACTCCACTGAGGTACTGGGGTTATTTAAAACCCTATGTAAGTTTGTTAAGAAGCTGGATTGCTCCAGGAAAAAAGCTGTGTAGATGGCGTGTAGTGTGGGAGGTGATGGATTTCTTCTGTGATGACAGATCGGCAAAAGGTGATTGTCTAGATGGATGGATGGAATTAGCAGCAATCTTTCTAGCTCTCCTCTTTGCCCTGGTGGTAAACAGGCCTTTTATTGATGGGAGCTGCCAGCTGATTATCTTCTAAGCTGAGTGGACTACTTATTGCAACTTGGTCTTAGAGAGGGTGGAGACAGCAAGAAACCAGATTGTGATGGAGGATGTTACAGCACTCAGTGATGGGAGAGTAGAAGTTCACGATACGTTGTGAGATGTTGAACAACAGACTTTTCTGTGCTTTTTGATGAGAGCGATGACTTGCATGTCCCACGTCAGAGTGTTGGTGATGGCTTATCCCAGGAATTTGAATAACCCGATCGCTGTCACTACCTGACCATTAATTTCCAGGGAGAGGCAGTCTGAGGATGACATCTGAAATCAACTCTCATCTCAAGTCAAGTCAAGTGGTTTTTATTGTCATTTCAACTATATACATGTAATACAGTTTACAGTGAAACAAGACAGCGTTTCTCCAGGACTAAGGTGCTACATACAAGACAACACAAAAGTACAAAAATATGTACGTGAGTTACACCAAGAAAATAAAATAAAAACAGAAAACACGATTTTAAAAACAAAAAAAGCACAATTTCGGATCTGGAGGGGCCGCTGCGTGTATACGGTCGCGCCGCACACGTCACAATATGTCTCGTCTGAACTATTTCGGTTGCATTAAGTTACAGGTTTTTCTTCTTTGTGATAGGACGACTTGTTTGCTATTGGAGGTAAGTGCCACTACCATGTGTCATTTGAAAAACTTTAGGATTTTGACAGAATTATCTTGAGAGATACGGCCATTTGTGTAGAGTGAAAACAGGGGTGTTAGAATGACAAAGCCCTGTGGGGAACCTGTATTGACGGACATAGGGTCAGACAGGTGGGGGCCAGCCCCAAATATTGTTTCCTATTTCATAGGAAGTTGGAAAGCCACTGATAGGTGTTGGGGGGGAAAAGCTAGCTGGATTAGCTTGCTGCGGAGCAGCTCTGGAACAGTAATCTTGGAAGGCTGAACTGAAGTCCACAAACAGGATCCTGACATGTGAGTTGGGGGAGTCTCCTGCCTGAGTGATTTACCCTATAAGCAAACTGCAGTAGATCAAGAAGGGGGTTTGTAATGGGCTTGTGGTGGGCCAGTACCAGGTGTTCAGAGGTTTTCATAACCACTGATGTCAGAACAACTGGCCTGTAGTCCTTCAGTTATGTGATCTTGTCTTTTTTTGGGGACTGGGATGATGGTAGCAACTTTAAAGCACTCTGCAACCCTGCATGATTGCATAGAGTTGTTGAAGACCTCAGTAAATATCCCCTGTAACTGAGGGATGAATGGGACTAGTGTTGATTGGGAAGAGTAAGGTTCAGATGGTTGTGAAAAGGAGTGATTGGGGCTGTTGATGGGCAGACAATTAGGTGTAGGTGCTATAATTTTTGCTATGCTTTAGGGAGGTCCAGAAGGCTGTGAACACTGCTCAGGGTCTGTATCAGAGATGGACTGAGCTGCTGCACGATCCTGGAAGTGCCACTAAGGAGGAGATTGACTGGACCACCAATGAGCTGAGGAACAGCTTAAGGTCTATTGAGTGGGATTTGGAGGACTTGGATGAGACAATTAATATCCTTACATTTCCGTTACATGCATGTTGTCATATTGTTACTGATTATACTGCTTTTATATGCTATGCTAATGCAATACCTTAACAATGACTTTCACGTATTGTGGAAGCAAATCCACGGAAGTTCAATCTTGATTCTTTGGAGCTGAACAAGCGGAAAGCCTTCATCACCCTCACGAGGCAGACTGTCAAGGTGAGTTCTTCACAATGTACTTTAAATCTGTTTAGACTTCCTCATTTGCATCAGTATTTTTAATATAATATTAAAATGAAAAGTGCATGCCTTAAAAGCAATTTCAAATGAAAGTAGTTAGGGCTCAGGTGGTGTTCTCTTGATTATATCAGATTTATGATGTACTCCAAATGATTATTCTCTAATATCAGTAATAATAATCAGTCTTAATGTAGAAACTAGAGATTTTCTATAACACAAGTTGAAGTTCGACTGAATGTGTCGAACATTGGGTTGCAGCCAAAGAAATGGAAAATATATCTAAATGTGTTAGAAAATAAATAGATTCAATCGATTACATTATGCTATATTTTATACTAAATATTACAGTTTATGATAAACTGTACAGTTTGTGTGGTTAGGTAAGTGGTAATGTTTATTTGTTGTTAAATTTAAAATTATATCTAATTATGTATTGAACAATAAATATTTAAAATAATAAAAATTTGTGCATGTTATAATGGATTTTTACCCAGCCATGTTCTGTATAATGTTTCTGAATTGAGAACCAACCATTTGAACCATTGAAATATCATTATCGATTACATTTTTCAGGAGATGAAAGATCATATGGCAAGTCCAATGGCCATGTCCCTGTCAGACAAAAAAAACAGACAGGTTCGTACTCATCTCAGTTCTAAATTAATCCAGTTGTTCCCTGATTCTGTGGGTTATGGTAAACATAAAGTATATATTCCTCATTATTGCAAGATATTGGTGCTGTGGGTAGATCAAACAAGTGTAATGTCTGCTTTCTGTGTTAGACTCTGATGGGAGATGGAGGGTCTCGTGGACCGATCTGGCAACCAGGAGGAGATAAATATACACGTCTGGACCGAGAACTGCAATCAGCCAACTCTCAGTTTATTGAGGAGCAACAAACTCAGCAACAGGTAATAAAGTCCACAGTATGCAGAATATGTTTGTGAGGTGATGGTTTGTTGGTTTGTACTTTAACAACCTTTACCATCACTATTTCTTGTATATGCATCAAACCCTAAGCTGTATGTAAATAAAAGGTTGCCACGGTGGTGGACCGTGGTCCAGATGTGCACCCAGCATAGTATTTCAGCTGACAAAATAGAGTACTTCAAATAAGTACTATAGCAGAGCTGGGAGAAAAAAACGGCGACTATAGTTTAAAAAATAAAAAAAATGAACCAGCTTGGCTTCTGTAGCAAGTCCTCTGTTGCGGCCAATCACATGAATTTATCTAAATTATTTCTCTGAAGGCAGCTTATTGGGAGTCTAGATAAAAGGGCTAGAAATGTTAGCTCAGGTTGGAGAAATTATTCCTAGACTTGCAAAGATTTAGTTTTGTTTCCCTCTCACAGCCGATTGGTGATCTGACAACGTAGACAGAACTAAAGATGATTGGACAGAGAAGCGCCTTTATTTTCCCTCTTTCAGAATCAAGACAGATGAATCTCCTCAGTTCAGAGTTAGTGGCACTAGTCTCAAAAGTGACAATGGGAAGCACTGTGACGTAAAACAACCACTTCAAATAGGCTTATTTATGATCATGAACTAACTGTTAATGGTTAATCATTAAAAGAGAACTGTTGTCACCATTCAGTCGTATTATCTGTACATTTATAAGTGAGGAATTTTCCTCACTACCTCTGATATAAACAAATACCATTTTTGCTTCATATCATTGTGATTTGTGTATGTTGTTTGTGTAGCTCATCGCGGAGCAGCAGGACGAGCAGTTGGAGCTGGTGTCCGGGACCATTGGTGTATTGAAGAACATGTCTGAACGAATTGGACAGGAGCTGGATGAACAGGCAGTGTAAGCCATGTGACTAATCGTTTCACACTAAGTAACAAGTTACGCTGGCTTTACATTGTACTGTTCCAATATCGCATATTGTAAAAGAATTCTTTGGTTATGTTTTTTTTTTATTATTTTTTTTTTTAGATGAGATTGGCGGTTGAGAGCAGATAATGTGAAATGTTTAATGGCTTTGCACCCAAAGACAATCAATGACAATGTCATCAGAAACCTTGGGTTAAAAGCCACCAAAAGGAAGAAAGTATAGGATGAAGCAAAACTCATGGGACAGTTACAGATATGGTGAACAAACCAAGCAAAAATATGCTAATGCTAATGGGCACCACTGGTTTATCACTTGTGGGCATGGCCTGCCCAGCCTTTTTGATTTCTAATAAGACATTGTACCTTAGATTGTTACTCTTGTTTTAAAATGTATTTGAATTTTGTAGTAGGAATTCTTAAACACAGCTAGGAGTAGAGATTTTGGGTAACTTAGGATAATCGACACAATATAATTAGTATTGTATTAGTATTAGTAAATTAGAATTTACTAGAGCCAGGCATTGTGATTTCTTTGTTTCTTTATAGCAGCATAATTATTTGCATAAATTTGGCACCTGTCTGTGGTCTTGAAATTACTTTTCCGTGTTTCAAATTTAGACAGGAAATGAGTGGTCTGTCACCAGTTTATGCTTGCTGGTGTAAACTCTGGGTTTTTCTTTTTTTTTTTTTTGTTGATTATATGTTTTATAAAAGTATCATGTAGTTAAAAACTAAGCATTTCACGACTAAAAGATATTTCATATGTAATTTATAATAGCATCATAGACTTTTAGGAGGTTGTCATTCTGTGCTTTTATCTGAACACAATATGATTACTATGTGATAAATATCTCTCTCGCTGATTTGCAGGATGCTGGATGATTTTGGTCATGAGGTGGACAACACCCAGTCCAGGTTGGATAATGTGATGAAGAAGCTGGCTAAAGTTTCACACATGACTAGTGGTGAGTAACAGAAAAGCTCTTGGGCCTCTTCACAGCATGTGCACCTCCTAAAAACTAGATGGACTGATTTACTAAGTTGACCGTGATGCATGGGTGGACTGACAGAAAATGTCTGAGAGAATTCAGCCATGAATTCACTTCCTGTTCAGAACCACCCCATGCTTCCTCAGGTCAAGAAGGTTACAGACTTTAGCGGAAGGAAAGCCAGGGTTTGGTTATGATCGCACCCCTTAAAAGGGTTTACATGATGAGAACAGGAAGTCTGACTTTTGGGACTCTCAAAGGAAACTCAAGAATAAACGGTGAAAAATTTGACGATTCATGAGATCTGTCTCAAAATGTCAGAAAATTACAAAAGGGAAAGTGTTTAATGTTGAAACTTTAAAAAGGTGCACTTTTCCTTCATGTAGTAGTATAAAGTGCCAAGTAGCAAAATGTAATTGTGAATGTAATGTAAAATAATGCACAGGATCAAATTAAAGCTCACGTGAAAATATACAGTCTCCTTCAAAAGTATTAGGACAGAAAGGTCAATTCTTTTGTTTTTGATATACTCTAAAGATATTTTGGTTTGAGATCGAAAGATGAATATGAGAGAATTTCAGCCTTCATTTCCTGATCCATACATCTAGATGTGCTAAACCACTGAAAACAGGACACTTTTTGTTTGAACCCACCCATGTTTCCAAGTGATCAAAAATATTGGATCATGTTGTGGACAGGTGTTTTTTGTTGCCCAGGTGTGCCCTGTAAGATTGATTGATTAAACAGTTAATAGCTCTGAATGTCTACTCTTCCAAGGATTGAGCCTTTTGTTTTGCCTGTGTACACTGCATTTGTTAAAAATTAAATGATCATGATGACCAGAGAGCTGTCTATGGGAGAAAATCAAGCCATTTTAAAGCTGAGAAAAGAGGAAAAATTGATCAGAACCATTGTACAGGCACTGGACATAGCCAGTACAACAACTTGGGAAGGCCTGAAAAAGAAAGAAACAGCATTTAATAAGGAAAACAACCCAAAACAACGGTCAGTGACCTCACCTACAAACTGTGTGTGTCACCTCAGTGCCGTAACTATAGCGTTTCTAACATGGCATATTGTGGTTGCAAACTCCACCCCACACGTGCATATTTATGCACTATTGGGATATTCTAACGTTATAACGTTGGCTTACGACTTGCTGACTTTTTGTCTAGAGCAGCACAAACATGATGTATTGCATTAAAAGGTTTGTTAGAAAGGAAAAATAATCATAAACTCATTCATTTCCTTTAGTCAGTGTAAATGCACTTATCTATCTCACCATCAATAATTATGTTACTTTAGCTACCACTTTTTAGCCTCGTCTTCCAGTTAACTAAAATATGGAACTGAGCATCACACTTGAGCTTTTACTTAACCGCTTGGTTAGCTAATAAATTTTTGTATTTGTCCCTTGATGATTAACTACGGTTTGGGTAAATGGGAAATTGTGTTTTCAATTTGAATATTGAGTAAGAATTCCTTAGATATCATGAATACCCAATATTGGAACATGGTCTGGATGCTTCTGACTGTGTTGTCATCTCATTTCTGAACTCTTTACTCTCACAGATCGCCGACAGTGGTGTGCTATTGGGATTTTGTTGGCCATCCTGTTCGTTGTGATCATCCTCCTCATTGTTCTGTGAACAGCGCTCCGTTCATCACCACTACAGCTTTCCTCATTCCAACCGAGGATTGACTAAAACAAAGGTGCTTAAGGAAAGGAAATCACCTGCGCCTCCACTCATTCAGTCATACTCTTACCTTCTGAGTATTGCTCTTTCTTCTGCCACTCCAAAATGCTGCCTGTGTGGTACTTTATCTTATTTAGCTGTAAATATCTGTTCTTTCTAATTTTTCCTTTTTCTTTTTTTTTTTTTTTCTTTTTTTTTTTTTTTAAACCAAGTGTTTTGGAAAAATCTAATCTCAAGGGGCTTAAAGTTATCTGGTCTGCACAACTTACATTTTCTGTAAGTGATTTAGTACAAGAGAAAAACAGAAGTCAAATGAGATTTGAAATTACTGTCCTGAGTCAGGGTAAAACTTCATCTTACTACTTTTATGTTTTTGTGTCATTAATGTTTGTGTGATTTATTAACCTAATAATGGGCTTCTTTTCCCACATGAAAATTCTAGGGCTAATATTTAATCTTATGCGTCCTGTCCTGTTTGTTAACTGGTTTATCTACTAGGTGCTGAGAACTTACCATCACTGAAATAATATTAGCACTGACCCCTTTCTTATGATGGACAGAGAAATGGGGGCTGACAAAGTATACATATCAACAGATGGATTACAGTCAGCAATTCTATACCTACCTGTATGGTGAATCTACTTGATAAAATGGCCAGTTTGTGTAGGTACAGCACAGATATACCTAAAAATTAACTAATAGCTCAGTGGTGATTATAATGATTATTTCTAATAATTACTGATATCTAATGAAGTTAAAGTTTGAACACTGGGGTTTCTTGATTTGGAACCAGATTTATTTTTGAAGCGGGTATTTGATTCACTTCCCAAATATGATTTCTTTTTTGTCCTGTCTCAGCTTGTAGCAGAGAATTTATTTCAGGCTAAATGAGCTTGACTGAGTGAGTTTGACTGTAACCTATTTACTTATTTTGAGCATGTTTCCTTGTGTTCAGTTGTAACTAATATAGAACTGGACAATTACAGACGATTAGTGGTCCTGCCGCATAAAGATCAATTTGCTTCTAGCGATGCTGCAGAGGTGTATCTATACGTCTTCTTGATTTAAAAACACACCTGCTGGGCATCTTCCCCTGAGCAGTATTCATATTGCATAGATGTGTTTCAGCTCAAAGGCACTTAGCCCTAGAAGGAATGCTAAAATTCATAACAAAAAAAACCCCATTGAGGTGGTTTAAGGCCGTTCGGGAACTACCATCCCACATCAATAACAACTTAATAGGTTAAAACACTACTTTATGTTCATCACTTTATGTACCTCATTTTAGCAAGTGCAGCAATGCAGCTCTGACAAAGTCAAATGTAACAAACACTCTGTGGTTCAAACTGAAATCAAGCTCAATTTATACTACATAATAAGATGAACTAAACTCATTTTTATTCATCAAAGTGTTCAGCTACAATTTTAAAAAGCATATAGAAATGCTCATTTAAGTTCTGTCTTTCTGACTTTATACAGTGTACTCATAAAGCTGATAGATCATATGAACATCTCAGAAAAATATAGGGATTATTTTAAGGAGAAATAAGTAGCTATTCCTACTACAAATAGATGAATAAAATAACACATTGGTAATGTGCGTTTTTCCACTGCAGCTACCAGACATTTTACACCCCAAAAAAATTGAAGCTGTGAATTATTATTATTATTATTATTATTATTATATTATTTTTATTTTTATTTATTGTATTTTTCTTTTTTAATTGCTAATAGTTCAGTAACAAAGATTCCAGGTTTTTTTAATGTCTGCTGGGGATGGGGCTAGCAGCATGTAAGACCATAAACACTCAGAGTGACCGTTTTAAACAATATGCGTCTTCTAACCTGGCTAGGTTGAATTAGCCACAATAGATGGTCCATGTTAAAAACAACAAAAACAAACTGGGCTGTGACGATGTCATTACTTTTTCCATCTTCACTGTGAGAATTCCAGTTCTTTATTAAGTTGGTGGAAAACAGAACCAGCACCCAGTTGAACGTAATTTCTCTCAGGTCCGGGTTTAAAGTCAATCCTAAACTGTGATGATGGGGTAGAATTTCAGTTCCCCATAGACATTTTTAAGGTACGTTTGTAAATAGTAGTGCATAACATGATCATGGATCAAACATGATCAAACATTGGTACACAGGGTGGTGTTTCAGCATCACCAGCCAATCAGGAACGCAATCTGACCTAAAGAGAAAACACTATGTCCATGATCGATGTGCTGGATAAGATAGCAGTGTAATGTGTATTTCAAACCAGATTTATATCTTGAGTAATTAATTTCAACAAAATCTCTACTTCATTTGCATTTGGATGCTCTAAATGACAAATTGTAAAGCATAACATCACGTTAACTGTAAATTGTTTGAAATATTTGATGTATCTTTCCAATATAAATGTTATGGAAGATATTGCACTAGCTGATTGAGTGCTTGTTAACGCTTGTTATGCTGCCTGATTAAAAAAAAAAAAAAAAAAAAAAAAAAATATATATATATATATATATATATATATATAGTGATCTTGTGCATTTCAGTGAAGTAATGTATGTTGATCATGGACCATAAGAATACTTCCCACATAAAGATGTGATAATACTCACAAAGTAAAAAGTAAAGCCACAGTTATAGTCCTTAAAAAGCACTTCTAACATGGTACACTTTGAGCAAAATTAAAGTGTAGTGTTGTTTATGGCAGATGTACATTATAGAAAGTTAGAAATAAGGCTGTGTTAAAACTGTGCTACTTGGAGCAATTTTAGCAGTAGTAGCCATTTGATTTCATAATGGGTTACGACAGAGTTTACGTTCTACTGGTATATGCAGTGGAAAAACGCTCATTGCTGTGTATTTTGAAAAGTCATTTCTCCAGTGTTTGCTCAAAATGTAAAGGCTCATTCATTTTCCTTTCCTGAGATTGAGTCTACATGATCAGTGGTGCAACGAGGCTGTGCTGCTACCGCTTTAAAGCTGTCAAATGAAACAGGAAAAGCTTCTTAAGGCTCCTTAAAGAAAATAGATGTATACTTTATTTGTGTGGCCTGAGTAGATTATAGTGATTTGGCATGTTTTATTTGCTAGATTTCAAGTTGTATATCAAAGTATTGACCAAAAGCCGCTGTGAAGTTCAGAACACTACATAGCTAGTGCCTTAGTATCTCATACAGCAGGAAGGGCAAAAGGATCTGTTTTTATCTAAGCATTAGTTACCATATAAAAAAGGATATTCTTACGTGATGGGATTCCTCTCTATACTCGCATATGTTTAGTCTGCATCAGAAAAATTGGTGCATTTGCTGTTAGGTCAGGTTTAGTTTCACTCTGTACATAATTAAATAAACCAAAAGCAAAAAAAAAAAAAATCTTCAGCTGAGGGTGTGTACATCTGAAAGGTAATGATTTATCAGAAATATGGAATAAAGGTAAACAAACCTCTGCTAAGTGTGCATAGACATCACAAAAATCACCTGAGCATGGAGAATACCATGTTAGTGTTAGAATAAAACGGACAGTTACAGAGATAGTAATTTATATAAGCTGAGTAAAATTGCTTCTTCACTAAGATAGAACCATACTAGATATCGCTTGGAACTGGACCGAGACGCTCTCCCCGAGACGCTCTCCCCGAGACGCTCTCCCCGAGACGCTCTCCCCGAGACGCTCTCCCCGAGACGCTCTCCCCGAGAC
>JAQQZR010000007.1:10745238-10760054 GCA_030068235.1 Notoglanidium macrostoma
ATATAAAGAGATAGTAAATTTGTTTTAAAAACAGAGAGACCCTAGCCACAATTCTAGACGGTAGCGACTGTCCTGCACTTGATACGGTTCTCCAAGCTCACACCACTGCTTATATGAGAGAGCAGGTTTGCTCTATTCACCACTTGTGTGTAAAGTCTATCGGAGTTGATGATTGCTCCCTGTCATTCCCAATGACCAACCATTGATCACCATTGTTCCCAGTAGCCAATCATTGATCATCACTGTTCCCAACAACCAATCACTTCCCAATAACCAATCACAACTCTCTTCCTTGTGATATTTACTTTTATTACAAGTGAGTTCCTTCAACTGTAACTGTTTACTTTGTGCCTGTTAGCCAATTCTCCCTCTTCTTCTTTTGTATGCAGGTAGTGGTCATGTGCTTTCAAAACAACAACAACAACAACAACCCATTGGATTCTGAGAAGGGTGAGCCGTCCCCTTTAATGTAACACGTTTGATATGCAAATGACTATGGTCATACAATAAATATCTAAAATAGTCTATGATGTCATGTGGCGACTTCCAGCGAACTTTTGAGCAAACATTACCTAGATTCCCATGAATTGCCAACACTGAATATTTATAGTGTACTAGATTTGTTGTATTACTTGGTGTGAACACAGTTATGAAAACTCCTTGTATATAATTGTTTAGAGTAGAAGCTTATAGAAGAATGAGATCTGAGACAAAGCCAATTTTACTCCCTCCACTCCGTCTCTGGCAGGCGTACACACTTCTATATTTAACTCCATCTCTAACACATTCTCTCTCTCTCTCTCTCTCTCTCTCTCTCTGATGCAATCACTTCTGGTGTCCCAGTCAGAGGAAAGTATGCAGGCTGTTGCACAACACACCAGCTGCTTGGCGGGAACACACACACACTGCCAACATGCCATGCTTCACACTCACTTCATTCACAACACAGTGACATTATAAATAGTGTTATTGGCCGATAAATACAGGAGAAGAAGATTTCACACATTTGCAGCATGGACAAGTTTAGGAAGAACAAACAGCCTCTGTGGAATATTTTATACATAGTTGTGGTTCGAGCCAAGTGAATGACATAATGGGCGTGTACTTGATGTGCGCTATACTCTGTGTGTGTGTGTGTGTGTACCTGGAGAGGGCGGGGCTACAGGGCCGTTCCCCTGGTGTATATGCAGTAGAGCGCTCGGGCTTCCTCTTGGGAGACTGGAGATTCTGCACTGAGGAGGATTTCTTCAGCTGAGAGAAGGGAGACGCCTGGTGGCCAGAAATGGAAGTATTATTATTATTAACATTGTTTTATATGATCCTAAAATTTTTATTATGTATTAACATAATAAAATGTTGTTTTACATAATACAGTGAAATACCCTAACATTAATTATTATACATTATTCATTATTATTAATAACTAACATAAAATCATTCTCATTACTACTACTACATAACATGAAATACTATTACATTACATTGCATAAATAGTGCCCTTGTTATTTACTTATTTATTTATTTATTTATTATTTGTGAATTAATTTAATGGCCTCAATCACTTTATTAGCTATGAAAAACAATAAAATGTTTGGATGCAAATAATGGTGTTGACCAGAGTTGTGTAAAGAGCACAAACCAGACGTAGGTTCTGGAGCGAGGGTGTTTTCTTTAATGCATGTGGGAGGCCAGGGGTTTCTGAGGAGTTTGTTGTGGGTTTGAGTGGCGGGCCGAGCTGTTCCATGCTGCTGGAGCGACTCTTACCAAGCAGTCCTCCTGAACTCAGACCCATGGCTGAAAAGAAGCGGCGCAAGACCTGCTGAGCTTTACCCTCCCTATGCTCAGCCTCTGGGGTCATATTTCTGTGACAGCAGAGAAACAATCAGCCTGGGGTCAAAGGTCATATTGAAACAGACTACATTTATTGTAAGCAGTGCATCTCTATGTATATACCATTAGATTAGAGTATTTGACATTTTTACTTCAGATACTTTCACAAAGCAGTTCACTGGGATTCACCAAAAGCTGACTGAACCTCCACATTTTTTCACGGTTAAAATGTTAAATAAATGTTCGCCCTACCATCCGGAGATTGTGAGTTCAAATCACAATGTTGCCACAGGCATCTGTAGCCAGGAGCTCAAGAGAGGAAAATTGGCCATGCTCTCAGGGAGGGATGGGTGGCATACTCTCTTTCCCCTGTCAATCACAAGTGACACTAGCCAACCATGGGCATCTGTGAGCTCATGCATAGGAAAGTGGACGGATAGTACTTTCCTCAGAGTGTGTTTTGTCACCCCTGACATTGCAGGAGCAGAAGTTCGAAAAGATGTGATTGGCTGGCTTCACATGCCTCGGACCAAGCACGTTATAGGCTTTGCCCTC
The DNA here is from genome assembly GCA_030068235.1 of Notoglanidium macrostoma. Classification (NCBI taxonomy): domain Eukaryota; kingdom Metazoa; phylum Chordata; class Actinopteri; order Siluriformes; family Auchenoglanididae; genus Notoglanidium; species Notoglanidium macrostoma. The sequence continues at coordinate 10,747,624 of JAQQZR010000007.1, forward strand.
CCTGGTTGGTAGCTGACATGTGTTAGGGAACTAGGTGGGAATTAGCCTAATTAGGGAAAGTCAGGGGGAAAAATTAAACGTGTTCTCCAATGACTCAAATCTATGTGTTACAGGATCTGGCCACTTAAGCAGTCACACCTATAGATAAAAGGCTTATAGACAATAGTTTAAATATGCAGTATGTTGTGAATTTCAGGTGTCCAGTTAAAATGAGCAAGATTTAGGCCTTTGGGGCTACACTATTGCAATGAAAATCAAAAATCAAAGTTAAAAATATTTATTAAATAAGTCCATCCAAAGTCCATCCAGTCCATTTAAGCTCATCCAAAAACATATACATATAAATATAATCCTGTAATATATATGTTATGGTATCAGATGCTTTGAATTTATCTGCTATAGTAGCACTGCTGTCTAACAGCAACACAGTCGATGACTTGAGCCAGCTATCGAGTTACTATCTATGTGGCGTTTTCTGTTGATAATTAAGGAATATCACATGAGAGGAAGTGCTGCTGTAATGAATATCAGGCTGTGATTCGATCGTAGGCACGAGGCCGGAGGTCGAATGCTGCAGCTAATCACAGCCATGCTGATATTCAGTTCAGCAGCACAACCTCAAATGTGATATTGCTAACAGCTATATAAACAAGAAATTAATATTGAGTGAGTGACATTTCAGACACAAAATGGGTAAATATTTATTTTTGCTCCACGTGTGGAAATAGATCCCAAAGCTACACTCACTTTACAGAATGTTGGCCAGCTGGCTAGCTCACACTGATTTGTACATTCCTGTTAAAGCTGCTTCCAGTAAAGGTGCTCTTCATCCAAGTGTCATTTGCCATAGTAATCTAGTAAGTGGAATTTTATATGCAGGACACAGACGAACTGAGTGCTATAAATAACATCCCAGTGGTTTTAAGCGAAATATCAACAAATCAAAATAGCAGTCAGAAACTAACAGTTGTAAAGTGAATGATTCTGATTCTAAACTCTTCTCAATATTCGGTTTGTATGATCCTGTTTAACCACCAGGGGGCAGTGATGTTATGATCAGATTTAAGTCAAGCATTTTGCTCATTCTGACCTCTTTTCTGACCTACTTTTCTGTCCAGTCTGGTCCAGCTCTTTGTAGGTTTGTGGCCCAGAAGTGAAAAAGAGCTGAACAACCTACAGACTGAACCAAAAAAAAAAAAGAAGATGATTACAAAGTACTGCCATGGGCTTTAGTCTGATCCAGACCTTTCTGGGAGAGAGCTGTCTCATTCTGTATAAATCTGACTGTCTCTCTTTTTTTCAGTGACTCACAGTGAAGGGTTTGGTCTGTCCTCCCTTTGCTGCTCGGCCCTGGTAGTTCCTTGAACATGTCCATTATTCACAGCTGTGTTGGCAGGGCTGGCTGCTACCTCCACTCTGATTTGGTCCTGTGCCAAACCTGGGGGAAAGTTTACTGATTAGACTGAAGAGGTACTGATCAGATGAAATCTGCATATTATTATATGAACTGTAGAGGAACCAGAGCAAAGGAAATACTGTGTGTGTGTGTGTGTAAGTGATTATGCCAAGTTTGAAGGTACAAGCAACAGAAAGACCATGAAAGAGACATATAGATAACAGTCAGACAGACAGAGAGGCCCATGTGCAGTAAAAGTACACAGAAAGAGAAAGAGAGAGAGAGGTTAACAGGGCTGAATGAACACCACGCTGAGAGTCCCAGTGTGCACAGAGCTCAGAGAGATTAGGGGCCTATGACTCCACCAATCTGCTGACAACAAAATCCCTGCTCTGTCTGGAGCTTGACACAGACACACATCCGCAATGAGCCCTACACACATTCTGTGCAGCAACAATCAACATTCACTATGGTCAGTATGGAAAGTTTCACCCCCAGTAATTCCTGCTGGGACATGTAGAAATGTTTTTACTCCTGTTGAAATGCACCTAAAGTTTGTGAGTTCATAAGGTGTTTCCCATGGGGGTAATTCACTTATAGACAAATAACTTTCTCACACACACACACAGTCTCTCATATAAAATCTACTCACCCTCTCATATAAAATCTATAATGGTATACTTAACGTTCTATTCTATATTTGTGACACTGAAAAATGTTCTTTCACTTTTTATAACAATACCTGTATTATATCTAATGGGCTTTTCTGTTTTGAAAGTCAAATTACATCACGGCACTGTTGAATTCTCAATTCTGATCGGTCAGGAGATGTTTATAAATTTTCTAAAACAGCAGCTCTGACAGTTTCAGCTCCAAGGTTTATATTAATGCACTCTATCTTATACCTGATCTATTTATTGTAACAGCTTACTCAGGGATTTATATGGTGGACACTTGGCATAAACAGATTTTAAAACAGCGTGTAATTTATGATATAGTGAAGTGTTCTGAGAGGAGACATTTATTTAGTCTCCAGGAAAATCTTCAGCACAGAGATCTTTGCCCTTTGTGGTTTCTCGATAAAGTGACAAAACTGCATTTTGTGTCTTATTAAATTAAGAGAGTGAAAAGAGAGCCTGGCGAGAGAATGACTGTTTATGGCTGTTATAATATTTGTGATAACAGGAATTAATTTGCTTTGCTTTGCGGACGTTCCACAACATTCAGTATAAACAGGTATTTAGGGCATTGAGGTGGTACTGTTACTGTGGTAATGGTAACTCCGCTTTGTCACTGATTATTTTACTATTACAGCACACCCTGTTGTGTTTTATTACTTACAGTACATAATGAACATGTTAAAGTGATGTCAGCATCAGTGTATGCTTATGTGAATGATTGGCTCAGTTTGGTCTTTGTGTAGTCCAACTGCTGCCTTCAAATTAAAAATTATTTTTCTCCAATAAATAAAATTTAGCTTAGTTACAACATTTCAGAGATAACATTTCAAGGGATAAACTGGGATAAAAATGACTGATTACAGTGATAAAACTCACTGTAATCAATAAGTATGAACAAAACTTCAATGTCACTGAAAGCTGTAGTGATATGTAGCAGTCATCTTACACATTCAGAATTCCTGTCTGCAATTTTGTAGGCAGAGTTGTACCACATGATAAAACTTCACTTCAAACAGACAATTTCTCCAATTTTACATTTTTAAATTAGAAATTAGATTAACTGGTTTAACTAGTTTCTTGATGCAAGTATATTTTTAATATTTAGGCATGTATTTATGAAAATATGTCTGGTGTCCATGCAGTACATTTAATGGAACCTCATATGTCACAGCCAAGGTTATATCCACATTTAATCCTTCATGTGATTTTATGAAACACAATCTACATAAAAAGGAATTGTTCGATTTAATACGGGTGAAATTGCACACTGGTTTATATAGTACTGACCTGCTTGTTGGGAAACATGTTGTCCAGGTGTTATGGATTTTTGGCTATGACTGTTGCTGCCTGCTAGTTCCTTCATAACATTTTTAGATATCAACATGGTTTTTGGAGGATCAGGGTTGTCCTGAGGAATACCCTGCAAATTTGTTTGCTCCCCACTCTCTTGTTCAGTGTCTATGTAAATGAGATGATGGTGTTGAGAAGGCTTGACTGGACGGCCATTGAGACTCTCTAAATTCAGAGCAGATTTTTTGGTCTGGAGAGGTGGCGGAACAGGCTGGGGAAGCTTTGGAACTGACTGAGCTCCAGGCACTTCTCCTCTGGAGGCCACTGAAGGCACACCGGCTTTAAAGTTACCAAGAGACTTACATGTTCTACCCTCCACCTTTAGCTCAAGTGACTCTAGGTCATATGGGTTTGGGGGCAGAGCTATAGCTCCATTTGACATGTGCGTGTTCCTGGAAATGCTTGGCGATCCACATGTACTGAACCCATTGGTAGCAGTTGCCCTTGTCTCGGGACTGCCATCTCTCTTACGACTTTTTCTCTTCTGCTTCTGTAGAACCCCTCTAGCACTACAAACACTTCCTGTGGCTCTACAGTGTGTGCCATCGCTCTCCACAATGACAGGGCTCATGGCACCTATGTAAGTCTCTTTAATCTGCTCTATTCGCACCAGGCGGTTAGGGAGCGTGGGTGCAACCCAGCATGGCACTGTTCTTCCCTCAGTTTCTCCATTGGGAAGCAATGGTTGCTTTTGAAAGAAGCGGGAATCTGAAAAATCTCCATCCAGTGCTGTGCCACAAGAATTGCACTGTTGACCCATGGTTCCGGGTTCATATTGACTATTTGTGTCAGGCAAGTTCTCCTGATTCCTCCTGCTTTTGTATTTGTCCTCAAGTCTCTGGCTGCTGATGTATGGTGCCAAATTGGGCTTGGTTCCCAGAAGTCCCTGTGTCCTCTCTCCTGCTCGTTTGCACTGCCGTTCCAAGTAACGCACTTCAGCATCTTTCTCTGACTCATCTTGAAACCGCACACGCGTCGGAGACTGCCCATGGGTACGACGACGACGAGACCCTCCAGTCGAGTCACTGCTAGAGGAGTCACTGAGATTTCCTGAGCCAACCACCACCCGTTCCGTACCCACAGGAGGAGCCTGCTGCACAGGTGCGCCAATCCTGGAAAGCAGCTCCCTGCAAAAACACACACACATATATACAATATATCACTAATCTGCTGAATACAAACATGGGCATGATAGACATGTGCCAACAATTAGTTATTTAATTGCAATACTCAGCATGTATAATATAGATATGGTGGATATTGCATTCTTGGTGTCTGTGTAGCGAGATAGCAGTTTAAGGACTGCTATTATGGGAAAGTAATCAGCGACAGGGTGGAGTAACACTGATTGACATACAGCACAGCTTTAAGTGGTTTGTTTGTTTTATACTACAGCAAATTTTTATTCATTAAAAGAATGACTGTTTATCCATTAATAGTTACATTTACTGTCATTAAACATTGACAAAACAAGTTAGTTCCTCTTATTACTTAGGTTATAACAATTACACACAGTTGTTCCCTCATCAGCCTCTCTTATTTTCTCTCCTGAAGTGAATTAGACAATAATTTGTCTTAGCCCTCTGTTCTGAAAACTTTCCGATGTTGGACAATTTAAAGTTACAGCTTTTCCTCCAACTCTTACAAAGTGCTGACACTGGAGACTCCTTCTATAAATGCTAAATAAATGTCTGCTCACAGAAAACAACAATAAAAAATGCTTTCTGTAGAATGTCCACCATAAATGTTGCTGACTGTGGAAGTTAATCAAATCAAGACCAATCAAATATGAGAGTTCAACAGTTGTTTGGTGTACAGCTGTTTAGTCTGGACAATATTGAATGAATCATTGCATTTTCCACAAGATCAATCCCACAATTCTATTCATGAGGGTTTGAAGAATGAGGTGAAATAAACACATGCCAGACAGAACCATTCCTGCTATTGCTCCAACTGAGGAATTATTTTAGGAAATGTAGTTAAAACATAATATGAAGTTGCAATTATTATATTATGCAGCACACAGTAAGTAACTACACATCTGTTGAACTCCTGTGTATTTATATACAGTGAACACAGACATATGCAGAAAAACATAGACACATGCTGAAGTAGCTGGAGATTTCCAGAACTGAGACACTGATTCAAGGCTAAATTCCTCTGGAATTCCTCCCTCTTGTTTAGCAAAAAGATCACAGCATTCCCTACATACTTCATATTAATGCATCATAATAATGAATTGTTATCTCCCTGCTGCATAATAACATACTATTTCTAGAATGTTTGTTTACTGGAATCTGCAAATGTGATTGCAAGCCAACTTATACAATCTAGCATAATTGTGATCCATTGAGCAAGATAACACTAGAGGCCGAGACGAAATCATTTAGCAGGACCATAATAGCAGCATATAATTATTATTATTATTGTTGTTGTTGTTACTACTACTACTACTACTAATAATAATAATAATAAGTAAATCAAAAATAATGGTTTGAGAGTCACTTGACACAACACCTATCAACCAAGAAGGGTGAAGGCGAGCTTGTATTTCCTATGTGAAAATGATGGCAGCATCTTTATTATGCTTAATTATTCTCATGCTGGACACAGCATCTATCCTCTTCCACAAACATGAGCTCATACACGCCCACATGTCAGTATGATTGATAGGGGAAAGAATGAGAACATGGCAAATTATTTGTTCCCTTTTCTCCCAGACATGGATGGTTGTGTTATCTTTGGGATTTGAACTCATAATCTCCTGATAGATACTCTGTTTATACCAGAAAAAAGGTATAACCATGTATACATTTAGGCCATTTGGCAGACACCCTTATCCAGAGCAACTTACATTTGAGGGTTGCTCACATTGCAGTTGAGGGTTAAGGGCCTTGCTCAAGGACACCGCAGTAGTAGCTTGACAGCGCTTGAATCTTGGCATATTTGAACTCACACCCTTCAAACCAATTGTCCAAGAGCTTAACCACTGAGCTTCCACTGCTACTATGTATACACTACTGTGGTCTAGTATGTAAGGAACATTTTGTAACTAGAAGCTGAAACTAGGTTTACTAAAACTAGGTAGCAAGTAAATGAATACTGACAATATGCAGACTCAAAAATGTACATTCATAATAGGAGCAGAATAAGAACATGCTTATTTCAAGAACTCATCAAAATCATTCAGAAAACAATATCAATCTGCCTAATCTGTTGTGAATGCTGCCACATACAATTGGATATTTTCTTACCAAACAAGGAGTAGCTGTTAGAATGGCTCTTTTTTTGTGAGTGTGTGAGAGAGTGAGAGAGTGAGAGAGAGAGAGAGAGAGAGAGGTATTGAATATGGCCCTGGATGATGAGAGATGAGGATGCTGGTCTCATGTAATTGTTGTATAATTCATCATGCTTTATATAACACAGCTATCAAGAACAGAAGTGAGTGTGTGTTTTTGAAAAGCATGAGGTATTGTCTGCTCTGTTTAGTAGCACGATTTCATTTATACTTATGACCTCTAGGCTGCTGATTGCTACATCTAGTGTATTGCCTGCTATACATTACAATATACTGTAGGACCAAAACAAATAGTGGTGAACATGGTTGTAATAAGAATGAAAGGACATTTACAAGAATACATATTATATAAAGAACATGTAGACTACATAATGGTCTTATTAAACACAGATGTGTAACCACCATATAGAACTGAATTATGAGAGTGACTGAGAGAGAGAGTGAGAGTGAGAGAGAGAGAGACCTGTTGCTGCCGAAAAGGACTAGACCGCTGCATCATTCCCCAAACTTCAACAGCCCAACATACGCGCGCGCGCGCGCGCACACACACACACACACACACACAATTTTACAGACCTTTATAATTCAGACAAAAAAAGTAACAATACCAACATGGCCATGTTTGGAACCATTTTAAGGGTGGACGCCCTGCCTTTCAGCACCTAAGCCTCTCTGATTGACAACACGCAACGTGTTATTAATCCCGATATTAATCAAAGGGGAGAGCAAAAGAGATATAAGCATAGAAAAAAAGCGTGTACTCACGGCTTGTCCCGCTGGAGGGGCAGGATGGTGTGGTCGGCTTTGAGCGGGTTCGAGCGGCCCTTCATCCGAGCACGCTCCAGCAGTTGTTTGGCCTGCTCATGGCGAGGACTGAGAGGCAACTCGGTGCCCGAGACAAAGGGCCTGTAGCCCAATCAAACACACACACACACACACACACACACGTCAGCTAGTGTGCAGCATGCACACTCATACAGAGCAGGATTAAGTAGAGCAGCCCGTCATTACTAATTAGCCTGATGGGACTGAATGTGCATGAGGGTGCGTGCGTGTGTGTGTGGGAGAAGTATCTGCTAATATGTGGATTATGATTATAATTATGATTTGTATTACATAAACATGACATCATGTTTCTGTTCTAATAAAACAAAACAGGTAAACAACCTAAATGCATTTAGCAAGACATTGAGGAATTATCTATAACAGAATGACTGACAATAGCACAAGCTACAGCTCTCATATGGAGCACACTAAAGTAATTTAAGCCTAATATTATACACATTTTTTAAAAAGTTATGTAAAACTTAAAAAAAAAAAAAAGGTATTTAACAAAGAAAAGTAGTAAATAGTTAATAAGGATATAATAATTTAAGAATTATTATGCCAGGAGTCTCCAGTGTCAGCACTTTATCAGGGGTAAAGCTATTCCATAAGATTTGTCTTTACTTGAGCTTTGAGTAACATGACAAACTGGACAATTTGTCTTTAAGCAGGAGAAAAATGTGATGCTGATAACAGGACGAATATTTATAACTTCTGTAACATAAGTGATAACTAGGATTGGGAACCGAAGGTAGGTTCCAAATTAGAACCGATAAGAGAATATCCAGTACCAGGTACCCATTTGTTTTGTTTTTTTCTGTTCTGCATATCGGTTTCTAAACATTACATACCTGCAAGGACATGTGTGGCAGAGAATCAGGGAAGTCCTTTTGATTTATCTTGTTGGCTCAATCATGAACTTCTCAACTGTTTTCTTATTATCTATGTGGTTTTAATGAGTTTGATAAGCAATCCAGTATTTAATTATATATACAAATGTATAATAAATACTACTTAATCTAATAAAGAATATACAGTATAAATGTAGATGTAATAATTAGGTCTGCAGTATTGTTCAAAGTCCAAACTGGTCCTGGCTATGGGAATGAGCTTTGGGGTGTATGTATAACTATTAGGGCTGCAATTAATGATTATTGTGGTAGTTGACTAATCTGTTTATTATTTTTTTGATCAGTCGATTAGCCAATGATTATTTCTGTCACGCCCTCAATCTCTGCTTCCTCTGGGCGCAGGTCCTGTTCCAGGCTCCAGTGCATGTTTTACTTCACCTGCTAAAGTCTGCACACCTGTGAATGTCACCCTGTAGTCCAGTCTCTGCTTTAATATAAGTTCCTATAGCAAATTAAAATAATGACCCATGAAAAACATAAATTTGAAACTTAAGCTTGATAGCTTAATCAAATATATAACAACTGAATTATTGACATGCTCCAACCCACAGACTAACTAGATAACGTTAGGTGGAGGAGGTTTACTCTTCAGAATGAAAGCTAGTATTAAATGTCTATTTAAACTTCTGTATCGTACGCCATAGCCTAATGAGCACCTCTCCAAAAATGTAACTACCAGACCGCAGCAACTGTGATTGGTCCACTTGCTAGCATTGCATACAGCCTGTGCCTTGTTTATCATTGCCATGACAACTGTGTGAGTACTAGCAGCCCACGCCACTCTCTGTTTAATGCAAGCTATAAAAGAGAAGTCTTAGGCATGAAGAACTGGACAGCATCTGGACCTGACATGATACACACCTACTGGTTGAAGAAGCTAACAGCATTCCATGACTGCCTGGCAGCTCAAATGACTGAGCTGTTAACAGGGTAGGACAATCCTGATCATGAAAGATCCCCACAAGGGCACAATGCCATCCAACTACAGGCCAATAACCTGCCTCTCCACAAAATGGAAGCTTTTCCTAAGCATCATAGCAGATACAGACTAGCTAGCAGAATAGCTAGTCTGACACATGAGTTAGTACATGAGTAAAGCTCATAAAGGAATTGGAACCAACACCAGAGGGTCAAAACCCCAGCTACTGGTCGATAAAGCAATCACCCAAGACTCTAAGACTAGGCAGACCAACCTGAGCACAGAGAAGATACCCCCACAGGAGGAACATGAAAGTGTGTCTCAGGCAGCAGAAGACAGAAGAGGGTGAGGAGGAAGAAAAAGCATCATGGAATACCAAGCCCCTCATTTGAATGTACCACCAGCAGATAGAGGAAGTGGCTCACACCAGGAAATCCTACCAGTGGTTAGAAAAAACAGGTCTGAAGGACAGCACAGAGGCTCTTATTATTGCAATACAAGAACAGGCCCTAAGCACCAGATCTGTAGAGGCAGGGGTCTACCACTGTAGGCAGGACCCAAAGTGCAGGCTGTGCATATATGTTCCTGAGATTAGTCAGCACATAGTAGCTGGGTGCAAGATGCAAGCTGGGATAGCATACACTGAAAGGCATACCCAAGTGGTGGGGATAGTTTACAGAAGTGGTGGAAACGAAAGAACCAACGAAAGTGGTTGAGAACAACAGAGCTAAGATCCTGTGGGACTTGAGGTTTCAGACAGATAAGCAGTTGCTGGCCAACCAACCAGAATAATTTCCTATACTATATAATTTCCTTTAAGAGCACATGTTAGGAAGTTATTATTGTGGCATGTTTTTATAAAATCAAAAATTCTCATGTGAATATGTAACATAATCATCTTGTATTTCATATGTACTTTATTTAGTGGATTAACCATAGATTAATTATATATAATTTAGACTCATTAGAATTAAAAATTTTTATTTCCTTCTGATTGCTATTTCTGGCTGTCACTGAGAGGAGACCACATTAATGATGATGACTTTAATGTAGATATAGATATAGAGGCTAAAACAAACAAAAAAAATTCCCCAAACTATAGTTAGTTTTGTTAAGTCCTTAATATTTTCAGGTCACCTCTGACTTTGTTCACTGTCATGAAGAGAAATCCCAGAATCCCAGTCACTGTCATTCAGCCCACCTGTAGAGACACACATTTCACCACTTTATTTGTGATTTCATCAGAACAGTGCAAATATAATCAATTATGTTATTTTTATATTCTCAAAAAAATCACAAAACTAACACCTTACCACCAGGAAAGAAGAAAAATAAAAAAGGCAAAAGCCAGAATTCTCTATAACAGCAGCTCTGACATTAGTGCCGGGAGTAACCCAAATGACAGGTTTTTATTTATATCATTTCTAAAGTAACAACTAAAATTAATAATAAGTGGATTATAAAGGAATTATTGTCTAACAAATAAAAATATCTAATCATTGGTGAAGTTTTCTGTAAGGCGACCTTTATTTAACATATGAGGTACGACACTCCAGTATCAGCAAAAGTAACCAGTAGTCAGTAAGCAGGGAAAGGCTCTGGGTTATTGTTCAGGCCCAGCTCTTCTTGTTCTGCCTAACTCATTTAAATGTTGACGAATTGATGTGGTATAACAGGAATAAAATAATGACGAGCTGCTGTGATGTGAAGCAGAGGGCTGCTATATTCCTTGCTATATGCTATATTCCTTACTTATGATACACACAGTGTGTTCCCTGTTATACAGAAACTAACATTATAAAAATATTAGTCTTAATATTAATATTTGTACAATTTAAAACGTTGCAGCATTATTGCAGCAATATTTCAGCAAAAATGTATAAACAAAAAATTTTGCATCCAGAAATCATGCTAGAGCTATAATATTCAGAAACCTAACTTTTAGAATTAGATAGTCTTCTACATGTCAACGCTAGCTACATAATAGACAACACAGATAGCCAAGTAGACATAATCTACAAACAGGTTAACAGACAGACACTCACATAATCTAACTACATGTAATTGATGAAACTTCAAACTGCACTCTCTAGTACACAGTGTTCCTGCTTTCACATTTATAAATCTCTAGCATTCCGACACATATCAGTTCAGCTCACAAGCTGGAATTCTTCTCATGAATGACATTCACTGGGAAATTGTACAGATTATTTTCAAACGAGTAACATTAATATCACTATGTGCACCAAATGTCCTAAATTTATATCATTCATATCAGCTTTGCAAGTAACCAGCGCTGGTAGTTTAAAAAGTTTCTCTACAGTGTATAACAAAAACACAAAAATGTTCATTAAAGCTGTGCTTCAAGAAATTTCAGTGCTTCAACAAAATGCCATTTTAGTTAAACGTACCCTGCTATATGTTAAAAGTAATCTTCATTCACAATTGATCTCTTCTGCTAACTCTGTGAATATAAAATAAAATAAAAAAGCTTTATAAAAACTATTTTCAAGCTGCTTGATTTAAAAATTAGTAAGGAAAATTAAACTAGCTTTGCAATACAATAGTTCTTCCTCTTGTGGTGATGTGACCTCCAAAGACTGTTTATTATATGACTGTTCCGTTAATCAGTGACTCAAAAACTATGTTGTTCATAAGGTCACTTTGATACCTCTGTACTGTAAATGTTGTAGTAAGAAACTGTTGAAAAAAGGTTGTGATGTGCTACAGCTTCAGTACAGTACAGTTTTTTTGTCGAAACAGCTGGCTGTTTGTACTGCTCTACATACTTCACCTACTCATTCTGTTCAACTTGTTTCAATTCACTTCGCACAATTCATAAACAAAAATATCTCATCCTTGCTATTTTGAGGCAAATCAAAATGTCAAAAAGTCAATTTCATAATGTTTCCCCATTCCTCTGCATGTATTTGATCAGCAAACATGTGTTGGGTTTCCACAGTGGTCTAGTTTTTCACTAGAGCTACATGGCTAATGTAGCTAACAAACAGTGAAAGTTATCCCATTTGAAATATTTTACTTAAAAACACAT
>JAQQZR010000007.1:10760154-10793935 GCA_030068235.1 Notoglanidium macrostoma
CACTAGAGCTACATGGCTAATGTAGCTAACAAACAGTGAAAGTTATCCCATTTGAAATATTTTACTTAAAAACACATACCCAAATCTCTACTCACTTCAAACAATGTTAAATTGTATTAAAAGCTACTTAATTATATATATAAATAAGCATTTTCAGTGCAATTCTGACTTCTATCTTTTGGGAGACCTAGCTATGGTTCAACGAACAGGTTTCTGGAAGAGAAATTGTGTAAAACAAATTCAGTTTAGTATGATAGAATTGCAACTCCAGAAATGAAAGAAACAATCATCAGATACCAAACATATCTTGCCTCATTGCTTATATTCAGTAAATTACTAAGTAAGACTGTTAGGCTCTACCTCTGCTATGTATATTCACCATCTTCTGATCAGTAACTGTAGCCTGTTGCCCCTCGCTCTTTCTTTGGGCTTTCTGAAGCATCTGTCTGAGGATGGTTCGGTTCATCTCCACTTTCTCTGCTAGTGAGAGAGAACTTCCACTGCTGCAGATGCTCTCTAGACTCTCAGCATGCCACAGCTCATTTCCTGTTGCTTCTGCCAGGCCTGAGTCACTCGGCCTGCAGCTCTGAGGACGGACCTCTGCACTGTCTGACCTTATAATCTCTCCCTGAATGCTAGGATCTGTCCTCAGAGCTGTATGCCTGGACATGACCCCACTTTTAGATTCCTCTCTTCCTGGAACATCACCTCCATTTGATAGCACAGGCTCTGGCCTGGTGATCCCCCAAAAGCCCTTGGGTGGAATCCATGGTTTGTTGTGGCTTGAGGAGATATCTTGTTTGGCATTGCAGATGTTGTCTTTGATGTTCTCCAGAAATACTGCTTCTCCATGTCCCATGGAAGTGATGATACTTTTATCTTCAAAAGCTTGGATGGCTAAATCCTCAGCATGAGCTTCCATGTCTTCATCACTGCTGCTGAATCCCCAGGCACCTGTGTGCGAGCATGCTGACATGTAGAACCCAGGTACCCTTCTCCTGTCTTCTTTCTTTTTAGAATTCTGTTTCCAGATCGCTTTGCGCTCCAAGTGAGCCTTCACCTTGGACTGCAAAGCTGAAACTGCAGAGACATGCTGGCATATCTGGGTGTGGGAGCTTAGAGAAGAGGAAATGACAGATTCAAGCACATGGGTGGGACTCGTTGGAGGTTGGGATTCAGATTCCTGGTCTGATCTGTCCATGGAGTGGGAGTCAGTGGCCATAGCATTGCCCTCCTCACACACAACCACGTCCTCCATCGCCCATTCAGAGAATCAGGTGAGCATTAAAGAGCCTATGGAGACAATAGGAAACAAGAGTCAATTGGTGGTCTCCAGTTTCCAGATAAACAGCTATTGTATAAGAGTAAGCTCAGGAATTTTACTCCCGCAAAGGCTTTAAGTGTATTATTAATATGGAAAACATTAAGAGAGTTAACAGATTTTCTACTAAAATTAATTTACCTTTAGTGTCAAAGTGCATAGAACAATCACAAATACAAATTTGTAACATGTTATGGAAAACAAAGGGCCTCTTCTTAGCTATATTGATACCATGCTCTTCTGGGAATGCTCTTCTAGAGGGTCATGGGGATCTGTCTAGTCATCATTGTCTGTCTAGTCATCAAATAATAGCATAGGGAGAGGGAATCACTCAGTTTATGGATGAAACTCTCTGTTTACTGGCCGATCTACACCATCTATAGTCACAAGCTATGGGTAGTGGCTAAAAGAGTAAGGTTGTGAGACTGGGTGCTACTCTGAATTGAGATGAACCATATGAGCCTGCCTGGGCACCTTACAAACATGCCCCAGTAAGATCCACCAGAGCTTTATCATTATGGAGTGGCAATCTGTGGCTGTGGATTGAGAAATCTGGACTATGCTTGTCAGTCTGTATGTTGTCTGTGCAACCCCATAATAGAAAATGAAAGAAATGTGTGTTCATGGCAGTAGAATAAATGGGTATGCAATGTGTTTCAAAATGCTTTTGTGTTCTGTATTTGTTGGTTTTTTGTTTGTGTTCTGTATTTGTTTGTTGGCTGGTATGCAAAGTACGTTGCATAGTGACATCATGTAAACTGATGCTCATGTGATTTGTGGGTTTTAGAGCGGATCCTTGCAAGCTGCTCAACAGTTATAAATCCTTCTATTTGGGAACAATTCATGAATAACAAAGCAGCGTCCAAACAGGAAATGCAGAAGTAGCAATGTGTTGACTAATCTGTATCCTCCCATGTTTTAAAAAGACATTACTATGGTTACTGGACCTTTAATTTCTGTTTATTATTGTGTTTATTGTGTTTGCATTTCATCTGATGATTGCTAATTTCCCTAATAATTACTAACAAGAAAAGCTGCTGTAATCTGGCAGGTACTGTAAGCTCCCACCAACACACAGTAGAAAAATACATCAGCAGATTAATATATGTTTAATACATTTATACTATTTTAAAAATTAGTTAATATTATTGATTTACATTTCAGAATTTTCCTTCCCAGTTGAAGAGCACCAGTGTGGTTTGTGAAGAATAAACTGTATATTGTTAGCATTAACTCATACAGTATTACATTCATGCTAACATTACAAGTTCCACTACAGACTTGTCTTATGAAATTTCTGTATTTTCAAAATATAACACAATAACATTTTACTTAGATTTTTGGGTTGGGATGAGTTTTTATAAACTTACATTTGATGCATTTTGTAGTATGAAAATGCATTTTGACTAGCATATCAGGAATTTGATATTCAATCTGGCACCTTGTATATCTGTTCTGCAAGGTAAAAAGCACAAGATCAAATTGTGAACAGTTGTGAACAGGAGTTGTGTGTAAAAAAAAAATTCTTTAACTCAATTTTACCATTCTTTTTCATGTGGTTCCACTAAAATCAAAATTTAGACCTGAGTTTGACATTTCTCAAAGCAACTCCATCTCTATGCCTTATTATTTTCCAAAACAAAACAAATGCAAACATAACTTGAAATCTCACTCTATTGCTGTGACTAAGCATAAACTTGTTGTGTTGACTACAGCTGAAGCTCTAAAGTGACACACAGTTCAACAAACCACAAATATGCAATGAATTTGACAGAAACTGAAAAACTGCTCAAACTAATATTATCAAACCAGAGAAAAGAAAATCTTTTCACAACGACCAAAGGCAGTTCTGGTCTTCTGAGGGATGACTGATGTAATGAACAACTCCACATTGACTACACTTTACCCTGAAATATAATAATTAAAATACTTCATTAATTCCCTAATGTGAAAATCTATTTAACATTCAACAATAAATAGGGAGTAAATTATTAGAATATCCATAATGTCCTCAGGCTCTTAGCACGTGTACTAGTTAGCCATATTTTGGGCATTTTGTATAGCCACTGTCAGCAAAAAAAAAATAAAAAACCTTGTTGCTTGGCATGTTTTCTTAGATTCATTGTTGAACATCTGCAAAACAAAATCACACCCCAATCCTGGAAACACCCAAATTTGAATTCCCAGTTAAAACTTTGCGCCATGCTAGTGTAATAAGTAAAAAAGACCAATACCTATAAACCCATGTTCCTTTTTTGCCCTAATTGCCTCCCATCATTGAAGTGGTTTAGAAGAAAGAGAAAAAACACACGTGCAAATGACACTGAAAAAAGAAGTTCATGCATGTCTGTGTTCTTTTCAAGACTACTAGATTTAATAATTCCCCTCCTAATTAGGGCTCCAAGCGTTTGCTCTAGCTTATCTCTTCCGGGACCTTCCAGCATCCTGTGCTGAGATATATGCACAGTACCCAAGGGTGCCAGGTCATCAGACTAAACTCAGTCTACCACCTTCTAGATGAATTATTCTGTGTGAATACACTGAGCAAAACTCCTACACTGGTCTCAGTAATGGCAAAACTCTGAGAGATGGATGTGTGGCTTTCAAATCTGACTCATGTAGTGGACAGCCTCATAATTATCACTGAAAAGGGATTAGTTCTGGGAGACCAACAAAAAGAAAAAAAATATTGAAATTTGTGTGGGAGTGCAGACCGCTTGTGTTGTCTGCTCAACTGTTAAGTACAAAACTCTCAGTATCTTGGAATCCATATCTCTGGAACTAGTGAGGCTATTTTAGAGGAATTTGATTATTTTTTCCTCCTTCCACAAGCCCAACCTGACAATGTCTTTTTCTTTGACTTTGACCAACAAGCATGACTTGAGTCTGACGATACATCTAATGTTTAAAAACATATTACATTGTACACAGTCAAGACATTCTTCATATGACCAAAGACACAATTTCACTTCGGGTTTTGAAATTTCAACAACATAATGTCTTTTGTTGAAAGCCTGAGAGCCCTGAGTCATATGCCAAAGGCATAATATGTTAATGTGTTAAGAATGATTGTGTTGCGAAATGGACCATTTATTATGTCCTTTAGGTCAACTGATGTAACATTTATTATGTTTTACTCCAGCAGCAAAGGTGGAATATCTAAGACAAGTCAAGTAACAGCTAAAACAATGTTTGTCCATTTTCTCATAAACTTTAGAAAGGTTTTAAAGACTCATGGCTACGCAAAAACAATATACAACCCCTGATTTAAGCCGTCTTGTTGATTAGTAATAAAAGTGACAAAAATGCTTATATGTATTAGGCTTTAATGTATAAATAAAGCAAAAAAAACCTGCTACATTTAAAGCAGCTTACAATTTAATACAATAGACTATGTTTGGCAGCTGTGTTTATGCAACATAATGTGACGGATTGTGCGAACAGTTTGTTTTTAAATCTACTATATCATTTAAAATCAAGTAGACATACGGCAAATTGTGCAAGCAACTACTCTGAATCATGTAGTAAGTGGAAAAAAAGGATGGCGGACTTCAGCATCTTACCTCATTCTCTTTGTTGACGTATGAAGCCCATTTTATGCTGACCTCCATCTGAAAGTCAGCTAACAGTCATGCCACATATTCACATGTAAACAGCCATGTCAGTCCAATTTCTGTTTTAAGTCTCTTTCATAAGTAACTTTTCCTTTCTTGTTCTTTCTGTTTCTCTGCTTTTTTTGTTCAGCCCAGTTCCAGCTGTTCTGGAGGCAGCTCAAGTGTGAAAAAAGTGTTCTCTGAGTTTTCTATGAACACTCCCACTTCTTAAGAACATGACTTTAGCTTCCTGACTGTTCTCCCTTGCTAACTCTTTCTACTTTCCTCCTCCATGAGCCACAGGGTGCGTGGGACTGAGTCTGACTGCTGAAGATCCACATGTGTTAAGATTCCTGTGTTGCTCAGGAGACAGGCATGATCAGCACTGGGAAGGGATAGGCTGGACAACAGGTTTAATGGGAGCAAAGCTAACAGGCTATTGGTGCAGCTGCCACCATGGCCAGCCCCTTGTAGGAGGAGCGTAATTCTACCCTTCCAAAGGAGAATAAAAAAAAAGGACAGAATCTTAAACAGCGAGTGGAAAGGAAGTGCAGGAATCTCCAGGCACATTCTCCATCTACCAAAGAATTTCCTTTGTTGATTATGAATTCTGACTTGACTGATTCAGTTCTCTCAATCTGCTCTGTGATTTCTTGTGATTTATAGCCATAACTCAGTGGATCCTCTGTAAAATATTGTCAGAGTTGCTAAAAAAATCACATCCAACAACCTGTTCAAATCTTTCTAATGATTAAAGTCAGTAAAAATCTGGACTAGTCAAGTAGAAAGTGTACGGATCCGTGAGCCGAGGTCTGGAGTGAAGCAAAACCAAATGTAACAGAGATCACTGGGCTGGGTCTAGAACTTTATGTGCAATGCTGCCAAGGATGCAAAATCTGAGACACCCTCGCCTGAAACCAGAGGCTCTACCAAGAGGCCTCACGTAAAATCACATTTGTTCTCTCCGCTTCATTTTGAAACAGACTCAACATTCCATCAACTTTGCTCCACTTAATGTGTCAACTGCCTACTTGTAACAAGACCCAGCCGTGCTCATTCTCCTGTGAAACGGCCATAAAAACAGATTCCAACTTTTGTGGAATGGACTGTATTCTTTACATATTCACATACACATTATGTTTACCTGCTAAACAGTTAAAGAAAAGTAATCTTAAGTTTAAAAAAAAAAAAATGCCGCCACTCAGAAAATATGCACAAAGACAAGGAGCTTTCAGTATAGCAAAGCAGGCAAATAATTCTGTCCTGCTAACTAATTTTTAAAAAATTATGTTATATAAATTTGCTTTTCACTCCAGTGTCAGCAGATCATCTAACATTTATTACATAAAAAGTATCAAATATTTTCAGTAAGAACATTGGCAAGTTGGCATTACCTTTTCATTTAGTAGTTTACCATTTGCCATCCGCAGAGAGCCAAAGTTTTCTATAATTCCTGCTTGCTGCTGGCTATGCTATATCTGACCCACTGAATGCTGAGCACTCGCATGCTTTACTTTCCTATACCACATTTCTCAGTCACACAATCCCTCTGCTTGCCAGCAACTGTTCTGCGTCATCTGTTCAATCAAGAGGATTAAGATAAAATTCAGTCCCTCAACCACTGCCTAGACTTAGGTCCATAAACCACTTTAATCAGGAGCTCATTGATTCAAGCTGCATGAACAAAAATCATATTATATCTGTCAGCACTGACACGACTTCTGCTGAGAACATGGTCTTAATTCAGGAAGTGAAAATTAGTCTCGTAGGAAGAGTGGTTCCATATAGTACCCTAAAGGGTACTTCTTGTCGCACATTTATGTTCTTAGAGTGTACACACTTAAAAAAAAAGTTCATTAAGGATTCTTTGAATGTTTTGGGTTCTTAGTTTCTTGGAAGAGTTCTTCATGAAGCCTTTCTGATAGGGGAACACTCAGTTTTAGGGTTCTACATAGACTCAATAGTTTCTCCAGATTGACAAATGAAGACCCTTTAAGGTTTCTAGATTTAACCTTTGTCTAAGTCTTTCCTTGGGTCACATTTAAGACTTGTTGATTTGGTCTTATGTTTTTCTTATTTAAGAATACCCCTTGACCACCTTGCAATTATATATTTTTTTAAATAAATTGTAAAACTCCGAAACCCAACCATGGGGGTGTGCAAACTTTTGCTTCCATTACTTGCAAATTTTACACATGCTGTTTTACCTGTGACTAATATGCAGGTTCTTTTTGTGTCCTAAATTTCAGGATGTGCCCTAAGTTTTGTAACTCCTCATTGGTATGTATAAATGCTGCCTACATGTTAACCTTATTCGTGTCCATTATAAAACAAATAATGACACAAATCACATTAGTAAAATTGTGATCTCACAGCAACACACACACATGTGGTGTAAGAACAAATTTGGAAGACTCTTAATGCTTGACTGCTCATTTCTATGCTTGAACTGGATTCTGTCCCAGTTGTTAGCTTTTTTGGACTAAATGCTACCAAATTCAGAAATTCAAGGCTTCTGTCCATTTTTGGGTAGACATCACAGCTGTTAAAGGAACAATTCAATAAACTATCAGATTTAATCAATTTATCCCTTGCCCTAAATGTGTAAATCACCACATAAATCTTCATATGACTTTACATGACAGATAATCTCAGTTGATTTTGTAAAATTGCAGGCATAGTATATATTTGCAAATTGGAGTGCTAAGTGGAACTTTATTGTCAACCAGGTTAAGTACTGGAAGGCTGAAGCATGGGGCTGTGCCGGAAAACATTACTACTCTAAACGTAACCAAGTGCATTTACAATGTAAATATGTATTTTTGTTTATTCCTTTTTTTCATCATTGAGTTTTTATTTTGCAATACGTCCTGGTGGATCCAGGTTCAGGAAGATATTTACCAAAAAACAAACAAAAAAATCTAGACTTTCGACTTTCATCAAGCTGGAAGTTAGACTTTCATTACATCTTAATTTCATCATATTTTAGTGCCAAATTTAAAAAGTCAATGTAGCCAGCATGTTTTGCTACTCTTGGCTGGGAATGTGGAAAATTCAGCTGATTAAAAAAAGGGGGAGCTTAGGCATCCTAGTCTAAAGTCTAAAGATACAGAATTTTAGTTTAGCTGTTGTAAATATAAAATATTTCGTTTTGATTTTTTTTCCAGCCCGTAATCTGGAGCAGACGGGCCTTATAAACACATCAGAAATAAAACAGCTCCACCTAGTGGTGAGAGGAATGAAGTACTCATGACCAAGTTGGCATTTCAGTTTTTTTATCTCCCATCTGCTACTCTTATTTCTATATCTGTTTTAGGTTCACTAACAAACAAAATAAAACATCCAAATATGTCCATAAGAAGCTCCAATAACTGAACGTGCCGAGGTGGGAAATGACGTTATTACAACTTGCAACTTACCGCACCATGAACAGCATAATGTAAAAGAAGAGAAAGGCTTCTTTACACTGTTCAGTGTGTGTGGGCATGTTTTATACATCACTCCGTAAACGGGGAAGTAACTGGTAGGTAAGAAGACTACCCCAAGTTGACGAGTTGAAATTGTTGAAGTTCATGGGGCGTTTTTCGATGGCTTTTACTGTTTGTATACGAGGAATCATAAATTACAACTTTGCCTCCAACTAGCGAGGTCTCCCAGTGACGCCACTACGTCGCACAACCTCCACCTTCTCTCTGGGATGGGATGATGAACTTAGAGCACCAGGAAACGCATCAGTAACAGAATCGCTAAACACCTCACAAATATTATTAAATCACATTTAATGCGTTTCAGGGTGGATGTTTCCTTTAAAAACAAAAATGTTTTTTGTTGACTGTAATCGTGTTACAGGCGGAAGTGAATTCCTGAAACCTCGCGCGCCCCCAAAATCAGCTGATGGGACGGCTGGTGGTGATGACGTCACTCGTGCCAACAGCAGGAGTCCATTAGTAGCTCGACACCTAGAGACCTATCGGTGAAGTCATTTTTATTCTGTGTTGTTTAAATTACATATCATATTAAGAAATTAACAGATATAACGAATGATTTAAAGCGAAATGTATGTTGTTTTGAGACGCCTTCTCGTTTGAACAAACAATCCGTTAGCTTTAGCTAGCAAAACAGGCTCGGAGGAACACCGAGAATCGGATATCTCAGTATGAGGATTGTTTTCAGGGTTTACCTGCGTTATAAAATAAAGGTTGTTTATTAATTCCTTGTTTGTTTTTACAGAGTATCCATTTCTTCAAGAATGGCGTATGTTAAAAGTGGATGGCTTTACCGTCAGAGTAAGTACATGTTTTGTTACTCAAGACGGAATCCGATTTCTCTCTGTAATCCCTAAGTAGGCGCACTGCACAGCACACTAAACCTCACCATTCTAAACCGTACATAGTGCACTACAGTGCGATTTGTAATTCAGCTTAGAGTCGAGCGTTTCCTAGGCTATTTTGTGTTAGACTTGTTTTGGTATAGTTATCTATGTTTGTATTAATGATTTCATGTAAATTAAATGTATTTATATGCTTTGTAATGTCAGGGCATTAAAAACATTTTCTGTATGTTGAAGGTTATCATACATAAACAATTTACAAGATTAATTACTAAATTAAAACAGAAACTTGTTGGATAGTTTATTTACTTCGTAAGGATAGTGACTTTGTTACAAAGGCCAAATTAAAAACGGTGCATAAATCACAAAATCTTTGTACGTTGTATGAGGTATAATTCTGTACACAAAACAAATAGGCTTTAGCCTTATGAACATTTTGCC
Source organism: Notoglanidium macrostoma (assembly GCA_030068235.1). Lineage (NCBI taxonomy): Eukaryota > Metazoa > Chordata > Actinopteri > Siluriformes > Auchenoglanididae > Notoglanidium > Notoglanidium macrostoma. Next base: position 10,769,840 of record JAQQZR010000007.1, read on the forward strand.
AATATTTTCATATAGGTACCATTTTGCGTCGCTGGAAGAAAAACTGGTTTGACCTTTGGTCAGATGGTCGTCTAATTTTCTATGATGACCAACAACGGCGTGACATGGAGGATAAGATCCATATGAGGGTGGACTGCATTAACATTCGCAATGCCAATGCATGTCGAGGTCAACCTCTATTACTGCCAATAATTTTTGGTCATACTACCTGTGGACGAATAATTTCTTATGAGAGTTTTAATCATTTCATGGTGTGTCTGTTTCCTCAGATCTAACGCCTCCTGAAGGAAAAGGCAGAGAATCGCTTCTTCAAATTGTGTGCCGTGATGGACGTGTTGTCAGCCTCTGTGCAGACAGTGCAGATGATGCCCTGTAAGTCAGCTGACCAACGTTTATTTATACTTCTACCTGTTAGACCAAAACAAATAAATTATGAAAACTCCTTTAAAAATAAGCAAAAAAAAAAAGCAAAACATTATCCTTATGGTAGTGCTTTCAGACTGAAAAAATGTGCTTTTCAGTCTCCATAACCTAAAGACAAATCATGTAGTGTGTGCAGTGGGAATAACATTAATGTTTACTCTTTGCTTTCTTTTTTTCAGGACCTGGACCATGGCCCTTCAAGATGCCAGAATCAACACTGTGAGTCATTACTTAGCACGTTATGGGTGGAGTAGTTAACTCTGTAATCCTGCTTGCTTGGGTCACAACAGACCGGTCTGTTATGTTGTGCGTATATAAAAAAACATAAATGCCTACTTCCTGTTATAAATCTGCCTTATTTAACATATCTTCCTTGTTAGCTTGTGAAATATTGTGGCACTGTGGAGTGATTTTTTCTTTTGCAGTTAGAAGTACCTCCTCATTTTGGTTTTACCCAGGAAGTTATTGCCTCTGCTCCTCCGTCTTATGTGGAATTAAACCCGACTCCTCAGGTAGGAACCAAGTTCCCTATCCAATTATTTGTATTTAAACTTAGTAGTAAAGTTAGTGTAATTCTAGAAGTAATTCAATCAGTTTGGACTGTTGAGTGTTTGCTATGGAGTGGTGACTCAGCAGTTAAGGTTCTCTGCTTGTAACTGGAAATTTGTGAGCTTATATCATCTGAAACATTATCTGTGTGCTTGTATTGTATGCTGCCTCACCATGGATAAAAGTGGCTGATCAACAGAATGGAAGTGATTTGTTCTGTGAATCTTTTGTAAGGTATTCTTCCAGGATCAATATGGCAGCTATGTGCCTTATCCTCCTTCACCCTCTGCCTCTAATGCTGTGTACTCTGCAGATGGGCAGCAATATGCATTTGCCTCCCCCCATCACAACCAAGGTAGATCAGCTGCTGTCACTAAATGGTATACTGTATGTACATGGACATAAACTAAATTTGATTAAATAGTAAATCAGCTGTGCAGGCAAAGTGCAGTGCTGACTTGACAGTAACTTCATAATTAAGCCACTCATGAATTTTGTGTGCACACTGCAGTTTTTACAGCTAAAATTGGTCACTCTATCTATCTATCTATCTATCTATCTATCTATCTATACACACATATACATATATACATACATACAGCTCTGGAAAAAATTAGGAGAATGCTGCAATTATCGGTTTCTCTCGTTTTACTATTCATAGGTATAAGTTTGAAGAACATGAACATTTTTGTTTTATTCCATAAACTACTGACAACATTTTCCCCAAATTCCACATGAAATATTGCACTTAGAGCATTTAATTGCAGAAAATGACAACTGGTCAAAATAACAAAAAAGATGCTATCATCAGACCTTGAATAATGCATAGAAGTCAATATCGTATTCAATTTTAAACAATACAATACCAATATTTGAACTTAGGAAGAGGTCAGAAATCAATATTTGGTGCAATAACCCTGACATTTAATTTGACAAATGACATTAAAAGGTTTCATGTGTCATAGCATGTCTTCCACCAGTCTTTAGCAATTCTATGCCACTTCTGGTCCAAAAATTCAATCAGCTCAGCTTTGTTTGAGAGCTTGGGATCATCCATGTTCCTCTTGATCACATTCCAGAGCTTTTTAGTGGGGTTCAGGTCTGGAGATTGGCCTGGCGATGACAGGGTCTTGATTTTGTGGTCCTCCATCCACACCTTGATTGACCTGGCTGTGTGGCATGGAGCATTGTCCTGCTGGAAAACACAATTAGTGAACACTGTCAGAGCAGAGTGAAGCATGTTTTCCTCCAGGATAACCTTGTACATGACTTGATTCATGTGTTCTTCACTAGCAAAAATCTGCCCCATTCCAGCCTGGCTGAAGCACCCCAAGATCATCACCGATCCTCCACCAAATTTCAGAGCGGGTGTGAGGCACTGTGGCTTGTAGGACTCGCCAGGTGTCCCTCTATCCTTTGAACAACAGGTGATGAGAAAAGCTGAAAATTGTACTCCTCAGACAAGATGACCTTAATACAGTCCTCTATGGTCCAATTCCTGTGGTCTTTAGCAAGCCTCATCCTTGCTCTTCTTTGCTTCTCATTGTTGAAGGGCCATTTTTCTAGCTTTGCATGACTTGAACCCTGTCTGGAGGAGCCTGTTTCGAACTGTCCTTACCATGCACTTAATCCCAGCTGCATTTTGCCATTGTTTTTGCAGGACCTTGTTCTTATGAATTTCTGTCTTTGAAATTTTGAGGATGGAAACAATCTGACACTCATTGTATCCCTTTGCTTTTTTTCCTCACTCAAAAACTTTTCTTTCGTTTTGGCATGATGAATAGATATCTTTGTATTCCAGTTAAATTTAAGGTAGTACTGGCACTGTTTTTATGATCCAGCTTGGTCCTTTTGCAAGAGGATAGTGATGAGCACAGCAGTGGTTTTTATACTTTTCCCTCATTATATAAGATTTGGTTCAGGCGATCACCTAATCAGTGCCTAATTAAGTTAAATGAGGTGTGCTTGCGTTGGAATTCCACCACAAACACTAGAATGAAATGGCTGCCATACATAGCGTTGCTGATTTAAGAAAAGAATTCTTCCAGAGTTATATGTATATAAAGTGATTGATGTTCCTGATAAAATTGCTAAGGAGTATAGCTTCAAGTTGGGTGGACGTTTGTAGCTATACTCTTTATTTTTATTTTATCAGGAACATCTACCATTTTGGTTACATTGAATGTTCAGTTACTGAATGTAGCCAGTTTGCTGCTATGTACATTTGTCAGCACCCATGTATGTTTGACAAAAGTATATTACTTGTTATACAGAGTTCACTTTACAAAATGTCCAGTAAATGTAAACGGCTGGGTTTTTTTTGTATTTTGTTCCTCAGGAGCGTACCCTGCACATGAAGTCAATCATGTGATTATTGAGGAACACCGGCGTGATGATGCAGGAGGTGTTGTTCTTGGCATGCTCACTGGTGCTGCAACAGCATTGGCTATCGGTTCCTTATTTTCTGTATTTTAATGTGCTTCTGAATCCCAACATGAGATGGACTTGTCTTGTGCTACTGCTCTTATCTTTGCTGCAACCCCATGCTATATGTAATAGTTAGATCTAATAGAGGTTAACTGCCTAACAGATCACAAGTGCTTTCCCCCAACACAGCTAATTAGTCTGTATGGACCAAAGCCTCATGATAGCATTTACAGCTTGCTGTGGGAGAGTTTGTTTCACATGTATATTGTGAAATGACATGAAGTGGTTGTGAACTGAAACAGTATTGAACAGCTGTTAGGGTGGTTACATATGAAGATAGGGTCACTTGCTTAGATTTCATTTGTAGGATAAACACCGTACAATGTAGTATGACTAGTATTTCCTTTTCAGTATTCCTTTTTCAGTATGTCTTGAAATGATTGGCATTGTATTCATTTTATTCTCTCTGAGTCTATGGGATGTTTTTAAGCAGATCTTGGTAGTTGATCAAATTGGACAAACATGAGATTTGAAACTTTGCTTGACCAACAGTAAGTTTGCCGTAAAACTATATAAAAAACATTTATGATTCTTGAACTGGTCAATTGGTGGAAACCTGTAATATGAATAGTGCAATAATGCATTTTGGATAGATTGCGATTTTGATTGTCACAGGTCAATGATAGCCTTATTTGGGATGCTTTTAGACATGCACATACTTCCATTGTGGCCTTACATTGGAAACCTAGAAATCAAAGCAGACCAGATATTATAAATAATGAAATGAAATGAGAGTTTTTCCGTTAAGTACTTTAACCAGTTGTACCAGTGAATTAAAATTCATAGAATGGCCATGACCCATATATTGTGTTGATCAAAGTTGGTGGAAAAATGCAAATCTGCATAGTGAGTCATGTGTTTCTGCAAACTCATTAATTCATTTAAATGCTTGTCTTATTCCAAAATCAAGTGATTACATTGCTACATTTAAGATTCATTTTATTTTACATGGCAAAAGATAGAACTTATGAACACTGCCACCACAGTCAGAAAATATACCCTCTGATGACCCACTCCAGAGCTCAGATTTGGGACTGAGTTACTGCTCTGTTTGAGCTAATTCTGTAGCAGCTATGATGTTTAATATATATTAAAATAGCAGAGAAGCGCTTCAGGTTTGCACTGGGGTAAGAGCTTGTTCTCCTTCTGGCTGTCTTTCCTCTCCTTCTGTGTGCCCTTCACTGAAGCCTCATTTACTGTACACTTCTAAAGTGTGCAAGAACTTGAAAAAGTGCTATAATGGTAGTTTATAATAATAGTTATGAAAATATATAATAATTTTATATTTATTATTTTTTGGAAAATTTTGTAAAGAAGCTTCTCTCAAGCTTGAGTGTTATTTATTTGATTTGGGTTTTTGAAAATGTCTTTAATGCCTTTTTGTGGTATTTCTATTTCTACATTATGTGCTTTTGTTGTTGTTTTGTGAAGAAGTACAATGAAGCAGCACATTAACCCATGAACACAAAATGAGTGAATGAATGAGTGAATTTTTTTTTATTTTTAATTTTTAATTTTATTTATTTATTTATTTTTTAAAGTAAGGGAATTTGACCCCCACAATGATGTAAGGGGAAACACATGGTGTACACAGGGCACTGGATTTTCACCTTTTCTTCTGGTTAGTTTTTCATTAGATACACAAACATTAATTATGGTCTATGTTAGACCATATTGGTTGCTGACTACAATTACTGACTGTTTACTTAAGCATTGCACTTTGTGTTTACATGAGCAACAGTATGTTAAATTGGGTTTAAACTGAGGTCATTAATATTTTAAATAATATTCCCTTCAACATTTTATCACATTTTGAGTGTTCCAGATATTGGTGTTTGTGAACCAATAACCAAATCATGTAAATTGACTTTGTTTTTAGTTGTATGCAACTTTTACTTTCGGTCCAGTATACCTGCCCATGCACTATTTGTTGCTAAACCAATTTGCATTTCCATGTTATACTATCGTGAAATTAAAGTAAGTGACTAAACTTAATTACAGTGTAATGTTTTCTATGAACAAATGTTCTTCCAACCACATCATTTTTCAAAATATTACGTTTCTGAAATTACCTATACCTGGAAAGTGCCATTAGGTCCCTATTGCAGATTCAAGGACCTATAATTGTTAAAAAAGTTAAATTTACTGCAACAGTGAAAAATGTGAAATCTGTGCCTAGTGGGGCTTCTTCTGAAGAAAGGCAGGAAAAATACCTTTTTCATCCAGATATAATGAAAAATATAGGCATGATTTTCAAAGGTTTTTTTTAAGGTTTACAAAAGGCTGCAAAATAGATTAGTTGGCAAACCTCACTAGTCAGTCAGTCATAGTTCTTTGTTCAAAAGACATTCAATAAAAGCACCACCTGTATTATACTGATTATTCTTACATTCTGCACATGAGGTCAAGTTTACGTCTACTTGCCCTCCTAGGTTCACTTTAAGTACAACTGTTCTGGGTAAATCATTCTTATTTCATTTAATCCTTGTAACTGGAACCGAAAAATCTGGAGTTTTATGAATCCTGGCATTTGAAATACTTTGAAATTTGAAATACTTCTTTCTGGAACTGAACCTATGTGTCGGGTACAACACATTGTCCCATGTATGATTATGCACATGAAGTAATAGCTTGTCAGTTTATGGATTGTGTCAGTACTCTTCATACATACTATTTAATGAGCAATGCATGTGGTTTGGGATGATGCCTTAAATTCTCTCAATGTGTATTGACTCGCCACTCACAACAGTTGCATTATGGAATATACTTTCATAAACATTTTTCAACAAAACAAGGCTCACTGTACCCTAAACCCCAAATATTACTTGCAGCAGAGCTTTATGGTTAAAATCTGAAATTATAATTAAAAAAGGAAATATGTCAACATAACTTTTTGTGATAACAAAAATTACATGTCATGGCTTGACTATTGCTGGGCCACAAGAAAGCTTGAATCTCTTAGATGCCACATAATGAATGAATTTCTTCTCACACTGGGAGCATTGGTATGATTTCTCTCCTGTGTGAATATGTTGGTGGTGTTGAAGAAAATACCGGTAAGCAAAATGCTTCTCAAAGTAGGAGCGCTGATGTAGCTTCTCTCCTGTGTGAATGCATTGATGTACTTGCAGCAAACTGTTGTAAGCAAAACTAGGAACAGTGATATGATTTCTCTCATGCGAACACACTGGTGTACGTTGAGATGACTTTTTCTTTTAAAACATTTCCCACATTGGGGGCATTTATATGGCTGCTCTCCTGTCATGTGTTTGTGTCTTTGGAGATAACACTGGAAAGTAAACTCGGCCCATACTTGGTACAGTGATACGGCTTTTCTCTGATGGTGGTGTTTGAAATTACCTTTTGTATGAAAACTCTTCCCACACCGGGAGCAGTAATACGGCTTCTCTCTTGAATGAACATGTTGGTGTAAGCCGAGAGAACTCCAGAAGTCCATCTTTGGAGACTACCATTTATTTTCAAACTTTTCCCACACTGGGAGCAGTGATACCCTCTCCTTTGTGAATAGCAGTGTCACAAATTACTCACAATGGGATGTCTTGATATTTGAGATATACTGGACACATTTAGCAAGAGAAGACTTACAATTCAACCTTGTTCATTCCTAAGCAGAAAAGGAACAAAATAAAAACATTGTGAAATGCTATATTCCCTGAAACCAATGGTATAGACTGTAATACAGCTGTTCTTCACATGTGGAGAACATTTTCTACTGATTTTCTTTTTGATTGACAAAGCAGTGTATATACAGTTAGGTTTATAAGTATTTGGACAGGGACACCATTTTCATTTTTTTGCCTCAGTACACCACCACAATGGATAAAGCCATCAAGATGTCATTGAAGTGTAGAATTACTGCTTTAATTAAAGGGGTTTAACAAAAACATGGCCTTAACCATTTAGGAATCACAATCATTTTTACATAGCCCCTCCATTTTCACAGGCTCCAAAGTAATTAGAAAGATTAACATAATTATAAATATAAGCATCATTTTAAAAACTTGAATGCAAATCCTTTGCAGTCATGAATTTGAGTTGAATTTGACATCACCCCAAAGCAACTGGAACTGTTTCTATTTAATTCGATACATTTGATTCAATAGACGATTAGTTTTGGAAAGTCTGATAAACCCACACAATGCAGTGAAAAGTTTAAAGAACATAATCTAAGCTTGTACAAATTAGGGTAAACTCTAAATAAATAAACACTGGGTAAACAGCTGCATTCGGCTTACCTCGGAAGTAAGATGTTGGAGCTCGGAATTACGTCAATTCGAGCTTGAGCTACAAGGTAGGAAAAAAACAGGCCTCGATATTTTTCTTTTGTCAGCAACAAGCTTGCCAGCAATGTAATGACTGAAGAATACTTTGCTCCTCAAACAGTAAACAGTATAGTCCATGTTATAGATCTAACAACAAAACTGTCTATTTTGATTGAATCTAATACAAGTACTTTATGCACAAGGAAGCAAACTATGCAATGTATAGCTGAATGTACAACAAAGTTTTAATATGTACAGATTAATAAAAAAGAAACAAGAGTTTTAAGTAGAGCTGAGTTAGATGTGCATGTTGAGATGAATACAGTTGTGCTTGAAAGTTTGTGAACCCTTTAGAATTTTCTAGATTTCTGCATAAATATGACCTAAAACAAAATCAGATTTTCACACGAGTCCTAAAAGTAGATAAAGAGAACCCAGTCAAACAAATGAGACGAAAACATTATACGTGGTCATTTATTTATTGAGGAAAATCAAATATTACATATTTGTGAGTGGCAAAAGTATGTGAACCTTTTCTTTCAGTATCTGGTGTGACCCCGCTTTTCAGCAATAACTGCAACTAAACGTTTCCGGTAACTGTTGATCAGTCCTGAATTTTAGCCCATTCCTCCGTACAGAACAGCTTCAACTCTGGGATGTTGGTGGGTTTCCTCACATTAACTGCTCACTTCAGGTCGTTCCACAACATTTCGATTGGATTAAGGTCAGGACTATATGTGCTAATGTGCACTCAACTGGAGGAGGTATTGTAGTTCAAATCAGCTGTTGCAGTACAATGAAATGAAAAGAGTTGTGTTCAGGCAGCTGATTATTTGCAGCAATCATGTGAAGTTAGTGGAGTTAATGGTGGCTGTTAATGGGGGAGACTGTGTGGGCTGGGTTTAACAGGCTGGGGAGAAAAAAATATTCTTAAGTCTGATTGACCTGTCAAAGTGTGAATGGGCTGTGAGAGGTGGAGGGTGGGTCAAGCATGAAGCATAAAGTTGTGCTGAAAATTGTAGTATGCATCGCTTGCACAGAATGACTGCACAGACAAAAAAATTACATGCTGCCAGAGACTGTAAGCCCATACACTGTTTTGGTATAGAACACCTAATTAAACACACAAATGTCAGTAATAGCCACCATAATTTCATAAGCATTATGAAAGCTGCAGTTATGAATGTTAGATAACAGGACATATATTATATATAGAAACATTTATACTTATACATATATAAATGCATACACTTCTTTGTCAAATCATTACGAACACCTACCATGTCTCTACACCCACTGACCATTTAATTGTAAACATATGAGATCCAGGTCACTCTGTGCACAGTAAACGCCAGTAACTGAATACCTAAATTTTGTCAGCTTCCTCGATCACATCCATCAATGTAAATGATCACTTGCCAAAAGTACTCATGTGGTCAGAATCAACAAAAGCAAGCAAAATGAAAAATGGCTTCCAACATAACTATTTTTATAGCTACTGTTAATATATTTATCTATTGGATGGCAAGCTATGGTGATCTATTTTGTCTAATTTTGGTCTATTGTCACTCTCACTGCTGCTCTGTACAGCACTTTACACACAACTGTCTACAGTCGATAGTAAAACAAAAGTGAGGAGGCGAATCCGGGACACAGACAGACAGACACAGATGGAACTTGTCTTATATCACTGTGCTATTTTGGAAGTTGTGTCTCATGTCAAATAAACTCTCCCTTTTACTATCCATCCATGATCTATACTATCTGTTAAGGGTCACAGGGAAGCTCGAGCCAATCCCAGCTGACTTTGGGCGAGAGACAGTATACACCCTGGGCAGGTCGCCAAACCATTGCAGGGCTAACACAGAGAGGAACAATCATTCACACTCACATTCATGATTATGCTCAATTTAGAGTAGGCAGTTGACAATCTGCATGTCTCTGAACTGTAGGAGGAAACTGGAGTACCTGGAGGAAACCCATGCAGGCACAAGGAGAACATGCAAACTCCACATAGGAAGCTAGTCAGCTGGCAGGTTCAAACCCAGAACATTCTTCATGTGAGGCAACAGTGCTTCAAACATTTACATTCATATAATTTACCAATTCAACCTCATAAAAATTTTCAAAACTTATTCTTTGTGTCTGAGCTTGACTGAAAAAATGTCTTGCTAATGTGATGTTTTTGTTTGGTTCATAGGATCTCAATTCCAATGTACACCTCTACGACAAAGTGACCTATGAGCTAGATGTTCCCCAATAAAATGCCCAGAGTGTTAACACAAAGTAGGTGTACTTAATAAACTGGCAATCAAGTGCACTTCCTGTACATATACAGTTACCACAGGAAAAAAAAAATACATTTTTGCAAGTTCCCACTTACAGCTTAACACTCCTGCTAATATAACTTCCACATACAATAAATAAGCAATCTCAGTCCCGGTTCACACCATATTAGGTAGGTAGACAGTTCAACAAGCTACATTATGCAGCTTATATCCCACAAAGAGTGGCTGTTATTACAAAAGTATTTATAATAAACCCTGACTAGAAAAATAAAATGGAATATAAAAAGCATAAAACACCGATTCTTGTTTTTGTTTCATGGTTGCGGTGTAATTAGCCTTCTTGGCCGAAGTCCTCAGTAAACTTCACCAGCTTCTTCAGGTCCTCCTCGTTCACAGTGGGCTTGGTTTTTTCCAGCGACCTGAGCATGTCCTCCTGGAGATCAGAGACGCACATAAATCTGATACACACATGACTGCAGCAAGGAGCACTGCTTAAAATTTTAATAGCTAAAATGGAAACTAACAATGTTAAACAGTGTTTTTAATGTAAATTTCATCCAGCATTATTTCTAGCCACTTCCAACCCAGTGAGTTGTTTTCAACACAAACCAGACAACTGAATGTGTTTGGAGGTTCTGTGTATGATACATCATGGTGGCATACTATTTTAAGGAAAACATACACTATTAACTTTATGCTTTACTGGGTCTAAAATAAAATTTTTGCAGATGTCCAATTATAATTTAAGGAAAAAAAAAAAAAGATATATGAAATGATTTTTAAGAATATCCTAGCCAAACACAAGATCAAATTTTACTACTATTTTGTTGCCACAATATAAAAGCTAAGAATGATCCTCATAAGACAATTTAAAATAATTTAGCATCTTATCCTAACCAAATAATTTAATATAGGGGTCCCCCAAACCAGGGATCACAACATCACATGGGGTCACTTTAATTACAAATAGAGTTGATTTACAACTGATCATGCTCTGTGTATATACACACATCAATATGTTGGATCAATTCCATATAATTTACAATTTAATTATATTTAACATAGTATTTCATATCATAATGCTTTTTTCATCCTCACCATGCTAACGACGGGCTCCAGAAGTTTATCCGCTTCCACATCTACCCAGGTCATCTTTATGGCGTTTGGGTCACTTGGAGAGCAAGGGGTCAATAGGTCATCTGCTATTACATCCTGGTTGTTCCAAGTTTTTCCACGGACCTGTACATAAAAAAGGAAAGTATTACAGAAATCTATAAGTATAGAACATAATTCAGAAATTTGCACATGCATCATGTTATATAGGTCAGCTCAGATCACATGAAACTGAAGCAAACTCAGATCACGGCCCAAATTCAGGAGCAAAAGAAGTCCAACTACATAGTGACAGGCAGCTAATCGGAGAGAGTGTGAGTGTGTAAGCAGAGTAAAGATGAATCAGAGTGAGAGTCAATATAATACTATAAAAGGAAAAGAGATTCTGGAATGAAAGTCTTTTCTTGTTGATGATAATCAGTCTGTTTATCCTCATTGTAGAGTTTATGTTGTTACCCAGTTGTTAAATTGTTTAGCTTGAGATAAGCTTGAGATAATAAGAATACACACATCAGAAGCCACCAGGAGAGATGGTTTCACTCTCTGCGCAGTATTTTAGAGCTATCATAATCAAAGATGCACAGAGCAGTGGCCAATACAGATAGACATTATCCTACCCAGTTGTACACCGTGAGCTTGCTAGCCCAGTGCTAGAGGCCTCTACTTTGATCTGCACAAAAAGGTTTTTTTACTCATAATGCTTCTGTAGGAGGAAAACATAAGCAAATAATTATTTCCTCAGAGATTTAAATACCTGGGTAATTTGAATGATCTGTGGAAACTGCGCTCTGAACAATTAGCATGTCGATAACTTCTTTAATAATTCTATTCCTAACCTTTATTGAATTTAGTTAAAAAGAAAAAAAAAAAAAAAGCAGACTGATCAGACACTAAGATTCCAAAACACAACTTCAGTCATCTCTGAACTTCATTTATGTCCTCACCCACCTTTTTGAAGTGAGAGGTCGACTGCACTTTGCGGATGGGTTGCATGAGAGCATCCCTCACAATGATGCTGATGTCGGCACCTGAATAGTGCGCCGTCTTCTGTCCTAGCGTGATGAAGTCATCATCAGTGAGGCTGTTGGGGGTCGTACCGAGGTTGAGCTTGAACATGAATGATCGTGCATGTTGTTCGGGAAGTGGGATGTAAATACGCTTCTCAAACCTGTGCCATGCAAACAGTAGGGATGCACAAAGTCTGAGAGCAGCATCAGTACGGACATGCATGTTTACAGGTACAACACATCCATATGCATTGATGTTATATTATCTAGTATATTTGTCAACAATAAAGATGCTCTGCTTCTGTCTGAGAACATCTGGCCCAGCTACTGCTGTTGTGGATAGTCCTACATGAACACTCTAAAGATTTGCACTTTACAATAACATTTTATAGGAGTCTCAGCCTTGCTTCAATGGACAGTCTCACCTGGATACTATAAATGTATACTTAAGAAATGTGACTGTAGTCATAGACTGTATCATTCACTCATCTGCTTACGATGAACATCCTTTCAACACACTTAGTACTGTTTGCCTTTACTCTTCTACACCTGTATAATGTAATGATTTATAATCTCACTATCTGGGGTCATCCAGAAGAAGAGTCTGGTTCCTCTGAATGATTTCTTCCTAATGTCATCTCAGAGAGTTTCTTTCTTGCCACTGTTACCTCTAGCGTGATCATTAGGGATCTGAATCTACATCTGGATTTCTGTCTATAGTTTGAAACTCTATATAAATAACTTTGTTCCTGGTCAGTTCTTGAAATGTGATGCCAGAACCGATATAATAATTATAAAATTCTTCAAGAGATCAAGCCTTCTTATAAAACTAGAATATGGAAATGGAAAGGTCAAAGCCATAACGGAACATGGCCGTTTAAATATGTATACTGATCTCTTGCCTTCTTCTGATGGCAGAATCTAAAGTCCAAGGTATATTGGTTGCTCCAAGCACCAGGATTCCCTCATTATCATTTCCAACACCTACAGTTACAGCAAAAAAGCAAAACAAAAACAAAACAAACAAAACAAGATTAGCCACGTGACATTCTCAATTACTGAATGTAAAAGACCAGCCCTGTCTCCATCCTTCAACTCCCCTTGCATCTGGACCAGGAACTCAGTCTTTATTCGGCGAGCTGCTTCACTCTCGTTATCACTCCTGGAGCCACACAGAGAGTCGATCTCGTCGATGAAGATGATTGAGGGTTTGTTTTGCCGGGCCAAGCTAAACAGGTTCTTCACCAATCTGGAGGAGGAAGAAGCAGAGATTATTTGGAGCTGTATGTACACACTCACTGTATGTACCACTTAAGCTGGATTTCTACTTTTTCCTCATAAGGCAGCCTGTTTATGACTAACCCTGAGGCTCATACATACTGGAAAAACACTGTACGTAACATTGAGGTTGCAGTGTCTGTGCCATGACCATGCTACTTAAAAGTGCCACTTTGAGCAAGTGCAGAACAAGGACTTACTTCTCACTCTCCCCCAGCCATTTGGACACCAGATCAGAGGAGGAGATGGAAAAGAAGGTCGAGTTGTTGGCCTCCGTGGCCACTGCTTTAGCCAGGTATGATTTCCCTGTACCTGGAGGGCCAAAAAGCAAGATCCCTCTCCATGGAGTTCTCTTTCCTAGGAGTGAGAAATTGCAGGGTTGCAATGTCAGCTCAAAACATAAGGGAGTACAAATAAACAAAGGGGATCTGAGACATGAGTAAAGGTACAAACTAAACAGAGGCTCAAATACTATTATTTACAAAAAACAGTCTTGTTTTTTCCCACAATTACTGATGTCTGACATCAGACATCAAGCTCTTTAGCTTTAACTGATCAGATTCATGCCCAAATTGGATTCTCACTCACTTGTAAATAATGTTAGTAACAGTGCTGAAATGAATCTATTAATCATCACAGAAATTTCTCTGTATCGTATACATGTCAACTTGTGCTTTGGATCATCGTCATGTTGGAAAGTATGTATACGCCCCATACACAGCTTATGTGTTTATGCATGCTAATTTTCATCCAAGATTTTATGATCATGTGATGCATTCATCTTACCATTAAAGAGGTGCTGTACCCTTACATCTGTTTTTTGAGCTGTAAACTAAATGACGTGTTATATGACTGTACTGTGATGAACACACAGTGTTAATATGCTGGTGTTAATACTGTATTGACAAAATTACCATATTTATTTTAAAAAAGGCATTTTATTTGTTGAAAATAGCCATCTACTCATTAAAATATTCCTGAACCTTGAAAAGCTGATGCTGGCTTAGCAAACAGTTTGGTTCTTCTCTAGGGCATGACACTTTTTAATATATAAATTTAGCATCCTTTAATCAAAGGTGGGTGTTATGTTAGTTATTAGTTATTTTGATTAAAAAAATAGATGGATTGAATTTTGTGTTGCAATAAACAGCTTCATCTGATCACTAATACATGTGTTTTGTATGCTCACTTATATAAAAAAAAAAAAAAAAAAAAAAAAAAAAAAAGGAAAAAAAAAAAACTTAAAAAACCAATACTGTGTGTTTGTTTTGTACCTGTGAAAAGGTGGGGAAATTTAATGGGTAGAATGACTGCCTCTTTCAGTGCCTCTTTGGCTCCTTCTAAGCCAGCAACATCATTCCACTTAATGTTGGGCTTCTCTATGACAATGGCACCTACAAAATATAACAATGCCTAATATCTACAGACACAGCATGTTCTTTATTAATGTAATGATCTGACATTTCATAATAATATTGAGGAACATTACAAAATCAAGAACTTGTGTTTGTTTAAAGTCTCTGGTTGAAAAAAAACTAGCCACAGCAAGATTTTAAAGGAATCTAAAAAAAACCAGCCTCACACACCTTGAAGCTGATTCTGTAATTTCTTCTTCTCTGAATTATCACCATCATCACTGTCATTCCTGTTAAAATACATTTTTGTTAATAAAATGCCCATTACTCCTACTGGCAGTGAATTTATCAGCTGTTTTATGCAACAGGACTGACCCTTTGTCATTGGACACTTTGACAGGCTTTGCAGGTGGCTGCTTTTCCGTCTTTTTCAGATATTCCTTCAGCTGCTCAGCTCTCTCCAGATAGTCTGTGCACTTTGCCCTGATGCTTTGTTTGGCCTTTTCACCCTGAGCCTCGTCTGCATGACAGAGCACAGTCTTATGCAGCAATAATCTCAAATGTAGCATTCCACAGATGAGAGATAAAGACTCTATTCAAGTAATGAATCAGTTTGTGACCTAGGACCTGGTTTTCACCTGATTGTTTCCTGATTCTTGTACCTGGGTCGCATTCCTGATAAGATTTCAACAACAGGCATTTTCATTTATGTAGTAATCTGATTGCTGTGTTGCACAGAGTATGCGCATAAGCTTATAACACTTGACAACAAAGAGTTGTTTTAGGCAATCAATCAATCAATAACCTAACCTAATTCTCTAAAAAAAATGCCAACATTGACAGTCATGAATCACGTAAGTTATGATGAAATATAACACAAGTTGTGACCTGGAAAGACAGCTGCATTTAGACTTGCATAAAATCTTAGTGAGATTTGGTAATTAGAGCCAAATCAGGTTTAGTAAGGAAAAAAATACATTAGTCTGTTTTCCCCCCAAGAAATGCATATGATGCTGATGTAGCAATTTGTATTAAAAAATTTAAGTGACCCGAGATGAGACATCATGAACATTAATTAAATACAGTCAAACTGATGTTAAAACGCAAGCTTAATTTACCCAGTGTTTCACTTACACTTCACCACGTGTAGAAAGTATTGAATAGAATGCTCATAGAGGCGCAAAGCTTCCTTGTAGTTTTTGGCCTTGTCCTCCTCTGAAGCCTTGGTGGCCAAGTCAATGGCTTTCTAGTAGTAAAAAACAAACAAACAAAAAAAATTAAGTTTTTTAAGTTTCCAGTTATTTTTCTCAGAAGTTCATGCTATGGATTGCTTTAACTATAGTTAAAAATATAGAACAAATAACAAGTGCCATGCCTCCATGATGAAGCATTTACTGATCTAGCTAAGTAAAATTAAGTACAAGTTTTTACAAATGTGATATTTTGATTAACATCACATGACTGTGCTAAAGTAGAACACAAGTGAAGATATACAGGGTAGTTCTAAATCATTAGGCTCAATATTATTTCTTCTTTACAACTACCAAGGTCTCACTTGTTATTTTTCTAGTGCCAATTGCCCTTCCTTATAATTTATCTGAGGGGTCTGACTAGGACATGCTCATTTTTGGCACTGACATTGAAAAAAAGGTAATCAGGCTATATCTGTAATGACTGCAAGGACTGAAATGAATCTAGCAACAATCATTATATTACTATAGATCACAAATAGATTATGGATTATAATTTATTACATAATCAACTAGAATCGTTGCAAATTAAGTTGCATCGTCAAACATCCAGTGAATCGAAATCGTATAAGATTCAGTGATATCGTCAAATATTAAATCATTGCCTTAAGATCCGAATCGTACAGTATCATGTGGAAGCTTGGGTTTTCCACCCCTAATGCACAGGCCATAGCAGACCAAGTCTGACTGCATAGCCATGTTATAATACCGTTTAAACTACGAGTTGTCGCCAGAACTTGCCCTTTTTTTGGTTGGGGAAAGAAAAAAACTGCAACAGGACTGGTTTGACTAGTTGCATACCAAAACACACAAAAATAACTCACGGTAAAGTTTGTTCACGTAAAATGTTTGGACCCGAAATATCTCACGAAATATGCTGTAGATGTAACTATAACTCGAATATTTAGGTAATCATTCAAATATGATTTTTAAGTATTATGGTGATTTGTTTTAAACACAAAAGAACTGCTAATAATTTTACTTAAAACACAATTCCACTGAAAACTTTAGTTAACTGTATGTTTAATGAATCGAAATGTCTTTCACATTGATTTTATTAGTAGTACACAATTTACCTAATGTTATGATGACAAGAGATCCTTACCTGTAAAGCTTTACTATTAGCCATTGCATTCGTGAAGTTACAGCTGAACTTTACTTTCTTTAAATACTAAAAACACGGTTTGGAGATATTATAGGTTTCCCTATTTGCTTCTACATTGTACACACACACTGAATACACTGCCCAAAACATTTAACTTCAGCTTTTTAAAATCCCTAGAGTCTTCTCTCGGTGAAATATTTTCTTCAATGTGTGGTTTCTCTACTTCCGCATTGAATGTTTTGTTCATGACGACACACAGGCCGAGCCAATAGGAATTAAGCACCTAATCTATTGTCTTCTTAATCAAACATAGCTCCTTTATACAAAAAAATATTTTACATCACACATAAAGTATTATTTAGTAGAGGTTCTCAAACTTTTTGCAGCTAGGAACTCAAAAAAAGTTAAAAAAAAAAAAAAAAGGATATTTTGGCTTTTTTTTTTTTTAATTGGAGCCATACAGTTGTTTTTATTCCTGAAATTTCCACTCACAGATTTTAAAATTAAAATAGTCATTAAATTAGAAATATATAATATAAGAAGATCATCTAAATTTTATAGCAGCTCCCACACCCCACTTTAACAACCATGGCTGTACAGGAAGTCAGCACAAAATCTCTTTAGGAACACATTTCCAATTATATTTAATTGCAGTATTCATTTCACAAATACACACTTTGACACACTTTCACAGACACATTTAGCAAAAATACAATTTTACAGAACCAGCAGTTAAACAATTAAGAACACCAAATGCAACATCTGAACTGCATTTCAGGAGAAAATTATTTAAAAAAATATATAAATAAATAAACTGCACATAAAGCTTTAAGCTTACACAGCTATAAGATTCTTTCAGGTTGAGTTATTATGGCTAGACTGGTTTCAAATTTCTTTGTCAAAAGGAACATTGTAAACTTCATTAAACGATGATAGTTTCTTCATAATATGCAGAATTACTCCTTTTATCCTAATATTAGACAAGATATCTCAATTTAGTACAGAGAAACTTGTTGGAAGCTGCAATGGAAGAAACAATTCCAATCTAATCAAGAAATACAAACCCAAAAGAAACACTTGAAAAAAAAAAAAAAAAACTATGGTTGCAACATTTTCCTCCAGGACAAAGAATAATCTTGTTTTGGGTGCAATTATGAATTACTTTTAGAAGTTTTTAAGCTGCAAATACAAGCAGGCACCATTAAAAATTTTGTGGTTGCAGTTTCTCTTTTGGCTTGGTGTAGTGCAGGTTTTTCATTAGCCACAAAAACCAAAGGCTATAAAACTCTAAGGGCCAAGAGGAACAGTTATCAACTTCCTCCGTTTAATATCTGCGGCCGCAGAATCCTCAGGATGCGCTCGTTCTTTGTGAGGTCCCCTGGTAGGTCATTATTCTGTTGAAAGACGGTAACTTATTATTAGAAACGCCAATAAAATATACTAAAGACATTAAATAATGGCATATTACTGTGTACACTGTGGCTCATTACTGGGTGGCACTAATAGTTCTTCATAATATACAGTTACGGTGCGTGAATTACTGTATTTTGTCCACTAGATGTCACTGTTAAACTAGTATAGCCCTACCACTCTGCCACAACGTGGAATCTAAATATTAACGTTCTAAAAACAATAATAAGAGGTAAAACCTTTAAAGTCTTTTTAGTGTCTTGAGAGATTTGACTAGATGCAGTTAAAGACTTTGTTCTCTAATTTGTTCAGTTACACTTCCAGTTTGCCAAAATCAATGTACAGCCTACTCATGCATACAACTAACAGGTTTGATAAATATACTGATCCATTCAAACAACAAACAGTGTAATGTAAAAAAATTATAATAATTGCAGAGGCCACAGCTCCTTCATTAGGACTGACAGACACAGAGGTCACACCTCTTTCACAGGGATAGAGAGGCCAGGGCTCTATTACTGGATTTGGAGAACAGAGAGACCTTTTCTCCTTCACTGAGACGTCCAGGCACAAA
Organism: Notoglanidium macrostoma; assembly: GCA_030068235.1. Taxonomy (NCBI): domain Eukaryota; kingdom Metazoa; phylum Chordata; class Actinopteri; order Siluriformes; family Auchenoglanididae; genus Notoglanidium; species Notoglanidium macrostoma. Next base: position 10,788,962 of record JAQQZR010000007.1, read on the forward strand.
TGCCAACTGATCCCCAAGACAACATCAAAGGACCTGGTGAAGTAGTTGGAGGCATCAGGTACCAACGTATGAACATCCACCATTAAGAGTGTACTACATTGCCATGGGCTGAAAACCTGTCACGCAAAGAAGAAATCCCTATTTTAAGAGTGGACCAGCATAAACAAGTCAGAATGAAGTTTACAGGTGATCATCTTTTCGGAAGAGCGTTCCCTTCAGATGAGACAAATTGAACTGATTGGCCATAATGATCAGCACTCAGAGGAAAAAGGTAGAGGCTTTTAATCTGAAGAACACAATCCCTACTGTGGAGCATGGGTGGTTACAGCATCATGCTGTGATGGTGTTTTGCTTGAAAAGGCACTGATGCACTGCAGAAAATAGATGGCATCATGAGGAAAAAGGATTATTTAGAAATGCTGAAGCAAACCATTAAGACATCAAAGTTAAAACTCGGGGCACAACTGGGTCTTTCAGCAGGGCAATGAATGTAAGCATACCTCCAAAGTTGTAATAAAACGTCTTAAAGACAACAAAGTGAAAGTACTGGAGTGGCTCTCAAAAACCCCTGACAAGAAAAAGGACTGAAATGAAAAAGTGTCTCAGCAAGAACGGACAGAGTTACACCAGTTCTATCAGGAGGAATGAGCAAAAAATTCCAACAATTTTGAGATGCTTATGGAAGACTTTCCAAAGTGTTTGATTCAAGTTCAAGTGATTCATAGGCATTGCAACTGTGGTAGCAGAGAAATGCAGAGTACTCCCATTAGGGGTCGCCACAGCAGAGCCATTTTTGTCTGCATGTCTGATTTGGCTAAGTTTTTACACAGTATGCTCTTCCTGACACAGCCCTCCCATTTATCCGGGCTTGGGAACGGCCCTCAGAACCCCCTTGTGGCTAGGTTGGCTTCCCTCCCTGGGAATCAAACCAGGGCCGCAGCGGAGGGAGCCCCAAATCCTAGCCACAGGAAATGCAAAGTACCAAAGCAATACAATTTTAAAATGTTATGAATCAATCTAAAAATAGTCTAAACTCTATCTAAAAATCTAAGATCTATCCAATCTAGAAAAATCAGGTCACATAGATGCAGAGACAACTCCATATTGACGCAACATGAACTTCCAAATCCTGCTCCATACACACTGTTTCGAATCATCATGCTGTGGTAAACCTTTATACCCCTATCACACACCTTATTGCGTAAAGTAGGATCAGCATTTGCTTTCAGTAGAAGCTTCACAGTTTTCGGATCTCCACCCAAGACTGCAGCATGAAGAGCTGTGGAACCATTCTAGACAGACAACCCGTTATATAAAACAGAGAGAAAAAATACCTCCAGAATTCACATCCACAAGAATAGTTATAGATTTTATATACCTTGTCACATTTTTAGGTATTAATTTAATAAACCAACTCAGTGCACTATTTAGTGGCTGCGGATAATCACAAATGCAGGAACAATTTTGACGCATTCTCTCCTACCTTCAGAAGGCCAAGAGATGGGCTGAACTTTAGGAGCTCCTCTATGACATTGTAGTGTCCGTTGTGTGCAGCTTTAAAAAGCGCAGTGGAGCCGTCCTTTCAGCAGGCAATGAGAAAAAACATCTCCATTAATTGAGACTCAAATGAATCAAACAGCTAGTGAAGTAATTACCGTGTTTAAGGCACCTTTCATACAGACAAGGTTACGTTCAATGTAGAACTATATTATTCCCATTTTGTAGCACAATACTGCTGAATTTGCAAATTTGACTGCTCAGAATGTTACTGATGATTAATTTTTTAAACAGCATCCCTGACAATAGTTCCATTATAGTTTATCCCAACACAGGGATGCTAGATACTCCACAAAAACAGATTGCAGTGTGTATAATTGCTGATATGATGAGTTTTCTGAGTAAGTGTTTAATTAGTATTTATTGAAGGAGTCTCTAGTGTTAGCTCTTTTTAAGAATTAGGAGTCAGACTTTAGAAATAGGGAAGTCTTCAGGGCAGAGAAATTTGTGGTTTGTCTATAAGATGGCAATCTGTGTTTTTTCCAGGAAAATATATACAAAATGTATCTTAGCTACCAGATTACATTAGTAAGGGAAAATATTAATTTGGGTTTTTTTGCCAAACTAATTTCACCAAATAAATTTTTTTTTCCTTTATTTGTAAAATCAGTGCCATACATTTCTGTCAGCATCTCGGTCAGCACCACGCAGTAGCAGAACTTTCACAACTTCACTGTGTCCCATCTGGGCTGCTATCCACAGGGGTGTGGTGCCATCCTGAGGCATGAAGTAAATATAGAGCAACACATGAACCAGACACGATACATGTTTGAGAGAACAAATTTACAGCGTACAGGCAGACACACACGTATGTCATACCACTGGAACAAAATTAGCACTTCAGCTGTATACATAATGCATTAATGAGAGGGTGAAGAATGGATCCCCTGACCTCACGAGGCTGGTTTACTTTGGCTCCAGTTGACAACAGCTGACGGACGTTGGTCACATGACCTTCCTGAGAGGCTAAGAACAGAGGAGTTGCACCATCCTGAAATGTGATAGGAAAGAGTGACTGTGTGCTAAACAGGAAAAGTGGCTAAAAAGATATGCTTGTATAGATAAAACACTGAGGAAAAGAGATAAAAATTTTATTATACATACATTATACTGTATGTATATGTGTGTCTATGTTTGGGGCAGTGCACAAACAAAATAAATATAAAAAGACGACACACTTTTAAAATTAAAGTAGCTGTTATAGTTTTAATAAAATATATAATATATGTAATAATATATGATTCTGAAATAATATATGATTCTAATCTAGCTGGTAACATACTTTTACATCTAATAGGCTTTAAAATTAAGGTTAATAGTTTAGTTTTAGTTATAACTCCTTCCACCCTGCTTCCCCAGTGGCATTTGTTTACATCTAAAGGGCTAATTTTGTTTGTGTTGATGGGTTTTAGGCTTCGTTCCAAAATGAATTCCCGACAGCGGCATGCAACTGCTGACAGGCTCGCAACCTGAGAGTCACACTGAGACAACTCAAGCCCTACAGGCAGTTATGAATAAGGAAAAGGTTAGACATGTTCAAACTTAAGAGAGTGCACTAACACTAAGCTGGTCATGGACGTTGGCTCCGTTCTTGAGCAGCGTGTCCACTACTTTGGAGTGACCATTCTGGCAGGCGGCACACAGGGCCGTGCCACCATCCTGCAGGAAATACAGAAAAACATGGTACTTTTTTGAATATGGTTTCAAATGTCTGTACGGCCAACATTGCATCCAAGCTACTTTTAAATCAAACAAAAACAACTTCTACTGCAGTAATTAGTTTCTTAGAGAATAATTTAATTAGAGAATTACAGTCTCCCCAACACACATACACAATTTATGTATTTATGGTACTCTGATATTTAAAAAAATGTTTGATTTTCTCTGCAATGAATCAGAGAGTGAGAACCTCTCCGCAACTAGCAGCAAGACAGTGTTAAAAACAGCCAATAAGAATATCAGAGGAAAATAAATTCATCTGCTGTCATGTGCAGCAGATCCCTGAATCCAGTTCTACTACCCATTTATTTGGAAGAGCAAAAGAAAAATGTAAGCACAAAAATGCTTCTGTATGAAATTATTTGGCATGTCATGTCCAGATGGTTGTTAGAAACAGCAAAAATAAAAACACACATGACATCATGACTCCTGACACTTCACAATATAGAAATAGCTACAGTTTTGCACTGTAGCTGCAGTTCTCTTTGCAGAACAGACGATCCTTACTGCCTGCATCTCTCTGACCCATCCTTAGTCCACATTTTTCTCTTTTTACTTGTTTCCAAACAAAAGAGTGGTAAAGTCACAAAGCCACAGGACAGACAGCTCTCATGTTTATTTTTGTGGTTTATGAGCCTGCTCATGTGCAAGCACTCCTTTGTCCACCAAATATCTAATCAAGCAAGTGATTAAAGTCATGTAGTGTGAACTAATAGTGATTCTGAGACTTTTAAGTTGTCCAAAGGGGCAGAATGACATGAATGAAGAGAACCCCCTGAAACTCTGCAGAACTGAGTTAGAGAAAACCATGCCTAGAAGATAATTCAGTGATTTAGAACACATTTTAGCTAAAAAAAAAAAACCTCACCTCACATTTTAATCAATGATTCAGTTAAATCCACAGCTATTTTTTTTGTTTGTTTGTTTAGATATACTTAAATCATTAAATACAATAAAAAGTATACATGAGACATATATAGTATTATTGCATAGCCATTGTGGGCTGGCAGTAAAATATGACCAAGGTATAGAAGGTAAATTATATTATAGTGTAATTTGCAAATGAATTAGTTAGAAAAAAACCCTACTGATATACAAGATACATGCAATTTAGAGAAAGTCCAATATGTACAAGAACAAACTTGGCAGCTTTATCCATGATGACAAAAGTAGTCTCTATAATTAATGCAGATCCATGCTGTCTAGAGCTGTGCAGCCAAAGCAAGTATTAACTCACTGGTTATACTGGTCAGCAGATTTCCTGCCTCCAGATTGCTAGGGGCTGACTCTCTGACTCACTTTTTGTCCCCTCAAACTCTCAAAAAACAGACTATATGTTTCTGCAAGACTTTTATTCTTTGTCAAAACATTTCTTTGTTTTTAAATTGACTTTGCATCCGTAGACACGGGATCTTACCTGCATTAACTTACAGAGTGCAGGCTGCTGATGACTTTAAAGACCTCAAACACTGGCCAATATACAGCTGTGTGTTTGTAATCAAGCTGCACTTTAAACACACTGCATCTGAGTACCTTGGTTTGGAATTCTGTTGAAGCTCCAAATTCAAACAGGAGCTTGATGATGTCATCGTGTCCCTGCTGTGCTGCAAAGAACAGTGCTGTAGAACCTGTCTGAAGAGATAACCACAATCACACACACACACACACACACACACACACACACACACACACACACAC
>JAQQZR010000007.1:10794301-10839186 GCA_030068235.1 Notoglanidium macrostoma
CACACACACACACACACACACACACACACACACACACACACACACACACACACACACACACACGTTTGTCTTACTATTCTTGTGAGGACAGTCCACTGACAATTATTTACATAGCTGAGTAATGCTATACCTAAATCCAACTCCAGCCTTAGCCTCAGTAACCAAAATGAAACCATTAGGATTTATTTATTTATTTATTTTTTACATAAGAAATAAAGGTTTTTGTTAGAAAAAAAATACCTAATGGGGACCCGTCAGATGCTTCCACAAAGTCGAAACTCTCAAGTATTTCAATACTTGTGGGGACATTTGCTCCCCACTATCAAAAAACCACACACATTCAGGCATTACTGTGCTTTATGGGAATGAAATGTTCCAAGAATCACCTCAATATAACACAAGCCTATTTCTGTGACACAACACACAAACACAGACACTGCAAGGTCAGCAAAAGCTACAACACTTAACCAAGAAAAATGACCATCAGGCAGACATCATTAATCCTTAAAATCAACTACTGGTGTTTACAAAATGAGTTATTGTCTTCTTATAAATGAAAAATAAGTGAAACAATGTTTCAAGGTAAATCAACTACAAATGATGTTAATGAATAAAATTGAACATACCTTAAAACTAAACACTGTGTCATATTTTGTTAAGGCAAAAAAAAAGGAATCCAACCACATATAAGTGGCTCAACCTGAACATCTCTAACACAGGGTAAATATTTCTCTTGAGCTTTTACGACAAAAGCACATTTTGCACATTAATAATGCAGGTGCTATTGACTCTTTCAGCCACTCAATGTACTCATTCCAATCCTCATAATAAGAAAAATCTTTAATCACAAGGATAAGGAAAACCTTTCAAGTAGGTCTTTACAACTTTAAGAACTTATATTACCAAAAACCATTCTCCCAGTAGCTCTCCATCAAGCCCTATTCCTGAGCTGTCTTACCTCCCTCTGCAGGTTGATGTCTGCTCCTTGCATGATGAGTTCCCTCACACATTCATACTGGCCACAGTAGGAGGCCACCATCAGGGCCGAGGTGCCATACTGGTCAAAATATCATCATATAGAAAATATGAGCTACAGTTTGAAGTGAGTGTGTTTTTTTTGTTTGTCTTTAATCCAGTGTAGGCTGAGTTAATGCTTGTAATATGAATGTAGATGAAGATGTCATACACTGTCTTTGCAGTCGATGTCCACACGGCCGCTGTTCAGCAACAGCTGAAGGAGAGGCAGGTTCCCCTTTTTGGCTGCCCAAAATGCAGCATTGGCTAGGGGTGTTTCCTTCTGCAAGACACATATGCATAACATATGTATGGTTCTAAAACAAATCATACATTATAAACAAATATATCATACATTTAATGTATATATGTAATGTATAATGTATGACAAATATATTATGAATTTGTGCTGTTCGTAATTAATCATTGGATATCATATCATATCACAATATCATATCTTTACATTTAAACACGGCCAGTTTTTTTTTTTTGTTATAATTTGTTGAGTGCATTGATATAAATAAGCAATATAGTAATATTATGAGCAAGAGCATCGTTGTACTTAATATTCAATATAACAGCATCATTGTTTATACAACCGTTTTAAAAATAAGAAATGAATAACGAGTGAGTGACATTTCAGATACATTATGGCCAAATAATTTGTTTATTTGACAGACCAGCTAGCTGGTTCGCTAGCTCACAATGATTTGTACGTTCTTGTTAGGGGTGCATCTGGTGAAATTGGTGAAATTTCCCTTCTTCCTTTTCATCTTCAACTGACAAGATTTCACATTTTACAGGTAGGTCTACAGAGTACAGTCGCACAGTATTTACACGACATGCCTACTACATGACGTGCCCACTCCGTGTAGCTGCCATCCTGCACACTACACCATCCTTGTTAGACCTTGGCTTACAGTTAAGGTTAATATTAGGGTTAAGGTTTGGGTTAGAATTAGGTTTATGTTAAGAACTACTGCCAGTACTTCCACATGTCCACACACATAATCTCCTGGGGTGTGTCATGTACTGAAGTGGGTGTGACCTGTTGTAAAGTGGGTGTGTCTTGTGGTCTGGGAGATTGCAGATAGACCCTTCTCATATTTTAAGTTAAAATGTGTTCTTTGCTAGAACTGGAGTCTTTATGTGGCAGACACAGACGAGCAGAGTCATACAAACAGTGAAACCTCCCAGCATGGTTGTACTAACTATAATCACTCTTGAAATGCTGTTTGACCAATCAAATTAGGTCTGGAACTAACTGTTGTTTAAACAGTGATTATATTACAGCTGGCACTACTGTTGGAAGTGATGTTATATACATTAATAAGAAAAGCTGATATGGGAACAACTGTTTATAGCCGTTAACATAAGTGGCAACATGAACTAACTTGTCTTGAAGAGACAAAAATTAAAAAATTATTAATGCTGCTGATTAATGCATTGCTACACCTAAATCTAGCACGAACCTTAATCCCAGTAACCTTTTACTTCTTCACACACACACACACACACACACACACACACGGGCTGCGTACATTATGGCCGCGTCTCAAACCACAACGTCAAAACATTAAGTGACCAGTCAAAATAGCACGTCAAGCGTATTAAACTGTGACGTCATGTAGCTCATAGGCTACTGCGTGACATAGAGAAAGACGTAGTATTTTGACAAACAAATTAATGTGGTAGTATGTGGTTTGTAAACCTGGCTAGCGGTTTTATTTTCCGGATGTTATTATTATATGTGCGGATCAGTGCGAAAATGTAATATATAAAATAACCAGACATGCCTTTAAAACATCACAGAATCGCACTATGTCTCAAAATGAACTAACGGTTTAAACAACGCCCTAGAAGTGCACAGTGAGGCGGCATGAAGGCGTTTCTCCATGTCCTGTATTCTGCTCACTGCAAAGGGCGCATCCGAGATCAGGTTTCTATCTGAGCTGGAAAAGATAGGCTACATGTGCACATTTCCCTGCAGTCTAAACCTCGTTATAAATGCGCGAAGACGAAGTAATTTACCTTGAAAGACATGCTGAGCTCACTGGGGTCTCATTCCGCCATGTGTGACTCCACTTTCCCTTTAGGAGCTCAGCGGTTTCAGGGATTTAGTGACTTGCTGAGGCACAGACACGAGTCTGACTGCAGAACAGCGACATGAGGTGTGTTTCATTCACCAGCCAACTCTCTCTCTCTCTCTCTCTCTCTCTCTCTCTTCTTACTTTACTAATTCCACTATATTTTTAAAACATATAATGAAAGGTAAAAATAAATTAATTACAAATGATACAGTTTTGTATGGTATTATGTGCAGTGGGGTTCAAAATTCTGACACTACTAGTGCATCTTTAAACATTTTGTGCAGAATTTTCCATTACAGTCCCACCCATATTTGTTTAACTTGAAATAATTAATTAGAAATGCAAAAATTTCTTTTTGTAAATAATGCAAAATATATTATTTTTGAGATATTGACCTTTCCTTGCATTTTTTTCTTGTTTTTTTTTTTTATAACTTTTTTCCAATATTCTTAAACTTCTTATTTCTTATTTTAAATCTTAAAATCTTATTTCTAGTTTTAAATAAATAAAAAAAAATTCCAGATTTTCAATGTGGTCTTAGATTTATAGACCACTTTGGATGTGCTGTGTATGTGTTGGGTTGTCGCTCTGAACCATTATTCTGTGTAGAATGCTACAACGAGTGTTGGGAGGGTAACTTTAAAAATGTATTCCGATACAGTTACTAATTACTTGCTAAAAAACGCAGTCAGTAACTTAATCTACTTACCACAAAATTAAAGTAATCTAACTGATTACTTTCCGTTACGTTTGGATTACCTCAATATCAAATATGCAGATGATGACAGCATTTTCTCAGCTGGAAGGCAGAACTTGCACTGTACTGTGATATTTTCCCCCTTTTCAATTGTATACATGGTATAAATTGTATCCTAGTATTCCGTTACTCGCCAAGCCTGACTACAAGAGACCCAATTAGAGTGGGGGTAATAACTAAAACTTCTTGAGGAAGCCAGGAAGTATTAACTACACAACGAACCCCTTTTCTAAATGTGTATGTTATGATTTGCCAAGCAAAATTTGTATGAATAAAGTTTCTAATTATAAATCTGTGACTGTCTCTCTCTCTCTCTCTCTCTCTCACACACACACACACACACACACACATTCAGGTAATACAGCATATAAAGGGTATCAAATGTTACCACAAAACACAACAATGGAAAAATCCTACACTCATAAAAAATACTTAATGGGGACCTGGCAAAGGGCATTTCTTCTTGAACAAGATATAAAAACATGCCACTCATGTGTACCCAATTAGCAATTTCTGTATCATCACTGTTTTATTATATAACCAAACAACATGGGTCCTTATAACTTCGAAATTAACTCTTAATATCTCTCAAAAAAAAATCTACAGCAAATCCTCAAACAGAACAGATGAGGTACAATGCGCATCGAAGATGAATGTTCATCACCGGACAGGCTCAAGTGTAATAACAGATTATTGCTGATGTCACCACCGTCCATGACATCATGTGCTGACATCTGCATTACATGTCTATAAACAACCCCATAGGATTGAGATATAGAAAAGTGCAGATCAGTCTGTATAATTTGGACTTTTATAAGCATGGATTTATTTGTGAATGGACCTTATATACAACATATCCATATGATTTTGGTGAAGATTTACAACACATTGAAGGATTTGGCGTAATAACATTTGTTGCTAGTTAATGTAGGGCCAGATGAAAACAGCTGAGAATGTCATATAATCTGAGAACAGCATTTGACGTGCAAATCTGTTTGAAGGAAATGGTAAATGGTATATCATTCACTCGAGCAGGGTGTTATTGACACACACAGCTTGTTATTTAAGGGCTTTCTGAGCCTAGGCCCGGCTTAGCATGGTATGACTAAGAGGACCAGGACAGTGAAGACACACCTTCTATATAGTGTATAAATATGCAGTATAGCCTAGTCTGGTGAGTTCTGTATGGGTTATCATCACCAGACACTCCTTTTAACAGTGCTCACAAAAACATGCCAGGTAAGCATGAAATCTGGTTCAAATTGTTTTTATTCACAGGTTTTGATTTTCTGTTAAATTTAAATGTCTATGTTGGAAAAAGAATATGTATAGGGCTTTTCCAACAACCTATAAATAACATAAATAAAGTAGTACATTTTCAATGCAATATAATATTAGACTTTTAATGTGGACTAATGAAATGTTAAAATTAAATGTTATTCTAAATGAAATTTTGCACCTTTCACATAAATATTCTTCTTGTAAACAGTTTTGCAAAACATGGTACTGTGGTACTGTGCTGATATGAGTGTATGCAGGGTGCTGCAGGGTTTTTTATTATTATCATTCCCTTGGTTTCATTACTGGGCTGAGAAAAAGTCCATCAACCAATAATCATCAGTCAGGAGCAGTGCAGTGGTCAGAATATGTAATGTAGGTTCTAATTGCAAAAGTGTACATTTACAAGATGGACCAACAGTGTGTGTGTGTGATAAGGTGACCAATAAAACCTGCTGTACCTGATACACTCATAATAGCATCACATACACTGCTGACACATTGGTTGTACATGCAGATGGACTACAGTCAGTAACAGTAACCTACAAAGTGATATATTTGGTAGAGTTAGGGTTAAGGTTAAGGTTAAGGTTCATCACAGCTGATGAAATGGCCAGTTAGTGTAGCTACAAGGCAGATGTTCCTAATAAACCCATAAAATAACTTTACATTTATACCACAGTGTTGTTGAATTCTATAATCTGATTAACTAATTAATTTTGTGTAACAGCAGCTCTTAAAGTAGCTCTGGCTTGAAGGCAAATCATAGGTTTATATTAGTGTGCTCATTTGGATATGTAAATATTTATATAGTAACAGCTATTTCACAGAGACTTCTATGACAGATGCGCCACATGTCCTATGACCTATTCTTAATACAAAATTTAAAGAATTAGTTATTATTTAAGAAAGAATAACATAATTATTCACATGGTAAAGTTTTCTTTAAGGAAATGTTTAGTATTTATGGAGGGAGACTCCAGTGTCAGAATTTTGTAACAGTCAGAGGTAAAGCTTTAACTTTAAATTATCTTTAAGGTGAGGATATTTATGTATTTATCACTCTGTTTGGGCAGATATGGGTCGAGTCCCTTGTATGGTTTTGGTTATCAGGACGCTGCTGGTCAGCCTCTTTGTGGGTGTACCGCTCTCAATGGCAGTAGAGTCAGAAGAGGAAGCACCGTCACAGTGGAAGCTCTGGAAAAGAACTAATGGAGTGGACTATGAAGAAGAGGTGTCTCTCTTAAAATAGATTAATATCAGTTAATATATAAGATAGATTGTGCTGTTATTTATACAGTGCACATATGCATGATAATTAACAGTACAAATACATGCTACAAGATAAACTGTACATCACTACCTACATTCTAGGTTTAGTTTCCACTTCAGCAGCAAGAAGAATTGAAAACTAATTCAGCGCATTGGAAGATGTAATGTCTTAAAACATTGTTTCTGTTCTTCTCTCTAAAGAGTGATGACATTAAAAGAAGAGCCATTTGGGAGAAAAACAAGAACCTGATTGAGGATAACAATAGAAAATTTTATATGGGCATGTCAAAGTTTACTATGGCAATGAACAAATATGGAGATCTGGTAAGTCATTATTTTATAGATATATCATGTCATGTTATTCAGTCTTGGCACAAAATGTAAAGACATGGATTATTTTGGTAACATTATTATAACCTTCATTAGCATCTGTATGTAATATTAATAAAATAACATGCTGTATGAATTTCCTTTCTTTTTTTAAATAAGGATGCTAATAAGCCAAATATAAAGAACACTGTCATTACTTACTATTAAGTCCAGTATTAAGGACCCATATGAACCAATACAAAATTCACAAGTTAATTATTTATTGGCATTTACTATCATGCTGTAATACATGTGCTAACTTGCATTTATTTATGTTTCTGTTAAGCCAAACATAATTTTTTTTCAATTAAATCTGCTTCAATTTTTGTAGACTCGGAAAGAGTATCGTCACTTACTGGGAGCCAAGGTACATGGAAATGCACACAAGAAGGGAAAGACTGCTAAAGCACACAAGCTACACTACCATGCTAAGAAACTACGGCTGACATCAGTAGACTACAGACAGATGGGATACGTCACAGAGATTAAAGACCAGGTGAGGTTTAACTCTTCTCATCTACAAAGGGCTGTTAGCCTTATATTATATTTTGTAAAAACATGCAGACACTTACTAAACATGAAATACGCAGAATATGTTCATGAGAACTTCACCATTCTTGGCTATCTGCCTCTGACATATGGTTCTGTTTATATATGTATGTATGAGTATATTACAAGTCTCTTGTCTTCTTACTCAGGGATACTGTGGGTCATGTTGGGCTTTCAGCACTACAGGAGCCATTGAAGGACAAATGTTCAAGAAAACAGGGCAGCTAGTGTCTCTTAGTGAGCAGAATTTGGTGGACTGCTCATGGTCCTATGGCACATACGGCTGCAATGGGGCCTGGATGGCCAATGCTTATGATTATGTGATTAACAATGGGCTGCAAGCCGATGCAACATACCCTTATACTGCAGTGGTGAGTGGGATTCTGAGAATTATGTTTCCTTCTACTAGGTGGCAATTGCACATTATGGAGTGATATCTTTTTCAAAAAATACCTAAACTATTCTTCAGACATAAAACATTATATCCTTGTCAAAGTTTTCCTAATGAACATGAAATACCTTTTCCATCACATTAAAAATCCTTTTACTATTATAGGTTTGACCAATGATTGATATCTGTAAATCAGAAATGGTGATGTTAGCAGTTTTTCCATTCCATTCCCTCCATTTCTTATTTACACTCATCCAATCATGGTTTTGAATGTTTTTTCTTTTCATAAATATTTCTAAAAATGTTTATATTCCTAATACTTGATTGGAAATATTTGGCACTTATATAGTATTGTGAACGATATTAATATTAATTAGAATATTACAATATTCTAAGTAGCAAACACCAGAGTCTTGCTTAGTTTCTTTAAATCACTTTTGAAATTTACTATTCTATTTTATCATTTTTCTCAGGACACACAACCCTGCTTCCATGACAGCAACAAAGTTGTGGCACAAATCAGAGACTACAGATTCATTCCCACTGGAGATGAACAGGCATTGGCTGATGCTTTGGCAACTATCGGTCCAATCACTGTAGCTGTTGATGCTGACCACCCGAGCTTTCTGTTCTATAGCTCAGGTGAGAGAATCAAAATTGTTCTTGAAAACTTCATGAGAATTTCTTTATGAATTAAAATGCAGGATCAGGTAAAATAAATAAAAAGTAAAACATGGAGGGTGTGCTGTTATAGGAAAATAGTCAATGATGGGGTGTGATGTAGCCTGAACGGAAGCAGAGATACTGTTACCACCCTTAAGTTGATTATTTTTCAATAAAAGCATGTCATGAATTATTTTATTCCTCTTATAACACAGCTATTTGTTTTAATAATGAAAATTAATATAACTTATTAATGAAAGATATGACATGCCTTTTATCCATTTGTTGTTACATTTAATATTATGGAATATCCACAAGAAAAGTTAGTTCCTGGTATCAGTTATGTTATAGCAGCTATCTCTTGAACTTAATCAGCTAACAAAATGTAGCATCACATTACTGAGAAACCAGTAAGCACAAACTCATCTGTTCTGAAAACTCCAGTGAAGAAAAACATACTGTTATAAAATGCTGGGGTATTGGAGTCTCCATACATAAATATTAAATAAATGTTCCCTTACAGACGTTTAAGTTTTCAGACACAGGAAAGTCTTCAGGGAAAGGGGCTCGCTGTAACATGACTACTGCCAATTTCAATTTCAAATTCAAAACGTTTATTGTCATATGTGCAGTAGAAATTACATTTCTCTGTGCAATTTTTTGGTCTTATTAACTTCAATGGTTTACAGGTGCTATAACACAAAAACACTGCTGTAGGACATGCTGTTTTTGGAATATACTCAATTTTGGGGTAATAACAATAATTCCATTTCACCCCAGGCCCATCATACCACCCAACCATTGATTATTTTCATTTTTATTTTATTTTCATTATTATCATTCAGCAGAATACCTATTATTTCTTGCATAAACCACCAAGAAATAATAACCACACATAATTATACTAGCTTATGAATAAGAAAGTTGAACAGTGTCCTAACTCACCAGGTATGTTTGTGTAATTTTAAAGAAAGCAATGCTGCATAAATAAAAATGGATCTTTCTTCCATATTAAAGTAATTTGAAATGTTCTGTTAGGGATCTTTGAGGAACCGAGATGTAATCCAAACAACCTGAGCCATGCAGTGCTTCTGGTTGGCTATGGCTCAGAGGGTGGCAGAGACTACTGGATCATCAAAAACAGGTCCTTCTTACTTTATTCATTCAGATCAGCTCAATCAGTATGTTTTAGAGTTGATCTGCTAAAAAACACCCAATCTAATGACGATCTTTGTAATAAGTGATTTTAGAATCAGGCCAAGAAAGTTTTGCACTACTATATTGCAATAAATTAAGGTTAGGTAAACTTAAGAGAAGAGAATGAGGATTAAAGATTAAAATATCTTGCAAAGTGTAAAAAATACAGTATGTGAATTATTTACAAAATGCACACTGAAACGTGATGTGTAATTGCATCTTTCAGAATATGCACATGATACAAGGACATTGGTACATGCTGTGTATCCTGTACACACTATAGATACATATGTAGCATGAGTTCTGTAAAGTAGGGAAAACATTAACACTCTGAAAACATAACCTAACCATCATTATTCAAGATCTTGTATTAGATTAGTTAAAGGTGCAATTTGTAATTTACAGTTTAAAAATTTACCAGTCTCCTCTAAAAATTGTTTCCTCAAAATACATAAATATCCAGTGCAAGAGAACTTCAGGATTAGAAAATTCCACAGCTAAAATTCTATATTTATTATTATCCTTGTTCTAACACACACTTTCTAAACTTTTGAACTATGTTAGAGGAGCATGAACGGAAAAAAACACTAAAATATACTAGTGAACGAGTCCAACAGTATTGAAAGATTGGAATTGTGGTGTTAGCGTGAACTGTAGTGTTAAGTCTAACTTTCTCTCTGTCATCAGCTGGGGCACAGGTTGGGGAGAAGGAGGATACATGCGCATGATCCGAAATGGCAGCAACACCTGCGGCATCGCTAGCTATGCTCTCTACCCCATTGTATAAGATTTTTTGTATCTTTCAATTAAAAAAGGGTTTAAATTATTATTTCAGTGTCCAGGATCGATTCTTTGTGTTGGAAATAAATAAATGACATTTAACTCTGGTGGAAAATATGCACCATAATATCTGGACTGGACTCTCAAACTCAATTTAGGAGCTCTGCTTGTGAAATGATAAAGTTAACATGAAATACTTAATTCATTTTGTATTCCATGGCTATCAAGCCAAACACTAGGCAGTCATAGCTATGCAAACAGGGTATTTTGAAGTAAGGTTTCCAAAGACTAAATATGGTAATGTTTTGAGAAAACAGCTCAAAAATGGACAAAGCTGTCAAATTTGAGTTTTACAGCTTACAATTTTCCAAAATCAGAGACAGCAAACAAGCGATATTACAAATGGCATTCAGGCTTTAGTGTCAATCCTGCACTTGATTCTGGATTTGGTTGTTACATCACCAGGGAGAGCCTCTGACTGTAGAGCTATTGGGGTGTTAATTCAGGCATAAATTGTACCTGGGTATTGTGGAGTTGTATTATGTAATCCTAACGACCTGTGCTCACAAGACTCTATCACTAAACATTCTTTCAACACAGTACTGTTTGCCTTTACTCTTATCTTTTTGAGGCTGGTTTATCTTAAGGTTGCTTTTAGCTTTTTCTTGCAACATTAATTGCCACTTGCTTGTATATTAGGGATCTAAATTTACTCCCAGATTTCTGTAAAGATTTATTCTGTAAAAACTCTGTTGTTCAATTAAAAAAAAAGGCATATTATGTATATACTCATAGTGAATCCCACCCCATAGCAATATGCAGCACTTAGTATGTAAACATGAATATTCACACCAAAGGTAGCCCGATGACATACTGATCAGTAAGCCAATTAATTACTGATATAATAAAAATACTACTTAAAATTACAGACCTTAGCTAATTTATTATCTATATGAGCAAACTAATTCTTACCAAGTTTCCTTTAAGTGATAACTATATATATCTTTCTTATAGCAGATTTCTATAATTTTTTTTATTGTGGTTATGTCCAACATTAACAAATGAAGACATGTAATTTTCATATTTTTCCCTTAAAACTTTTTATTTGTTAACTGCTTGTACCTGATGCAGAACAGGACATTAGCGATTTATGCTGGTTGTGGCATTACTGTGGTTTTATGCCACTTCTGTTCCAGATTTTAGGTTAAATTGTTCGTCTGTTCGTCTGTTGCCTCATCTTTAACCACAAAAGGTGACCACATGAAAGTAAAAACCTCCAGCTCAGGTCACTTTTTTGTCATTTGCAGGATCTCAGTCTCAGCTGAATGAACAGCCTAGATTCCCTGTGAACCTTACTCACAAGATTAAAAAAAAACCCACAGAATAAGGCATTGGGCTTCTCTGCATGCTTTACAATGTTAGATGCAGTGCAACTGATCTGAAATGTTTTTATTTTTCCCCTTTCATTCACAATGGTTAGGTTTTGCTTTGGGTGCTGATCCTGGATCAAATATTCTACTCTGTGTTTATCTTACATTCTCTCACTCCCACCACACCCACATTGTACATACATACAGTCAGTTCAGAAATTACAGAGCCAGAGCAAACACCTTCCCTCTGCCATGCTTCACCCTTGAAAGCTTTGTCACCTGACATTAAGCAACATGCTGGAGTGTTGTGTCTGGTTTGGGTATGTTTGGGGAAATTGGGAACATTTAACACTAAACATACTTTGCTTTCCCACAGTGCTGCACCAGCTTCAGATAAGCTTTATGTCTGCCATAAGGGCTAGACACTACATTTTATTTCTATTATCTGAAACAAATCAATTTTATTTTGGTTGAATTGATTGTGATATACAGTACACTGCAATGACCAGTTTTGCAGAGCAATTAATCCTCATGCTGGTACACTTTGTGTTTTTTTGTTATAATGATTGTAGACTGAAACTCATTTAAGTGCAATATGGAGTAGGTAAAATAAACAAAGTTCTGTAGGTTGCACAAAGATTAACACATCGACATTAAAAAAGATCTATCCCTCACCTGATGCCATACCTGTAAAAACATATAAGAAACTCAGTCTCTGCCATGCTTTTATACATTATGCTTTGCTATCAGCACTGAATGAACATGCAAGTAGATAAAATGTGATCTTTGAACTTGGCCCAGCCCAAATCAGTATTTGCATGCAAGAAGGAGACTGTTGGATGTGTGCAGTTTGTATAAATTACATTTTTCACATAATTGACCTTAGGAGTAGATGTAGAAACCCAGAATTTGGCACTTTCTTTTTTTCATTTCTCCATTCTGGAAGGGGATATCAGTGCTTCTTCTTGGAGATTGCAGGAATTATGAGCTATTTGTGGTTCCTGCTGCTATGCAGTTTGGCCGGATCAGGACTCTGTGTCAAAGACCATGGATCACAACCCAGTCAGGTACAACTAGAGCACAACCAAGAATATCCAAGTCTTCATTCTAGAAAATATTGTGATCCTACATACAACAACCACACTGGAGGGGATATACAGGTAAGGAGCTATATGAAACATTATCAATTGAATGAAGGCATGTATTGGTGCAAAAATGTCTGAAGAATTGTAGCTCAAGAGTATTTTGCAATCTTATAGGATTACAAATCTATAAAAAAAAAAAAAAGAGGAAAGCTCTTAACAGCGTGAAGCAGGGCAGCTGCTAGAACATAAGAAATTGGGTTCATTTGGGGTGATAAAGCTCCATGTATACCTCTGTTGATGTCAGTGTTATTCAGTATAACTGCACCAACCATTTCTGGTGTTTCCAAATCGAAGCTATCTATAACCATTCAATTTCTTGACCTATTATTCATCCTAAAGCAAATTCTTCAGCAATTGCTATTAATTATTGAGTAGCTACAGTGAAATTAATTGAGGCAGTGTATAAATACAGGAGGAAGGAATATAAATCTAGACCAGTAGAGGTTGATCTCAATATTTGATATGTCTCTTGAGGTTTATTCTGCTATCCCATAATATGAAACTTTTCTTACTGCATGAAGGATTCAGGATTAACATCATAATGTTCTCAGTTATTCACTAGAAACTTAGCTTTCCTAAATAAAATTGTGCTGCTTTTCAAGTTGCACATGAATATCCCTTCAAGTTGTAAATATAAGTGCACATGCCTTTTAGTTAATTGATGGGATTGTGGAATTACTCTTGTAATATAAGTGAAAGTCTTTGAGCAGGAAGTAGAAAGGTATGGACATACATACATATACACACACACACACACACACACACACACACACACACAGACAGACAGACACACACACACACACACACACACACACACACACATATATATATATGCAATTCCCACAGGTTTTCCTAGACAGTTACCTAGCACTACTAACTAACTTGACATAAGTTATCAATAAATGCTATAATCTTCCCTAAAATAAGCTACACTGACTGCAATCTCTATAGTACAGAGATTGTAACAGAGTACTGACTGTAATCTCTACAGGACTGTGGCCATGGTCAGTACAGGGTGAGACGGGGACCATACAGAGGACAATGTGTCCCCTGTAATTGCAATGGCCTCTCTCATGAGTGTGACCAAAACACGGGGAAATGCTTGGTGAGAGCCTTCATCTTTTTTTCAGTGCCATACCCAATTTCAATCCTATTTTTCCACTGTTGACAGGATGCAGGCAAGAATGCAGGAAACTTTTCTGACAGTCTTCAAGTTGATTTAAGGAAGTGGAACTGTTTTGATGAAAAACAAGTCCACTACCATGTGGCCTTTTATATATTTCTCCCATTATCAACAATAAACATTACATTTTATTCAGCTGATGCATACTATTAAAGAATACTACTCATATATTAAAAAAAAAAAGTTAGGGTTGATAAAACGTTAGGGTTGATTTTTTAAAGGGCTGATTTAAGAGCACAGATTCTACATGTTAATGTGAATTTTAGGTAATGGACAATGACATTGACAGAATCATTTTTTGTAAATATCGTAAAAATAATTGTGATAAGTTTTGCAAATAGGAATTTGGATTTCCAGTAATCAGGTGTCCACAACACATTACTAGTCTAGTGACCTTTTTCATAATGCATATTTGCAAAGGCTGGTAAATTTCTGACAATGATTCGTAAACTATATATTGTGTAGCTGTATTGCCTCTTCTGGTTGTGTAGAATTGCCAGTTAAACACAGCAGGGGATCACTGTGAGCGGTGTGCTGAGGGATACTATGGCAACACTGCTCTCAGGACCTGCCGACTGTGTCCATGTCCCTTCTCACATCTATCTCAGAGGTAAGTTCATACCACAACAAACACACACACACATTTTCTTAATACACACACCATGTGGCCAACTGTTAATAATTATCATCACAATCACACAGATCACACTGAAAAGTGACTGTTCAAAACATTTTTTGTGTGTGTTTCTACAGTTTTGCCATCGGTTGTCTGCATGTTGGTGGTCACTTTGAATGTCTGTGCAAGGCTGGTTATTCTGGGACCCGCTGTGAGAGGTGTGTTTAGATCTTAAAATTCATCAAGACCTAAAACAAAATCTATTTGCTCTGAACAATCTCTAAACTTCCCTCTAACTTCTGCCAAAGACATCTTTTAAATATCTTCATGCTCACTGAATCATCCCTCCTTCCACAGGTGTGCCATTGGTTATTACGGTGACCCGCTAACAGATGGAGGGAGTTGTCACCTCTGTGACTGTAATCATGGATATATCTGTGACCCCGTTACAGGGAGTAGGCAATACTGAGATCCTGAATGAGTCTGATATTACGCTGAGCATGATCCTTTTTAAATACAGCTGCATTACTGAATTGTGACTTTAAACCTGATGTTTTTCTGTAGAATGTGAATCTCCAGATGTGCCGAGTACTGATGATGACTGCCAAGGTACGTGTTCATTTTCTGGCACATAAATGGAAAGTGTGGAATTCAGGCAAGAACTGGAGTACTGAAGGGTCACAGTCAAAACTTAAGATGCAGTGTTTTACACAGTGGGTTACGCTGCTTTTAATGCACCTCATTGCCAAGTCCAATAAATAACTGTTAGATGAAGGATCTAGTCAACAATACTGGATACTCAAAAACTGAACTGACTCAATAGGAATTGTGATTCCATGCTTCCTATTCAAAATAGTGAAAATTTGACAGTTTAATCTATTTATATGGGTAAATGCAAGTATGAGAGTGGGCAAAATGTAATTTTTTAAATTTAGTTTAATAGTTGTCTGGCAGACATAAAGGTTCAACAAGCAGAAAAAGAAGAAAATAATATACTGGATGCTGCAACTGTAACATCGCAAGCCATTGAGGCAACGCCAGTCACCTCACAGGCGGAGCCGCGGCCAACCCGGGGTCCTAATGTAGGCCAGTCGCTAGGCGAAGATCACGTGGCCGCAATCGGGGCAGACGCGTCGCAGCTGTGAGCCGTGCTTACAAGCTACACAGCTCGGCACGCGGGCATTATATGTTGCACGTCACGCTGCCGGAGCTGAAAAGAAAAGAGATATATTTGGGTTTAAAAAGAAACGGAAGAAATATTTTGGTTGAAAAGAAATGGGAAGGGGATCTGTTATATTATTATATCATATATTGTTTTATATATTATATATTATGTATTATATATTATATATTTTATATTATATATTATATAATATATTGTATTATATTATATTATTATATAAAGTGAAATTGTCACTTCTCATTATTTAGTTAGGGAAAGCTTTATTGAGGGACAGACTTTCATTCCAGATTGACAGACAGGGGCTATAGCTCAGCGGACTAATTCCCCTAATTCACTAATTCCCGCCTGGTTGCACAAGCACTACATCACAATCTTATCTAGGGGTTCCCCTACCACGTACCACCTTGGGAATCCCTCCCATAACAGCAACTATAACCAAAAAACATGATTCATTCCGAATCCTACTAATGGATTTACTAATTCCGAACTACACATGTCAGCCATAGGCAGATTTACTCGCTGGAATAATGAACATGCACAGCTGACAGATGATCTTTTCAGCATCAGGAACATGCAAAATAATGTGTAGTACAAAGTCATCACATAACTCTCCTGTTATAAGTAGCAACCACCTTGCTGTTAAACATAAAAAACACACTTTGTTCAGGGATCTACCTACACTAAACACTGCACCCTTGTGCAGCAACAGCCCTTCATGTGCACTTCTGCGATGTAAGGGGATGTCAACAAGGGCATGTTGTAAACAGTATTAAGATACAGAGCAAGACTATATCAGTGTGGCTTTGGTTTTACAGGTTCACTCTCAAAGTGAAAACATCATCTACTGCTGTCAGTAGCTACAAGAAAGAATCTCAAATCTCCACTACAGAAAGTTAAAATGCAAATGTAAAGGTTCAGTGAGGATTTAAATTTCCCTTTAGCAGATGGAGCATATAGCTTGAGTGCATTTTCACTGAAGTCTTAATAATGAATCACTTGGACCATTATGGATTGTAAACATGCCTGAGTACAATATGATCTTTCAATATTTTTAATGTTTGCTTCTTACAGAGTGTGATAGTTGCTTTCAGACATTAATGGATGATTTAGAGGCGATGGATGATGAGCTCACCATCCTCAGGGCCCAACTCAAGTTTCATAGAAATATCTCCATAAGTCTTATCGCTCTGAGAAAACTAGAAGATGACATTATTGCTACTAAGGTAGATAAAATTTCACCATTTCATAGGACATTTCATAGACTTGATTATTCCAAAGTATAGAAATGTTCTGATGTCAAATCTCACATTCAGAAAGTTTATGTTTCATCATTTCAGGAGCTAATAAAGAATTACAGAGAATCTGTTCAAGTGCTAAAGCAAGAGGTGAATGAACTTGAAGCAGATATGGATGGTGTCAGAAAAGATATGATGAAACTTAAGATTAAGGTATATGTACTGCTATACTTGGATTTTTGGACACTGTGATAAGAGAAAGCTAGAGGCTGAATATGTTTATTAAAATGTTAAAGATACACTTCTTAAAAGGGTTCAATAATGAGTTACTCTTATACACTCAGTCACAAAAAAAAGGTAAGCACTCATAAGAAATGGTCTGATTTGGGTGTAATTCGGCACACGTGCAGACTAGCGATGGGTATGTAAATGATTCGATTTGCAAGGAGTTGGCATGTCTAGTCACCTGACACAGAGGATGCCTCATAGACACATCAGACAGTATTACCAGCACTTGATGGAGTTTGATAGGGGTTGCATAGTGGGTTTGCATGAGACTGGGTGGTTGTATCATGCAATTGCCTGGCATGTGGTTCATACACACTCATTGTGAAGGTTGACCCAGACCTAGTGCCAATCTGCAGGATCTCAAGGGCCAGTTACAACAGCTGAGGACCGACTTGCTGCAGGAGAGGGTACAACGGCTGTACAACTCCTTTCCGCACCATATCACCACATGTATCCAGGCCCCAGGGGGTTTTCACACCCTACTGACATGGGACCAGTAGTGTGCCCATACTGCTAACTTTGTTCTCCGTTTGATCTGATATTGTAATCACTGCGTTACAGTCACATGACCTTTCACCATATGCAGGTTTATTTAATTTCCACCACTCCCTATGGGTGCTTAACTTTTTTGTCACTGAGTGTATATAGTATATATATACTGTTACATACTAAATATAGTTACTGATTAATTAGACACACCAGTCTAAACTGAAAAAGTCAAAAATAAAGAAATAGGTACGAGGGCTAGAAACTGGGTCGCTAAAAACTATGACACAGAAAATCACCTAGAATATAGATACAATACAAACAATTGTGTATATTTACAGGACAACATGACAGCAACCTAAATTATTAGCTATATAACCAAGCATAATGGTGCCTTAGAGATGCCTTATCTTTGGATGGTTAAGTGTTCTTATCTTCCTAAAGGGGTCTTTTCTGAATGGGAAACCTTCTCTTGTTTTATAAAGAACCTTAGGTTCCACCAAAGGAACAAACTTACCCCTTTTCCATCAACAGGGAACAAGTTCTTGAACATGTTCTGTTCAGAATTCTTTGAACCTTGGTGCCAGCTGGCAAGCCAGCAACCAGCCCTCGTTTCCACCAATTTTGAGTGGAAGCATTGTAATCAAGGATGGAAATCAATGTAATTAATGGAAGGCATTGCACAATGCACATCAGAAAACAGTACTAAACAGTAGTAGAAAGATAGTGGTTTCCATTGTGTTTTCCATTGCTGTGCTCTGCTTCCACTCCAAACTAATGACACACCCACTGATGTCATCACGGTTTGCACTGGAAAAATCTTTTGGTTCCAGCTGGTAACTTTTCATGTTCCGAATTTACTCTTGGTCAAGATGCTCTGAAAGGTTCAAATTTCATGTGTGAACCAGAACAGAACCTGTTTCCTGTTGGTGGAAAATGGGTATCTAAGACCACTATAAGGTTTCAGATTCAAGGTTTCAGATATTGTTTACCACCCTGAAGTTGATTATTTTCCTATAACAGCACACTCTGATGTGTTTTAGTTCTCTTATTAATAATACAATATAGCAATAATTTTTGGCCATGAATGTTATACATTTTACCCATTTATAATTTAATATATATTATATATAATATGATATGGGCAGCACAGTGGTGCAGTGGTTAACACTGTCACCTCACAGCAAGAAGGTTCTGGGTTCGATCCCCGGGTCACCCAGGGTGCCTTTCTGTGCGGAGTTTGCATGTTCTCCCCGTGCATGCGTGGGTTTCCTCTGGGTGCTCCGGTTTCCTCCCACAGTCCAAACACATGCAGATTAGGTCAACTGGCTACTCTAAATTGCCCATAGGTTTGAATGCGAGCATGTGTGGCTGTTTGTCTGTGTTGGCCCTGTGGTGGACTGGTGACCTGCCCTGGGTGTACCCCGCCTCTCGCCCGAAGGTGCTGGGATTAGCTCCAGCTTCCCCGCGACTCAGATGGATAAAGCCGTATAGATAATGGATGGATGGATGGATAATATAATATACATTATAGTTTAATGTTGTGGCACATCCACAAAACAAGTTAGTCCCTGGAACATCTAGAAATACTCATTTCCTCACCAGCCTGTTTTTATCCTTCTTAAAGTTAATAAAACAATAAAACACAGCCTATCTATATATTCTTTAAAATGGCTATCCAGTACTCTTAAGGGTATACGTTGAGCAAATAAAGTAGAACCCCATTGGGAAGCTAAAAACCATTAAGAATAACCATATCTGTTTAAGAATATTAAGAATTAAGAAGAACTACCATATCTGTTGTGGGCTTCGGGTTTAGACAAACCAATAAAACGCAAATGCCCCCCTTGAATGTTAAAATTTTGTTAATCAGGCAGATCAAACTTCTTTAACCAGTAAGGATTTACTAAAGGATTTGATCAAAACACACAAAAAGGGCCACAACCTGCTCACTGACACTGAAGAACTTTTAAAAAGAATACAAGGTAAGTCAGAAGAAGTAAATTTTTTTTTACTTTTACCTTTATATTTAGAAGTGGCACATTTTTATTGTTTCAGATTCTTGATAAAAAATTCAGTGCTATCCAACTGTTTTTCAAACTCATATCTTGAAGTTGTAAATCAAGATGATTCTGTTTTACTGAAGTGTTCCTTACATTTAAAAAGTCATGTTTATGACTGACCTAGTACATGTTTAGAATTCCTGGAACAGCTGAGGATTTCACATGGTATGGACATCACTCTGTCCAGCAAGGAGCTGGCTGGCATGCTGAATGAGGCACACCGGATGGTGGAACAGATGCAAAAGCAAAACTGTAATGTGCAGCAGAGGCTGGCTGAGAATGAGCTCTGGGAAGCACAAAAACGTGAGTTTTAGTCGTTTGGGTTCAGGTTCAAGTTGAGAGGTTTGCCCTTGTTTTAGGACACTGCTATTAGACATTATTAGGCATGTAATTCTTTTTAAGACTAAAATCTTCCCCAATCAAATTTATGCTCTTCCTGCTAACTGTAATTGCTAACACCACATTCAGAATTTATTTCATATTTGTTTTCTTTTTTAATTAATGAATGTATTTATTTTTAACCTTTTATTTTGTATGTCCCATTGGACCATGCCATTCCTTTAGAACAAATAGAAATACAATTGTAACATTTGTTTCAAAATATGTGAAAACTTCCATTTTTTAATGGCAAGTACAAATAGAAATATCAGGTAATATGTGAACATATGAAGCTCACACACATTTTAATTTTACCTAAATACTCCAGAGAGAAAATAACACTTTTTTTAACTTCAGATTAAATATCAGATTTAATTTTAATTGTTTGCTATAAAATAAGCCATGGCCATCTTGGAAGCCATGAAGTATTATTATTTTTTTAAACCAATTTGGCTACTTTGTGTCCAATGTGTCTTGTCCTCTGCTCCTTCACCACTGAAAATGTTCATAAAGTGAGCATGGATGACCTGCATGACCTCTGTTAGTGTTTCCCATTTTTGACCACTAAATGCAAAAATAACTAAATGGGGCAGTGAGCATGCTCAACATCTACAAACGGGAGCAAATCAGTGGAACATTGGCTTATACCTTTCAAATTGCAATGGGTTTTTTAAACATTGGTAACGCAAAAGAGATACTTTGTATTTCACAGGAACTTAAATTGTACAGAGTAGTGAATTAAGATTAGCATTTATTATATGTATATGGAGATGCACTGCCCCTGCGCCTACATACAAGCCACCTGCCCCTACATACAAGCTACCACTACAATACACTCTACAACCAACATTTTCAAGCTTAAAGACCTTCTTATGGTGAATGTGTGTCTTTTCCACAGTCTTAGACTACATCATGAACAATTTGACCAGACCTCTGGATAGTGCCCAGGATACTGTAGAAAAAATTGGTCAAGACCTGATGTCCTGGAACACAGGTCTTAAAGAGTTAGAGGAAGCACTGAAATGGGCAGAAAAAGCTGTAAACAAAACAATTCTCATGAATGTTGGCAATGAAGACATTCTGTCAGATATTATGGTACTTATATTTGTTCTTCATAAGGTTTTAAATAATGACAGTTATTCAGTAAGCTGCATTTCACTGACTGTATCATGTCCTCAGAATTATCGTATGATGCTTAAGAACAAGCAGGATGACATCTTGTCTGATCTGGCAATGATTAGCGGAACACTGAAAGACATAAAGGATCTTCAGAACATGATGAACAACCTAAAAAATGTAAGAGTCTGGTATTGTAATGTAATCAGTGTAAAATACGTCACAGTGTTTGAGTTTGGATGTCTGGGGCACACAAACTTAGCTGGCATTAATTTAGCATGAGTTATTTGCAAAGTTTAACTTTTAACATTTTTAGGACTGTGCCAAACATGCAGCTGAACTGGATGGAGTAATGAAACAGCTGAACCAGAAACTTGATGAGCTTTCTAAAGCCACTGCCATGGACGTTATCGTCAGAGAGGCAGAGGAGCATGCACAGGAGCTCATGGAGCTTGCAATGCATTTTCAAATGTAAGTTCACTTGTGTGAGTCATGGGTGTTTTATATGTGCTGTTACAGAAACATTAGTATTTTGTTACAGGTATTTTCTATAACATTTTGCAATAGGTCTCTTCTAAATTTCACCAACACTTCAGCTGTTCATAAAGCAATAGATATGATCATTGCTTTTGGAGACATTATTAACGCTATCAAAGGAGCCGAGGCAGCAGCTAATAAAGCCAACAGAGCTGCAGATCGTGCCTTAGCCGTGAGTACAACTGTGCAAAACAATGTCTGTCAGTATAATTAGTTTGTCAGATGATTTATAATGTGGCAGAACCTTTTATTTGTTTGTCTTCATGCTTTGAATAGGATGTGAGAGCACAAGACCTGACCAAAAAGGCAGAAGAACTAAAAAATTCTGCACACAATCTAGATGAAAAAGCTAAGGAAGCAGAAAATATTTTGAAAGGTCTTCTTGTTTAATTTGTTATTGGTGATAAACTTTAGTTAATGCTAAAGGGCAAATCACAGGTTTATATAAAAAGCACTCATTCTAATACTTTTATTTAGAGATTTTGTTCCACATAAATAGATTCTTAAAAAATGTGTTTACATAGGATTTATAAATAAATATGCTATATATCAGAAACTCAATAAACTTATTAAATGTAATTATAAGTGGATAAAAAAAAGTACAATGTGTCATTCTTGGCAAACTAAAAAAAATAATATTGAATTGCACTGTTATAGGAGGAGTAAAACCCTGTAGGGTGAGTTGTTTTTGGAAAATTATCAGCTTTGACATTAATTATTTTCCTATAACAGCACATTCCCTCATGTTTTATTCCTTACTCATTAAATTACTCATTAAAAACCTCATTAAATTCACTTTCTTAAATGCAATATTCAAACATCAGTTTAACATTCTCTTCCCTGTTAAGTCATCAGCACTATACTAAACTTTTACATTAGTCTGTGTTTTTAAAATCTCTACCTATTGTTTTCCATATTGACCTTCAGAGGCTACAGAAAAATATGATGACATTAAACAGCACCTGGACATGGCAAAGGACAAAAAAAGGAATATGCAAAAAGATATCCAAACTCTCCAGGATGAGCTAAACATAATCAACCAAGGTGAGATGGCTGGCCATAAGAAAAACTTTAATTTCAATTTAGCCATTTACCTAATATAAAAAATATGCTGCCGGTTTAACAAGACTTTGAATTCACTTTTTTGATTCAGATCATATTGGTGACATTCTGAAACAAGCTAAGAATGCTGTCCAGGCTGCCAACAAATCAGTCACCAACGATACAGCATGTTTAAGGAACATTAGTGAGGAATTGGACAAGATCAATATAACCAGCAGTGAATCAAACGTGAACAACATACTCGACAGCATCAACAAAACATGTGAGACTACAGATATTCCAAAAATATATGGACATACAATACAGTATATACAAAAATAGTTTATTGTAATATTATTGTTAAATTGCTAAGGGATGTGCATCTAATTAGGACAAAGAACATCTGTCTAGGACAAAGTTGCATATTCAGAACATTTGTTCCTTGACCATGTACTGACCTTTTGGTATTGGCTTCATATTTGTTTTATAGTTCATAATATCAAGTGATTTGGTCAAAATAACAATGCTATAGTGATGATTTAACTCACTATGAGCTAGATACGATTAATTAAACCTACATAAATTACATAGATCAAGCTCACTCAGAGGTATTGAGTGGTTGGGGTGTTAGTGCAGTTGTTACCCTGTGCCAGGCATCAGGGATTCCCCTACTAAAGAAAATTGCTAATGTGTATATTTTTTGGGTAAACCTTGTATTTCTTGTCAGTGGATGATCTGAACACATTATTCCCCAATGTGACGAATACTTTGGCTGAAATGGAGAATAAGAGCAGCCAGCTGCCCAACAGAGCCAACATGTCTGATAGCATTATGAGAATCAAAGACATGATCGAGAGAACCAGAGAACTGGCCAACACAGTAAGTACTAACATTGTATGCTGTAGCATATTTCACTAAAAATGTGCAACAATGTAAAATTTCATTTTTGTCAAATGGCAGATTATTTTGAACTTTTCTGGAACATGACAGCACTATAAAAAGTCTTAAGAGAAATACAAAGAATGGTATAAAGACGTGAGACTGGGGCTGATTTCTTTCTAACCCAGACTGTAGATTCAAGCAGCCAATCAGTGACAGCCAGGTGATAACACTAAATGACATGTTCCCTAGATTTGCTTACCATTCATGCTGATATGTTTCATCCCTTGTCTCTGACACATCCATAAACATCACCAACAGTGACCGGAGAGGCCCATTTGAAATGGGGCAGCGGTAGCTCAGTGGTTAAGCCATTGGGCTACTGATCAGAAGATTGTGAGTTCAAATCCCAGCACTGCCAAGCTATCACTGCTGGGCCCTTGAGCAAGGCCCTTAACTGCTCACTTGTATAATTGAGATCTGTAAGTCACTCTGGATAAGGGTGTCTGCCAAATGACATAAATGTAAATATAGTTGTC
Source organism: Notoglanidium macrostoma (assembly GCA_030068235.1). NCBI lineage: Eukaryota > Metazoa > Chordata > Actinopteri > Siluriformes > Auchenoglanididae > Notoglanidium > Notoglanidium macrostoma. The sequence continues at coordinate 10,818,721 of JAQQZR010000007.1, forward strand.
AGTGTAATGAATATGAATGAGGTGGATTATTCACTCGATAATTATTTTCCCAGAAAATGACTAAGGCATTGTAGAGATTTAAATTTATGATCTCCTGACTCATCAGCTTTTCTTTTACTTCAGATTAGGGGACCTATCTTATTCTCTGGTGAAAGCCACATAGAGCTGCGTCCTCCTAAAAACCTGGTTGATCTACGTGCCTTCACTGCCATGGATATGATGCTCCATCGGCCCACAAAAGAGCCTCCTGGAAGGGAAGACAGGCGCAGTCGACGCCAGAGTAGAGAGGAAGAAAATCTGTTCGTTCTTTACCTCGGAAACAAGAATGTAATGTGGCTCTTTTTCATGTAGTTCAGAATATGTGCATGAATAATATATAATTATACAAAATCAAAACAAACCCTGTTTTAACACATCTGCACATCTAGTTAAGGACTTTTAAGACAACCTTTGCGTTGTATTTTATGCCATGGCACCGCTGAATTCTCAATTCTGACTGGTCAAAAACATAATGTCCCGTACATGTTTAATAATGAGGTTATTGTGTCCAGTGCTTTGTAACGTTCAGTAATTTTTCCATCATGGGAAAGTTTAGGCTTTCCAGTTTCTGAGTAACATGGGATGCTGTGTTGTTTTTTTTAGCTTATTAACTTCAAGAGATATAAAAGAGAAAGACTAATGAGAGAACCACCGTTGACAGCTGCTTTAATGTGTAAATGATAACAGGAACTAACTTGTTTCATGGACGTTCCACAAAATCAACTACAGAACAGATATTTAAAAAATCAAATGTCTTTTAAACATTATAAATGCTAATTGTTGAAAAAATTTTCCTCATCTAACTCTGGCTCTTGTAAAACAGTCAGTAAGTTTGTTAATGACATTTGCAATATGACTGGATAATGATTTAACATGATTTTCTTCCTAATTTTACCAGATTTTATCTCAACATCTCAACAAGTGTTAAACACAAAAAGTATAACAAACACGTCACATGTATCTCAACTTGATGTTTGATGTATTATGTAGTTTGATGTTTTGCTGACTCCTGATTGACAAGAATAAAAATAAGCTGTTGTTTATAATCTGTTCCCATCCAGATGAAGAGAGACTTTATTGGAATGGTGGTTATGGATGGTGTCCTATATTGTGTGTACAAACTAGGGGGCATAACCTACAAAATTAAGACTCAAAAAATTACGCAATCTAACATTAATGGCTCCTTTATGGACAGAGTGGACTTCCGTAGGTAAAATCAATTCACATGCCTAATCTGGGAATATTTGGATAGTGTGCCTTCCAGTTACAGTTTACAGTGTATTTGTTGAATGTCTTGCATTCTTTTTTGGTTATGTTCCTTAATTAGAATTTACCAAGATGCAGAAGTCATCTTTACCCAGCATTACAGCTCAGCTGAACCCAAGAAGCTGCCAAAAATCACAAATCAACCAAATACAACCGTGAACTTGCTGGATCTGGGCAGTGATGAGGTTGTTTTCTATGTGGGAGGATATCCAGATGACTTCACTGTAAGCCCATTTCACCTGATATTTGATTAAGAAACTTGTTTACTGTTAGGCAGCACAAATTTATTTGTACTTTCATCCTTTCCTGTATTTTTTTCTTATTTGTTTCTGATTATTTACTTATTATTATTTATTGTTCTTTGTTTCAGCCACCACTGGAGCTCCAGTATCCCAAATTTAAAGGATGCATTGAGTTTACCACATTAAATGAACACACTCTTAGTCTATACAACTTCCAGCACGCCGTCAACATAAAAAATACAGACCGATGTCTAAGGTAACTGGAAATATTCCTGCCGCTTCACTCTGACTTAAATATTTCAATTCTAATGTTCAATAACAGGTAGCACGGTGGTGCAGTGGTTAGCACTGTCGCTTCATAGCAAGAAGGTCCTGGGTTCGATCCCCAGGTCACCCAGGGTGGGTGTGCAGAGTTTGCGTGTTCTTCTTCAATGCGGAGTTTGCATGTTCTCCCTGTGCATGCGTTTCCTCCGGGTGCTCTGCTTTCCTCCCACATTCCAAAGACATGCAGATTAGGTCAACTGGCTACTTTAAATTGTCCATAGGTGTGAATGTGTGCGTGTGTGGTTGTTTGTCTGTGTTAGCCCTGTCGTGGACTGGCGACCTGCCCAGGGTGAACCCCGCCTCTCGCCCGAAGATGCTGGAATTGGCTCCAGCTTCCCCGTGACCCAGATGGATAAAGCGGTATAGATAATGGATGGGTGGATGGATGTTCTATAACATTGCCTTTCATTGTCTCTTTTAGAGGCGAGACCCGAGAAGTGGCAAAATACTTTGATGGAACAGGTTATGGCAAGATCAATGTGGTCAGCAGTAGATCTGTCAAGTTCTTTGTTCTTAGTCGACAAGAGAACGCCTTGCTGCTTTTTATGGGAAACGAGGTGAGCTAGGAAATGCTTTTAATTGTAGCATTTTCATTAGAATCATGATAAACTAAAGATTATTCCTAGCTGCATGAATGCCTCTATTTTTTTGGAGAATTAAATGCAGCTTACAGATGTAAGGGATAAATGTTTCTATGAAGCATCTACATGCCAACTGCACAAATATTTAGGGTGTAAAATTTATGTAGTGATATACAATATATCATACCCTCACCAGGTGCATAATTATGGTGTTCTGCTGTAGCCTATCTGTCTCAAGGTTTAATGTGTTTTGCATTATGAGATACTTTTCAACTCATCACAGTTATAAAGAGTGGTTATTTAATTTACTGTAGCCTTCCAGTCAAGCCATTCTTTTCTGACCTTTCACATCACCAAGGCATTTCTGCCCATTGAGCTGAGTTCACTGGATGTCTTTTTGTCTTTGGCATGTGAAAATTATCTGAAGCTTTTGACCTGTATCTGTCAAGAATACAAAGAATTTCTGTTTTTCACAGAACTCTCATGTCACTATTACTGTTGAAAGAGGTTATGTTGTTTTGCGGAGGACAGATAATAACCAAACGCAAATCCAAAGGAGTGAAGGAAGAGTTTTTCCTGTGGTAAGCTCTTAGATGTTGAGTAGTTTTTGCTTTATGACAAAAAGCTGTATGCCTTTTGATTTTATGATATCACATATTATTACTTCATTTAGTTCACAGAAATAACAGGCTCTCTTTAAAATTAAATATATCAATATGCATTTTTATCTATTTATATTGTATGGTTTGTATGTAAGTATACTACGATCTCATTCTAAAGGTGACCAGTGACTTGCTCCTTGCAGCCAATTCTGGTAATTGTGCTCTGCTGCTTCTGTTAGACCTTCTGTTAGATGCTTCTGTTAGTGTAGCATTTGACACCATAAGTCATGATATCCTTATGGCTTATGGTTGGCCTGCAGGATAATATGCTTTACTGGTTTAGGTCATGCCTCAGTCACAGAATTTTCATTCCTCCATTGCTACCATTGATTGTGGTGTCCCACAAAGATCTGTATTAGGGCCTGTCCTCTTTTCACTTTACTTGCTCCCACTCGGAATCATTACTAAAAAAAACCCATCTCAGTTCAGGTATGTAGAGGACGCCTAGCTCTATATTCCTTAAAAACCAAACAATCCAGGGACACTATACACTCTCAACATGTTCATTTAGAATAATAAGACTGGGATGACACAATTTATTTCAGTAAATGAAAACAAATCACTTTGGCCCATCCAAAAATAAATTTTTACTGTTAAATAATTTAGGAGTATTGGCACAATAGAAGAACAATTGAAGAACCTTGGTGTTTTATTTGACCTCAAGTTCAATCTGAAAATCAATTCTGTGGGTAAAAGCAGATTAAAAGCAATTTCGAAAATTGAATCTTTTCTCTCATCCCAGGATTTGGAAAAATTTATACATGCTTCCATTTCATCTCACTTACATTACTGTCCTTCACTGTATTTCAGTATCAGCAATTCTGCTGTCAATCGTTTACAGTTACTTCAAAATGCAGCTGTGAGAATACTCACCATGAAAAGAGAACACATTGCCCCGGTTTTGTTGTCACTGCACTTTAAAGTATTACTGTTTACTTTTAAAGCTTTTAATGCTCCAGCTCCATGATACATCTCTGACCTGCTGTGCCAATACTCTGCTCTCAGGTCTCTGAGGTCTTGAGACCAGTTTACTCCCTCTGTTACAGTTTTTAAATTAAGACTAAAGACTAACTTTAAAAAGGCACACTTTTATAAATTGGCTTTTCAATGTGTTTATTTGTTTTACCGGTGTTTTAAATGTTTTGTAGTTTCTATCTCTTTTTTACATATTGTTAATATTTCATGTCTTTTTTAATATCCTATACTACATACTTCACTTTGGTCAACTTAATTGTCTTAAATGTGCTTTATAAATTAAATGTACTAACTTTACTTATTTTTTCTTTTGCAGGCTTATTTCCACAGCATTAAAATCCTTCAGTCACCTGATCAAATCGAGATGAATGTTGTTCGGTCTTCGGTCAATATTAGGATCAACTACAGGGTATATACACAAGCATTTATAGGAGGAATCCCAGCAGCGATTGCAGAGAGGTAATGGCTGTACAATTGCAAATCCTATACATAAGTGTATAGTATGAAAAAAATCAAGATTTCTTTTATACAATCCATCTGCCATTAATTGTGTTTTCTCATTGTGAAAAACAATACATTTATTTGCATTATCATAAACAGAATATGAAATCCACAGCACCTCTATTTTTGTGCAGGTGCAATTGTGCCCTAGTGGGATAATACCAATGTATTGCTAATGTAGTTGGACTAGAGTCTTTTTTCACTGTTCTCGCTTAGCTTCTGTCTGTGCTCACGTGGGGGGAGTGCTGCAGCAGGGGGTGTGACATTTGAGAAATTTGCTGTTGCAGTGGAATTTTTGCACCCACCGCAGGCCAAAACTACACTTAATTTACTGCCCCCTGAGGCATACAGACAGAGATAGAAGGCTATAACTGTGCTTTTTGACTTCCTAAAGTGAAGACTTTTAACTGTTGGCCCAATTCTTTCAACAGAATTTTGAGTTGGCCCACTTCTACATAAAATAGGCCAATTTACACTATTGGCTGAACTATCTAAATTAATTAACTTAAAAAAAGAACAAACTATTCAGTTACATCTACTGAATATGCATCATTTAAATAATTTCCAGCATACTGACCTAAAATGTGTAAAATGATAAATTTTTGTCATATGATGAGACTGGACGGCATTAAACATCAAAACGGGAGACACACAACTGACCAACTGCACATTTTTCTAAGTCCAAACCATCACACATAACTGAGGCACTACCCTAGAACCATTACACCATGTTTAATATGTAGCAAAGAATAAAAAATTACAACCAAATATTAATGTAATGCCCTCGCCACCCTCCTCTTGTGGGCAAACAAAAGGAGCTGCTTTGAACAGCTGCCTGCACAGATGGTGATGCTATGTCCCCAAAAGATGGAGAGTGGCGCTCAGCAGCATCAGCAAGTCTCCTTAAGTTGACCTCAGTCGACACCAGCAGTGGGCATACTCTATCCTGCAGAGACGGGTATTCACAGAGCGTCTCAGAGCACCCAGTTTCCTCTGCAGCATGTTAAGTCCACCTTGCTGGAGATCTAAAAATGCCAGCTCGCTCGCTCCTTGCTGGCTCTTTTGTTGCATTCCTCTCTGTTGCACAGGCTCAACTAATTCTGCCATCTCTTCCTCCGCTGCTTCTGATTTAGGACCCTGCACACCGTCAGCCTGAGGAGCTAAAGCTGAAATGTGTTTCATGATCACTAATGTGTCCATCATAACCACAAAGTGTTGTCTTGTATTTATTAGGGCAAAGGTTTTAAAGGGTTAATTTGGAATAGCAATAGTAATTTTTATAGGCAGTACATTAAGTCACAGTTTCACCAATTTGTAAACACTGATAATTTCCAGAGCTGATTAACTCTGTTTAATAAATTATTTATTTTGATAAATTATTATCTGATTAGCCCTGTTTAATAAAATTATTCTGGGCCAAAAAAAATGCACACAGAAGTCTGAAATGAAGAAAGTCAGGAGATACACTGCACAGTAATATTGTGAATCTATATAATCACATTATGTTATAAATAATATGCAATAATATAGGTATTTATATTTATTATACTATTTATTTCCATATTAGATTTTAATCCCTTTTAAATATTAAAAACTGCACTTTTAACCATTTTGATGAAAAAAAAAAAGCCACTGGAAATATTTACAGTAAGTGGAAGCTAAATAATTGTGCAGCACTGTAGTTTGTGTAAATGTGAAAAACTGGATAAAATGTATTTAAAAAAAAAAGTATACCTGATAAGCCGGTCTCAATACCCTCTAGTCCTGTTTTGCTGTCCTTGGAGACTGTGGAGACAGCCATGTCCTCACTTGCATTAAGGGTCTGGCTAATTGAAGACTTCCATCCAGAAAGTTGTTAGGCTCGTCGTTTAACATCGTTAAAGCGTTTCCGACACTGGCTAGCGGTTCTCACTGTACCAGTGGAAGAGGTGGCATTTATGATTGTAGCCACAGAGAATCCTTTACTACTTTGTTCAATTGTTTTTGGACTGCTGCTGTTGCATGCTGCTGGATTTGCTTTTGCTTCTGCTTTGCTAACTAAATCACTGAAATAAAGTAATTTCTTGACATGACTGTTAAAACAGCACTGTGGATAAAATGCAAGATGTGCAGCTATTTTACCAACTAGCTTCCTACAGAATAAATATCTTCCAAAAAATAAATTCCCCCTCAAAACAGCAATTGTAACCTAAATACTCAGATCTCCATTTGCACAGGCACATATCCAGCACAGAATTTTTTCCTCATAGTCTGGTTTATATTAAACAGCATTGGGCCCTACTGTGGTGCCTTATTTATTTGTAAGGGTTTATACTTGTTAAGGAAGCGTATGTAGCCTATAGGTATAGGCCTAACCTATCCCATTTCTCACGTGCGTCTTGGCGCACTCCAGCCTTATATCTGCATCACTCCGCTTTCAATACTTTACCTCTTCGTCTGTGAAGTCTGGGTGTGTTTTTTGACGTGTACAGAATGCCTTGATGGTCAAATGGAGTGTAAGCCAAGGTTTTAATTGTGACTCCACTCCCACCTACTGTTGAAATGGCAGAATGATAGAAATAAGTTCGCAGAAGTACTGTGCTGTATTTTAAACGTCACATTCACTGCTGAGCCACAAAATAGAAAATGGAAGCAAGAATGTGGGAAATGGCTTACAACTAACATCACAATACAATACATTATACCACTAACACTAATGCACTAGTTTTCCAAAACATGTACAACTCTGTAGAATTTCAGACCAATATATAGCATATAATAGGCTATTATTGTATTATATGAGTCAAATAAAAAGTGTAACAGTGGGTTGTGGGATGTTACATGAAAATAATCAACGATGGAGTGGAATTACTGATACTATCCCAACATTATTTTCCAACATCACATCCTGAAGTGTTTTATTCCAATTATACCACTTGCATGTTTTATTTATTAATAAACAACATATCATACTTTTTATAGTTATATGTATATATGAATAAATGATTAAACAATCACTTTGATTTATCTAGAAAAACCTCTTTTTATTCCAGACTAAGTATTAACCACCCAGCGCTTAGAGGGTGTCTTAACGGGCTTGAGGTTGACATTGCCATCAAATTCTCAGAGGCAATTGGGATTCATCCTGGTTGTCCATTGGCTTTACTGGTAAGGCTGGAATAAAGCAGAATTTAGTAAGACTTTGAACAAACCCCACACATTAATCATTTCAAGTATAAATTGTTTAAAAACCATATGCAGATTTTAGATGTTTATATACAAATATAGTAATTATGAAATTTAGTATGGAAATTATATGTCTTAAAAAGCTGACATTATTTGTTAGTCTTACATCTTATTTTTTTTTAATTGATTAGACTTTTTTTGTGTGTAGGTGAAAATGACCCAGAAAGAGCTAAAAAAAAAAATAAAAAAAAAACTTCATATATTCCCCTATGTTCCTCTCTCTTTTTTATTTACTTAGTTTGTGGTCTCCAAATATTGTCTTGTGGCTTCAATATATTGTGACCATGCTAAATTATTAAAAATATATCTACCATGTCACTTCTGTGGCTCTGTAATGTACAGAGTGATCATTTAGACATTATTCAGAAATTTGAAATCCAGAGCCGTTTTATTGAATTGAAGTGTTTTGTGTCTTCTGTCCAACACAACAAATTTTAGTTTGGATGAATCTGTAATGATATAATTTGTCTGAAACTTGATTTTTAATAAATTGGTTAATAAATTGCACTTTAATCAGTGATAATCACTGAAATTGATGATAATTGCTTTTGTTCAGGGTGTACATGAAGTTACTCTGGAGATGGGAAGTTCTCTTGCTTTTACTGCTAACTCTACATCACCAAATTCTCCCACAATGGTTTCACTGGGCTTCAGGTCCACACACAGCAGTGGCGTCTTACTGCACACCAGGGATGCGGTGAGTGCAGATTCATGTCTGCCAACTCTCCATATCTGAATGAACATTGTACTTGGTTAGATCTTCTGTTAATATGTGTAACAAAATATATGTCAATGCACAGAATCAATGCAAATCAAGCTCATATACAGTTACTCAGTGTTTTTGCCTCTGAACAGGACACTGGATTTGAACTGTCTCTGGTTGACGGGCATATCGAGATGAAAGACAATACAACCATTTTAAAGTCCAAAAACAGATATGACGAGGGAATGTGGCACTATGTGACAGCTTTTAGAAACAGCACAGGGTAATGAATAAACTAAGCAATTAAAAAGGATTCCAAAGTATTTAGTGTATTTTCATGCCATGCATAAATTATCGTACAAAGCCATTAAACATATGTTGTTGTGTTTTTTCAGAATGGAGCTAAATGTTGACAATTCAGACAGAGTAGATGTGCAAACAATGTCGACAAGCTCTATGGTCCAAGAAACTGATGTGATTTTTGGAAAAGAGACATTTCGAGGCTGCCTGAGGAACTTTTACATGAGGAGGTTAACATTGTACCTTTTCCTTTACTAATATGACTTAGGTCATTTTTACACTATTGGTCCATTTATTATGTCAAAATCAGAGCAAATTTAATACTTAAACATTATTCCATGTTCTTCTTGCTTTTTTTTAGCTGTACATACCCCTCATTCAGAGATTTAGATTTTTGGTTTATTTCATTATGTTCTATGTGAAGCCAAACCAAGCCAATGAGCAAACTATCCAAAAGAATCAATTTCACTCTGAATCGGACTTGGCAAACAGAATTGGTGTGAACTATCCCTTAAAATCCTCTCTGAAATCCTGTAAGCATATGTTATTTAGCTAGCTAGCAAAATATGTAAAAACAAAACAAAAAAAAAACACGTAAAGCCTAGACTATATGAATACAAAATAGTTCATTCTTCATGTCTTTGAAGACATGGCCATATTCCTATCTATAATCCATAAATCATTTCCACTCAGAGATACCGTTGTCCATATATGGACTCTGTTATCTGTTATCTGTACGTACCCCGTAGTTTACATTTTAGTTAGGTTGTATCTTATCAAAACAATATCTTTAATGCAGTTAATATGAGAAAGTCTAACATGTTTTAATGATTCCACTGTGTCTAGAATTGAAAACAGATCCATCCCAATTGATCTGAGCAATTTCACTCAGATGGGAGACGTGTATTTTGGGTTGTGTAATGCTCAGCAGCAGCCTCTGTCCATCATTGCAAGAAGCGGTTTAAGACAAAGAGGGCACATTAAGTCCAATGTCAGAAAGGTATGCTCAGGGAATACAAAATAATATAAGAATCATATATACATACATGCACACAACTCCAAATTAATTCTGTATTTTCACTGCATTTCTGTATTTCAATGAATGAATGAATGAGTAGTAACATATTAACATCTTTTATTTTATAGGTCACTAATAGTAACTACTAATGAATACTGGGTAATCATTCCATCCATCCATCAATCCATTATCTATACCGCTTTATCCATCTGGGTAGTGGGGGGTAATCATTCATTAAGTAATAATCAAGTTACATACAATAATACAATAATTACAGTACAATACAGGTACATTATTGTAAAGTGTTACCCATCTTTCATTTGCTATTGCTCTGATATATGAAAACCTGGAAATTTAGATTTTAGATTTTCAATCAAGGAAAACACACATGTAAAGAAAATTTCAGAGCATATTTTCTTCCCTGCTGATATCCCATAAATAAAATAACTGTATGGATGGTGTCATGTACCATGGTCACTTTATATGAAGTATATTAACCTTTAATATCCTATCTTTTGCAAATGCAACCTGGAGAAAGGCTGAAAAGTTTAGAAGTAGTTTAGTAATTTTATTAAGTCTGTTGTTTGCATATATAAATTATGCTGATCTTATTGTTAGCAGATATTTTAAAATCTTCCATCTGTGTATATCTCATGGAAAATGTCCTGGAAAAGTCTTAGAAAATGATGTCTTGAAAATATTAGGAATCCTGTAGTTGCATGTGTTGTGATGTTTAAATTGTTTTGTTATTTTGTACTTTCAGAAGGACTGTAGTGAGCCAGCCGGTCACATCCTGGCTTACCATCTCAGTGCACGCAGTCAGCTGCAGTACATCATATCGCCAGAAGACCTTAATTACAGGTGACTCATACTGAGCAAATGATTTAGAGTTGCATTGTCTTTGTTGTAAGGAGCATATATATACTAGAAGAGGTTTCAGCAAAGGCATAAAAGGATAGATAAAAAAAAGTCTTAGTAATGCTAGCAATGTTAGTCTCAATCACAATTAAAGATATAGAATTTTAAAAATTTTGAAAATTGCATATAAAGGTTTCATTCCAAGGTTTCATTGGCACAGGAACATAATGTCATTTTGAAAGCCAGTATATGATTAGAAACTGAACTGATTACGCATATGTCCATTGTGCGATGGCACAAAGCTATCCAACAACATGATCAAAGTGTGATGTTCATTATTTGAGAAATCACACTCAGCTAGCAAAATGTTAGACTGTTTTTACCACCAGGTTTGTTAAACTGTCTCTTTACACATATCCTATACAGGAAGACACAGGGTTAGAAGTAATTTAAACCATTTTCTCATCATTTTAGCTCCTTTAAAGCTGTGGTGTCAAAGCATGTTATAGGTACAAAATAAGCCAAATTTGGCCAAAACCAGAGTTTTTCTTTTTTTAGCTGTTACAGCAACAAAGACAACTGACAGTTTTACCCTGACCACTGTACAAATATCATCCATGTCTGTTGGATCATGGACACCACTCTGAGAGCTATGGGCTATTACGTAGATCATAAATGTTTTATCCATAATGTGAAACACACATTACTGTAATAACAATAATAACAATATCACTAATGATTATCTACTAGATTTCACATATTTAACACATAGTTCTCTACCAGGGTAATCACGATAAAGTATGAACCTTAGACTACATGCTTCCCCCAATAGTGATCCAGTACTAATATCATCTGTTTTAAATTGTCTCATGTCTCCCAGGCCTCATATTTTCCTGGACATGCGGACAAGATCAGCCAGTGGCCTGTTGCTCCACATCAGAGATAAGCAAGGTGTTGCTCGTGTCATCCTGTTCATAAGCGGAGGCAGAGTCAAACTCTTTGTCGGCGATGGAACACTGATCTACTATCAGAAGAAGATTAATGATGGCGCCTGGCACAATGTACATCCTAACTGACTTCATGATCATTGGGTGCAGAATGAATTGTAGGAATGTAACATTGTAGCGAATATAAATCATTTCTACTCAATGGTTCACTCTGAGTGAAATTTACAGTACACTCTAGCTGTGACCTCAAGAACAACGTCCTTTGATTGAAAAGAACAAAGCATTAAATTGTTCAGTGCTATGCATCTTTGAGTTTTGAATCTGCTCTAAAGCTAATTTGAATAAAGCTTGAAGCTGGCTGCTGAGGGTGTTTTTGTCCTTTTTTGACAGATCAGGTTGAGCGTTGAGCAGCACGTCACACACATGGTGGTGGATGGTTTTCGCGTGCCGGATGGACAGCTGCAGAAGGATGAAGGGATTTCAATGGAGCTTCAGCCTCCTGTATATTTTGGAGCTGGAAAGATCCTATCAATCACTGACACTCAGGCATGATATAATACTTTGTTATACATACATAACACATGTGAACTGTGAACGGTATAATGAAATTCATCCTAACTATTTGTTAGGAAGCTGCGTTTCCAGAAAAGTTGTCCTTGCCTTTCTTTTTCAGGGCAAACGTTTCCCACAAAAGAGTGTGATAGGATGTATCCGCAACATCAGGTTTAATGATGTTCATATTGGAGAGCCAGTTGTCAATCATGGAGGAGCTCCGTGTTTTGATGGGATAGTTGAAGATGGGGCGTACTTCGCTGGTGGTGGCTCTCACATGATTTTAGGTTAGGACTTCATTTATAAAATCATATTTCATTTCAGTTACATTCAGAGTAGATATGGAGCAGAATTATGAAATCTATCAATCACAATTTTTAACTACTTAACTTTCAGTGCAAGAATGAAATGAATGAGTGAAAAATGAAACTGAAATGAAAATGTTTTATATAAATATGTAGTACAGCGTAATAGTTATAAGTCATTAGGCACATCTTAGTGAATTAAATAATGTTGAGTAAGTCATATGCCTATTTATGTAGCACTTTATGTCTACATCTAAATGACATTTTAATTCATTGTTTAATCGAACAACTTTTTTTTTTTCAGAGAAATACTTTATGTTGGGTGCTGAGTTCAGTTTAACTTTTGAAGTTCGTCCCAGAAACATGACTGGTTTACTTTTCCACTGCAGAGGTCACCAAGGTCACAGCCTGAGTGTTTTCCTGAAGAACGGAAGAGTGAGTCTCTGATTAGAGTTCATTATGGGTATTATGGGTGTCTATAAACCATTCGCCTTTTGTTGCCATTTGGTTTGCAGGCAAAAGATAGCAAACTGCTACTTACTGACCGATATCAAACCTAAGCCTTTTTCTTGAAATGTGTCCTGTTATGTACAGTATAGTATGTTTTTATGTGCTTGGTGTTGCTTCCTTTGAATAATGACAACAACTTGTTATTGATTGTGCTGACTTGCATGTGTTATTACAGATGGTGGTCCAGATGAATGATGGTGCAGGAGACTACAGCACCTCTGTGACCCCTCCACTGCTGCTCTGTGTGGAATCCTTCCATCATGTGACAGGTGACATTTTTATGTCTTTACTGCTGTAAATTGCCAAAATTGATCTCAGCCAAGTTGCTATATAATGGAGATGAAATGGGGACAAAATATTAATACTTTATTGTTTTCAATGATGCTGTATTAATACACAGTGCCAGCTTATGGTCAGTATTCATTGCTGGGGTCAGAACAGCATAGATATGTTCACACCGAACAGGTTGGCACAATGCTAGACACATCGTGTTCATTTGCATTACAACAAGACTGATTTTGACATCTATGGCTAAGAATTTGTATCCTATTTGTAACCTAAGAACTTTTTTGTGGTTGAACAGAGTAATCTGAGCTAGGCACTGACCCTGAAACCATCACCTTGTCAGTGGAAATGGGGAGTTAGTGTACTAAAAGACAATGGCTAGGAATTGGAGGAGGGAGAATAGAAATGGGAGGAATGACATGAATTGCTATCAAAAAAAGATGATAGGAACCTTTTTTCACACACGTTTTTTGTCATCAGTGACCAAAAAAGGAAACCTCATCAAGCTAAAGATGGGACTCAGTTCCAGCAGTGCTGTTGGGCCTCATGTTTATTCCCCTTCCAAGACTCGTTCCACACTTTACATTGGAGGCGTACCAGGTAAACTCACACAAAAACATTTGTTTCTTGCGCAAGCACCTTTATAAAGTCTTAAATATAGACATTATCGCAATATGTATTAATAATACCACATGTCCTGTTTTTTTTTTAACAAGACAACATTTAAAGGACAGTGTAAGAGATATGCATGAAATGTTGATGGTTAATATGGTTTTTAAGGTTAGCACTATATGTAGGGGGAGATTAAATCTAAATAAATGTTTGGCAATAATGACTGTACATTACTGTTTTGCTAACGGATTTTTATTCATGTTGTCAATGCAGAGACCAAGCAGAAGAGAGTGCCCATATGGAGTTCATATAAGGGATGTTTGAGAAACGTGCAAATAAACCAGGCTGCTCTGTCATTTAAATTTGTTAGCAGTGTGTTCGGTTCTGTCAACGTCAGTGAGTGTCCAGCAGAGTAGAATAAAGCCTGTTAATATTAGTAACATATATCCTATCCAATTTGTTATAATTATTTGCTTATTTGATTATGAATAAGAATTCAATTGCTTAGGAGGAACAAGACTTAAAAAGTAGTACTTAGTGTATTGAAAGTGTGAGTATATTGTGAATAAAAATCCTAGGATGAGCACAGGACAGTCTTTATGGTTACATCTACAGTATCCATGTAAGATTATTCTAAGAAGCAAGAGTGAGACTTGAACATTAAGCTTTTTTTGTGGAAATCTTTAAGCTATTCATGTGGAATCATCTGGAGTGTTTTCAGTGCTACTTTGATGCTGAAGGTTGATATTCATTTGGGTTTTTAGACAACATTTACATCAGTATAACAAAAATCACTTATACAACAGTGACCAGGCTTACTTTGTTCATCAGTTCCTGCCAATGCTCACCTTGATGAAAACATGTTCTCAGCTGGTCCTTAATTAATTTTATATTTAATGCAAAAATATGAATAAAAACAAATAAACAATTATTATAAAAAGTATTCTGACATTCTGTGATGTTTTCTCTGAGCATATTGGCTCTCATAATTTATTAATGCAGTGTGAGCAACAATGTGTATATGTGTTCATCTAATTCATCTTCATCCTGTATTACTGTTTGAAAAGGAAAATTAAATATCATATATAACAATGTCACAGAAATACGGTTAATAATGATTATGCTGCAGAATATGTTTTATTCCGGTTTATTTTTTTAAATGTATTTTAAGATTACTCTTTGCTTTGAGTAGTTCATGACATTTTATTTCATGTTAATTATTCTACCAGACCTGCATAACATTAATGATATAACTATATAATTATATTCTTTATCTTAATATATTGTCATGGTAGTATGCTGTAATTTTAACTTGATGAGTCTAGGTTTATAGGTAATGTTCACGTCAACCATCCGAATGGGGGGAAAATGTGATCTCAGTGATTTTGACTATGGGCTGATTGTTGGAGCCAGAAGAGCTGATTTGAATGTTTCTATAACTGCTGATTTTACATTTACATTTACAGCAATTGGCAGACGCCCTTATCCAGAGCGACTTACGTAAGTTCTTTGAAGTCTCTATCAGTAAATATATTCTGATACTGGCTCACTAGGACCTGGGCTAAGAATACTATTACACTAAAATCTGTTAGCAAATTATACACAAAGGGCTTTTTGTTTGTTTGTTTGTTTGTTTGTTTTAAAGTGAAGAATAAGTGCTAGTCTAAGTACTTCTGAAAGAGGTAGGTCTTTAGTAGTCATTTGAAGATACCCAGTTACTCAGCTGTTCGGACATCTAAGGGAAGTTCATTCCACCACCTAGATGCCAAAACAGAGAAGAGTTTAGATGCATGTCTTCCTTGTACCTTGAGAGATGGTGGAACCAGTCGAGCAGTGCTGGAGGATCGGAGGGAGCGCGGGGTGTGATAAGTGCTTTCAGGTAGGAGGGTGATGGTCCATTTTAGGCTTTGTAGGCAAGCATCAGTGTTTTGCATCTGATGCAGGCAGCTACGGGAAGCCAGTGAAGGGAGCCTAGCAATGGGGTGGTGTGGGAGAACTTGGGAAGGTTGAAAACGGGTCATGCAGCTGCATTCTGGATCAGTTGCAAGGGTCGAATGGCAAACCTGCTTGGAGTGTGATCTGAGTGCTTTTACTGAATGGCACAGTAAAAAAAAACATCCACTGAGCTGTAGTTCTAAATATGGATATGTCTTGTTAATAAAAGAGGTCAATGGATGATGGTCAGAGGGGTTCAAGCTGACAGAAAGGTGCAGTAACTCAGATAATCACCCTGTACATTTGTGGTGAGCAGAAAAGCATCTCAGAATGCACAACACGTTGAACCTCGAGGCAGATGGCCTACAACAGCAGAAGACCACACTGGGCTCCTCTTCCATCAGCCAAAAAGAGAAAGCTAAGGCGGCAGTGTACACAGGCTCACCAAAACTGGACAGGTGAAGACTGGATAAACATAGCCTGGTCTGATGAAAGTTGTTTTCTGCGAATCACACGAATGGTAGAGTCAGAATTTGGCACCCATGGCATGAATCCAAGGACCCAACCTACTTTGTGTCAACAGTCCAGGCTGGTCAACGAGGTGCCATGATGTGGGGAATGTTTTCTTGGCACACGTTTTGGGCACATTAATACCAATCAATCATCACTTGAATGCCACAGTCTATTTGAGTATTGTTGCTGACCATGCACATCCCTTCATGGCCACAATTTACCCATCTTCTAACAGCTACATTCAGCTTGATAATGCACCATGTCACAAAGGAAAAGTCATCTCAAACTGGTGTCATGAACATGACAATACGTTCAGTGTTCTTCAGTGACCTTCTCAGTTACTGGATCTAAATCCAATAGAACGCCTTTGGGATGAGGTGGAATGGGAAATTCGCAGCCTGAAAGTGTACCTGAAAAATCTGAGGGAATTGCATGAATCACATCAACATGGACCAAAGCCTCAAAGGAATGTTTCCAACATCTTGTGGAATCCATGCCACAAAGAATGAGGATGTTTTGAGAGCAAAGGGAGGCTCCATCTAGTATTAGTATAGTTTTCCTAATAAAGTGCTCAGTGAGTGTATATCCTTGTAAGTAAATGCTGAGTGCTGATTGGTTGGATTGATTGGAAGCTGACTCAAGCAAAGTGAATCAGATAGGGGTCATTTGGAAGCAGGGTTGCCAGAGTGGGATGGAAAATATTATTCTCTATATAATGATAATAATCATCATCATCATCATCATCATCATCATCATCATCATCATTATCATTATTATTATCATCTGTTAATATTTGATTTACTATAATACTTGTAAGCTGAAAGAATAGGAATTTGAATAAGAATTTCCTATATTTTAATTATATATACTTCACATATAGATTTCTTTTTTTCTGTTCTGTATTTTTTCAAAACTGTTTTGCTTGTTGTCGACCTGAACTTGAAGTCTCCAGTAATTGAATTTTGAAGGGAATCCTAGCCCAAGCAAAACACTTGAAAAAACGGCAAATGTATTAAAGAAAAACTGCTAATTTATTAAATATACTGTAGAAAAAATATTTTGTGAAATGTAGGCTATATAACTGAAATATATGAAGTTCATATTAAAATGCTTTTGTCATCCTCCAAGCTCCATAATTTACATCTTTTTTTATAACATATACCAAATTATATGATGCAATCTGGCAACCATGGTTGAATGTACAGTGAAAAGGTGGTCCAGTTCAGTGATAGGCTGTGACTTGCTGAAATGAGTTGCCAGATTGGTCGTAAATCTTTACTATCATTCAATTCTATTCAGTACATTCTGAAAACATTTCAAATAGTAACCATTGTTGCTTCATGGAGCTATAAATTTATCTTATGATTTGACTGATTATTTAGAAATCCTGCCTGTGTTTACATGTGGTAAGTTATGAAAGATTTATCAACATTGATTGTAAAAGCAAGCAAGCACTACAGTCTGGCAACCCTGTCACTCTGCTTTTTGGTGCGCCGCTTCGGGAAAATCCAGCAGAAATGAATGAGGAGCGAAAATATCTCACTGTATTTCGACTTCACGCTGCTGGGAGGATTATCACACGGCGTAAATGATCAGGATGGTAAACAATAAAAATGATTGAATGTTGTAGTCGATTATATGACAGATTTAGAGTAGATAACGGTGACAGGGATTGCATTATGCTGAGGACGTTTGGCCTAAACAGCGGTGTTTTTTTCACAAATTATGCGAGCTAAGTCTTGGCTGAAACACACGTCGCTAAGGTTTTGACAGGCGCATGAAACCTGGAGAAACGTGGAGAAATTGCCAGTTGTGTATTGATATCATTTTAGGCTACGTTTAGGACTGTTTTAGGGTTGGCCTGTCATTTTGATGGTTTCTCTACTCTTGGTATTCGTTATTAATCGCCCTTCTGTGTGAGCGCATGCGCAATGGCAGGCCGCGAGCAGCATCAGCATCAGCACCATCCGCAGGTGGAGATGAAGGCAGAGCTGGATGATGCGGAGCTGGCATTGCAGGGCATAAGTATGCTCCTCAACAATGGGTTCAAGGAAAGCGACGAGCTCTTTAGGAGATACAGGTAGGCCTACAGACACAGTTGATTTCCTGCAACATACCTGACTCAATCTGTCAGTTAAAGCTAGGGTAAGCAATTTATTTTAGAAGCATTTTTGTTATATTTCTTGAATTCTATTTACATCCCAACAGCAATGAATAATTCAAATGCTCTGACAATAAAAAGAAAATTTGTGAAATTTTGTCATCTGTGGCAGTCGCAGGGCTGTAAAAATCCAGTCCAATCATTTCATTCAGTCTGAATAAAATAACTGGATGGCCTACCAACCTGTTCACCTACCTACAACCTACCTGTGTGCACTCTGCCTGTGCACTCATTACACATGATTGGAGTCTTCCACAAGGCTAGGCAGACACACTGCTAAAGCTAGCAAGCTAGTCGTTAACTGTGAGTACAAACAATAGCCATGTTCATTCTTTTCCTTCATTATCATAATGTGAATGAGACATGAGGAAGTTGGATATAACAACGACATGCTACATTTTTCTCCCCAATTCTCTCTTTCTCATGGATGCGTCCTCCAGCAGTAATCAGGCCGTGCACGTTCATGTGTTTTGGAGTAGTGGTTTTGGAGAGAGGGCTGAAGGGAAGGAGTGTGATTACTTTTTTTGATTTCTTCAAAATTACCTACCCTAGCTTTACTGTCCAGGTGTAGCAAATGTGCTTGAGCAGAGAAATCACCAAACATAAAGAACAGCGTAGTATACTCAAGGATATAGTGTACGTGATACATGTTGCCACACTAACAACAACAATAATGACAACAGCAACAACAATGTTATTGGGGTGGCCAGTACCACTGTAGGTCACCTCTTGTACACATCACATGTATCATATGATGTGAAATTGAATGACTTTCTCTGATAGAATAATAATAATAACAAAAGTCCCACAACAGCATTTCTGCTACATCTGAATCATGCCATCATTCATCAACTGCTGGGATTGTCAGAGAGTGTAATATCATGCTGGAACAAGAAAGTTTAGCTAGCTAACACAAAAACAAACTATTCCTTGGCCCCACTGACTACATTACTTGGAGGCATAACATTAGATTACTTCAGCTTGTTATTAGTTACCTTTAGCTAATGATACTGAATTCTTAATGCTAACATACACTGTAAAAAAAATTCTGTAGAGTTTATGGCAAATTACTGGCAGCTGTGGTTGCCAGAATTTCACCGTAAAAAATATGGTGACAATGTACAAGACATTACGGTATATTTTTTTGGCGACTGTAAATTTCATGGTTCAGAGCTGTTGTTTGCTTACGGTAAATTACCATGAAAAAAAAAAGAGACATCGTAAACCTGTTTACGGTAATTTGCTTTAAAATTAACAGCTGTAATATAAACCTGTTTACGGTAAACTATTTTAAAAACAACAGATATACTGTGAACCTAATTACAGTCTATCTCAGTGATAAACACAATATAGTCGTTTGATATTTTACAGTATTTTATTGCAAAGATAAACTTTACAGTAAATTACCGGCAGCAGTGGTTGCCAGAATTTCACTGCAAAAAATACGGTATAGCACATTAAGCATTACAGTTGGATGACCTAGATTTTACAGTCAGCTGCTTACGATACAAAGGAGATAACAAATAAAGCCCACTGTAAACCAAAGCACACAGTGACATTGATAAACTTTTGCACTTACACATTCTCAGTGAATGTGTAAATCAAACACAAAATAGATTGAACTGATCCAAGAACTCCAGCATACTCACAAAGCGTACCCAGCAAGAGTCCAGCATACTCACAAAGGATCCAAAAAACAGCACGTGTCCATGTATATAAAGGATAATCCATTGTTGGGGGAATGGATGAACATCATGAAAAAATTAGCCACTTGCCATGCTTGCTGAAGCGTAAAGTGTCACTGAGTCAAGACTTGACTGAAGAGAGCACTCAGCATGGGATAGATGGTCACACATACATGATATCCAAGAAAGTGGAACTTAAAGCGTGGATTGTCACCAGTTCTTCTTGAGGACTCAATGTTGTCAATCTGGTGTTCACTGTGGACTGCT
>JAQQZR010000007.1:10847590-10890985 GCA_030068235.1 Notoglanidium macrostoma
CTTTAAGACATGAAGTGTCTTTTAAGTAATAAAAACAAAGAAAAAACATTGAATTAGAAGGTGTGTCCAAACTTTTGACTGG
This sequence comes from Notoglanidium macrostoma, assembly GCA_030068235.1. Classification (NCBI taxonomy): domain Eukaryota; kingdom Metazoa; phylum Chordata; class Actinopteri; order Siluriformes; family Auchenoglanididae; genus Notoglanidium; species Notoglanidium macrostoma. Next base: position 10,847,673 of record JAQQZR010000007.1, read on the forward strand.
TAGTGCATGTATGACAGTGTGGCTGCTGTTTACAGTCTGATTAATGTACTCCATTTTTATATTGTCACTCAACCATACAGTCGTACCAGATGGCAGCCAGGGATGAGCTGAGCCGACTGAACAACTCTTATGTGCAGCCGTATGCCTACTATGAGCTAGGATGTGTGTTATTGGCTAAACCTGAGGTAAGCTTATAAACACGAAGAAAACCAGCATAGAAAATTGATTAATTTTTGTAAAATTCTAAATAACCTTTTATGTTTGTATTAAGTCACTTGTAGCGTGTTGTCCTGGGAAGATTAAATACTATGTTTTGTCATTTCCATCCTGAATTTGCATATAAGAATATAGTTTATAAAATGTATAAGAAGTGTAGAATAAAAGCAATATCGAGGAGAGTAAACCAGGCGATTTTCAATGTGATGAAAGTCAATTATTTTGTAGTCCTTGCAATAAATGTAGTTTTCACATCCTTTTCATAATTGCATTTGAATAAAATCTCTTTTATTTGATCCATTTATAAGACACTTCTACTATCCATCTGCCTAGATAATCCATTAATACATTTCACACCATATAATGTTTAAATTATACATTCCATGCATGAATTAAATCCTTCCACAAATATGATATGATGGTATGATTATAAATTACAGTAAATAATTGAAAATATTCTGTTTGCTTGTAGACGTTGAGTAAAGGAAGGTCGTTGTTGCTTCAGGCAAAGGTAAGAAATATGTATAATTGAGCTTAGCTTAGTGTTTATCTTGGAGGGGTTCGTTTATAATTTTATTGTTTTAATTGTTTATTTGATGACAGGCCATGATTATGTGTTTCTGGCACACTCACCTGTCACTGTTGTCACAACTCAAACTGTGTTTCTATAGTGCTCTGTATAGAACACTCTATAGTATATAGTGAACAAGTGAGTGAGGGAGTTTATTGGAAACAGCAAAGTTCATACAAAAGCAGGAAGTAACTGAGGCTGAAGCATGAAGCACTTACTGCAACTGTCACTAGTGGAGGTGCTTAGACTGACACAGTGGAAAGATCAGAGTTAAAGATTGATATGAAATCAAAATATTGTCAAAGATGGGGTCAAAACAGGGGCAAATCAATTCTCAAAATCCAAACTGGCTGACAGAGGCCAGAATAGACACTACATCTGCAACAAGAAAAACTCTAAACAACGAGACATACAGACGGATTTCACAAAATGAAACACTATAAACACTTAGTGTAAATAATACTAAATGAAGTCTGAATGGCTTAAAATAGCCATGGGGCAGCATGTAACACTCAAATGGGAGTTGTATTTCAAAAGTTCCCCAGGACATAATGAGAATAGTTCTAAAGAACTGATGTGAACAAATGAAAAAGATCAGTAAAGATCAGTAAAAAAAAAAAAAAAGATCAGTAAAGCTGGAATGGCATTTGGTGAAACGAGAACGTAAACAGGAAGTCTCAAACACTATTAGTATACAATAAGGCACTTTAACATGTCACAACTTAAGGTATAGTAAATTACTTTCAGTTATATCCTGAAAAAGCTATACAAGTTAATATAAGCACAAGTTTGTTATTTTTGTACGCTCATTGTCCACTTTAGTAGGAACACCTGTACACCTGTTCATTCATGCAGTTATCTAATCAGCCAATCATGTGGCAGCAGCACAATGCATAAAATCATGCAGCTTCAGGAAATGTTAACATCAAACATAAATAAATTTAACCATGGCATGGTTGTTGGTACCACATGGGCTGGTTTGATTATTTCACCACAGTTGTAAAGAGAGCTTATGTGAGTTACTTTAAACTTCCTGTCAGGACAGACCAGTCTGATTGTTCTCCTTTGATCCCTCTCATCAGCAAGGTTTTTCAGTCCGCAGACTCTCCATTGAGAGGATGTTTTTTTGTTTTTCACAATATTCTCTTCAAAATCTAGAGATCCTTTTGTGTGAAAATCCCAGAAGATCAGCAGTTACAGAAAACTAACACCACCCTGTCTTGCACCAACAATCATAACACAGTCAAAATCACTGAGATCACTGATATTTTTCCCGATTCTGATGCTGGATGTGAACATTACCTGAAGCTTCTGGTCGATATATGTGTGCATTGCACTCCTGCCGCATGGTTGGCTGATTAGATAACTACAGTTGTGCAGTTGTGCCAGTGTTCCTAATAAAGTGGATGGTGAGTGTATATAGCTATTTTTCACTTGACTAAATTCACTGTAAAGAGAGTTGAAGTAGTGAGTGTGTGTATGTTTGCAGGAAAACTGTGCAGGATATGACTTTGAGAACAGACTTCACGTGCGAATCCACACAGCCCTCGCCTCTGTCAAGGAAGTGGTCCCCCTGTAACCCCAACTGACCCAGGAAGTGCATTTTACAGGAACCAGTCCTGTTTGGCACCTTTTAAAATGCGAGCCATTAATTTTTTTTCTCTTTCTTTTTTTGTCAAAACCAAATATGATGACAAATTATTTTTTAGTTGGATGGCTTGATCATCAATAGTGTTTCTTGTTTTTATGTAGTAGATGAGCTTAAAATATAGTTATAGTGCCACATTTTCAAGTTCAGTTAAAGGTAGCTGACCAATTACACTGATGAATGTTTCTGTTTCTGAATGTTTTGTCTTTTCTGGCTTTCAACATGTGTTGAGTTTTAGACTGAACATCTTGGAAAGGTTCTGAATTTGGGTGGCATTATCTTTTTATAATTTATGATGATTTAAGAATGAGTGTGGTGAGAATAACACTAGATTAACGCTACCTACCTAACACTACCTAACACTATTATTATATTTACACACACACACATTAATGTCAGAGGATGGCAGTATTCTGACTAAGGCCTCTATCACATTGTAAATGTTTCTAATAAGCATATTCCCACTGAAAGAAATAGAATTTTCCCCTAATTTACCGCCTTTTTCATTTTACAAAAATGATCTGCATATGGTCTACACTGAAAATGTAATTAGAAATAATCACTGTGGAATAAGAAATTGTTTACTACATTTTAATGCCCAGATAAGTACTAAAATGGCTCAAGAGCAATACTTCATCTTTACTTTATAGTTACAGGAATTTATTAATATAAATGAAGGTCTCCATGTTCATCTGCCAGGTCAAATAGTTCAGCAGCTAGTTAACTGCTAGTAAACAAGCTTACATTTGTCAAGAAAGATTTCAGTATCTCAATCCATATGTATATTCTTAATACTGTTCAGCTGGTTGTCTGAGCATAAGGGTTCTGCTAAAAAAAAATAATAATAATAAAAAAAATAAAAAACCTGTTTCCTCTAAAAATTGGCATGTCAGATGTGACAGGTTTAAAGCCAGCAGCCCTTACACCCACCAAATTAGTTTTATTAGTTTAGATGTAGTTTTAAATCGGAAAATGCGGCTTTAGCACTGTGTTAACAAAGTTGAACCAAAGACTAATCTATAGTATCAAAATTGAGATGTTTGAGTTCAGGGATATTCACAAACTACAATTTGGGACGGTTCAGCTTCATAAAATTGCATAGAAAGATGCAGATAAGTGACTAACATGACTGAATGACAAAAGTTACCTTTTAATGCTTAACCGTTAATGATTAGTTTATGGATATAAATAAAGCATTTTCAAGTCATTATATTTTCACAGTGGCACTTCAATTTACCATTTTAAGTACTACAGTCTCTGAACAGATGCGATGCGTGTTTTAAACATGAAGTGATGAATAAATGCATACTTCTCTGTCCAATCATCTTTAAACATTCCATTTGCCTCATCAAGTCATGTAGTCACTTCATTAATTATACCAGAGTGGATAAGGAAACTAGAGTCACTGAACTATGGCTAGGTTTTTTTCCCAATTCAGTTTGCTGAAATACTTTGCTGGGTCCAGCATTTGACAATTCCTGCTTTAAAGCATTTCTGACAAGTTTACATAAACTTATAGGAATTGCTATCTCAGCAACACTTTGCTTACACTACACCCAATGTTTTTTCAGTGATTAAATGTGCTGAGTGATATTTGTTTGACAAGTTTGAGGTGTGCAAAAATCAGAATTTCTAACTAATCGCTAAATCACTTGTCCGTGTTATCACAACGGAAATGTGTGAATTGAGTCAGTTTGCCAATGTGAGTGTAAGTAATGGAGACCATGATCCCAAAATCAACTGTGAAAAAAAGTGATTATTCAGGGAAATGATCACACATGGGTAGTAACCAGGCACATTATTTGTCTTTGCCTTAATCATGAGACAGTAAGATACATAATAAAAATATAACCTTCTTCAGAATATTGACCATATTTAAATGATTCTGTGCATGAAAAGAGAGATATCACTAAGTCAGACTGCTTTCAAACCCTTTAGCATTGTCCTCAATATTTTTGAAGTCCAGACTACAACTAATATGCATTATATTGATATTGATACTCAATTACCTCCTGGTTTCACTGCTCTTGGTTTTGGATGTATAAGATTGTTCACAGCACCAGGTGAAAGTGTTTCTAATAGTTAGATTTCATTGTTATATCATTACTCATGGCAACATTAAGACATTATGTACATTTACTCAAATTTCTGAACTGCTATAGATTTTTTAAAGGGGTGCATGACATATAGCCAAGGGGTAGTACTTTTATTCTCTTTTTTTAATGAGGGTAAAGTATTATCAAAGACGTTATTCAGTTATGAACCCAATTGACTGGCCACAAACAAGTATACATAATGTCAACTCAAATCTAAACACTATTTTAGTCAAATTAAAAAAAAAATTAATAATGGTTTGATTATAACATAAAATACCTTATTATACCATAAAATACCTTATTTCTGCAGTAAAAGTATTTTCTAAACTGAAAAGTCTCCCTTACTGCAAAAGATGTGAGAGCCCCTGCTCTAGAGATCTATACAGGTTTCTTTAACTTTTTTACACCTTTAAAACTCATTTAATAGCTGATGCTATTTCATAAAGATGATTAAGTCTGGTTTGTTAGATGACATACTGTTGAAGCATTAAATAATCACCTGTTACTCCACTCCAGTTGCATGAGATGAGTAATAATCACTGCATATACCACCTAGAATGAAACACTATGAATATATTCATATGGTTAAATATGTTCAGATAGAGTTCCTCCTAGTGTTGTAGCTTCCAGTGAAGTTTATTTAAACTAAAACATATCATCCTTAACTTATCCACAATTTCTCTAGATATTTAGCTAGATAGACTATTAGATCTAATCTCTATAAGAATGATGATCTTTAAGCACAGGTTTTCACCTCTGATACATCTACCATGTTTTTACTTTTAGAAAAAAGGTCAAATGTGGAACCCTAATGGTCCCTCAGTTGTCCCTCTGGGGGGTTTTAAAGGTTTTATGTAAAATGCTACAACAGAGCTTTTCCCTATCAGGCTTACAAACAAACACTTTTAGAAGGCTAAGAACCATTAAATATCCAAACAACCCTTGAGGAACCCATTTCTAGGAGGATATTTGGAATGTATGCCTTTTTGCTATTACTCAATTCTTTTTCATTTCATCCATCACAATTTTTTTTTTTTATTCACTTTCAAGAAAAGGTAACTGTACAGGTATATTTATGTTTCCCAAAGTACTATACACACTCCCAAATGCACAACAGAGGTTCTTAAGGTCCAAATATGTACCTTAATGAAATCCTTTTATAATTATGATCCTGTAACTAAAGACAAAAAAGACCTTGCATGTGAAGAGCATTTGTACCCAAAAACTGAGATTGCTTACTTTTTAGGCTGTACTTTGAGCTTCTTCCCATGATAATGAATTTTGTGTCTTTGAGCAAGGTTTTATTTCATTCACCATCATTTGTAATTTGAAATATGGAGGATAAAGTGTGACTTGTTCCTTCTTCTTTGACCATGCTTACATTCAAATATGGCAAATATGTACATTTCAATTATTTTGATTATGTGCAAAATAAGTCAGAATCCCTCATCTGTACTGATAATTTGTGTGCTTTAGTGTTAAGTGCCCAGGTATTGTGTTACTATGTTAATCTTATATGCATAATTAACATAATGTACTGTAATGTCACTGAGGCAGTGGTGTATCAGTGGCATTTCTGCCAGTTGTCCCTGAATTAAAATGTGTTCTTAATACCTTTACTTATCATGGTCATCAAGTTTGTACTGCTCTCAGAATCTGAGAATGTATTAGCTACTGCATGTAGGGTTCAGAACCAAACCAGCTTTCATGCCATGCGCTCAAATTTCACACAAAAGGGATTAAGCAGGTGCTTGGTATAACTATACAGAAAAAAAAGGTTGAAATGTCGCTGCTCTTACTAAACAGTCAAACTTTTATCTCTTTTACGTTCCACATAGGACTCCACCATATTCCCAGAGTTTTCTAGATATTTACAACATATTTCTGAAAGTTCTTGTAAATGTCTATTTTCGGACTATGTCAAATATATCAAAAATGCAGCAATAGAAATTCTGGACCATAGATGCAGTAGAGGAATCAGATTTTGGGGCTTTTTCCATCAAGTCCTCAGAGTCTCAGGGGCTAAATGATTCACATTTAAAAGCATTCAGCATTGTTACAGGAACTGTATATCTTGTCTGTTTTTTCTTCCTTAAACTGGACGAAATGTAAAAATATAAATAAATTAAGAACAAATGCATGTTATCCTGTCAGTTTATTACTGTCATGAATTCAGCTATTCAGTCTGTGCTTCAATTACAATGCTCACTGTTTTGCTCCTGGGTGGTATAATAGGAAAGTCATTTTAGAAATTGAACAGCAGAATCGGTCAGTCATTAACATGTAAGCATCATAATTATTGATAATGTTATTATGAGGCTACTGCACTGACAAGCAAGCAATACTCTATAAAAATCATGCACAACTACAGTGACATTGGATGAAGAAATACACACAGTGGGAAAAAAATTACCCACCAATTGCAGTGCCTTACTGTACATTTTCAATAGACCGTGCACCTAGATGAATTTAATTTCAATATATGAAATTATATTATGAAATTATATAATGAATATAATCCCAAATAGAATTATTCACTATACATACACACTACATAGCGAAAACTGGTTTTTAATAATTTTTTTTATCTTGGTGGTCATAGCTTAGAAGGCCATTTAAGATTCAGCAACATGTAAACCGTTCACTTCTATACACCTTGTACTCCTGATATCTGTACACAAGATGGCGGTATGTAGCTACCTTACAGCAGCACTGGAAGAGGAAGAGGAACTCAAGCATTAACTCTACTACAGCAAAGAATATTTTTTTTGCATTCACATTATTTCATGTCACTGTTTCTGCAGTTGACTCAAACTTAAATATCTGCTGTGTTCCCCTGAGTTAGAATACAGCGAAGAAATCACCTGGGTGTCTCACTGAGCTGACAAAATGTCTTTGTCATTTTCAAGCATTTAAACTGATAATTTCCAGCTTCTGATCTCCAATCTCCTGAGTCTCAAATGGTGTTTGATTGGACAAATAGTGCACAACTTACACCATTATGCACCATTATGCCATATCTTAGGTAGCAAGCATATTTATATTAGATTATATTATTATATTATTTAAAAAAAAAAGAAAAGAAAGAAAGAAAGAAAAGAAAAGAAAAGAAAAGAAAAGAAAAGAAAAGAAAAAGAAAAAGAACTCCTGGGATTTCTGTGTAGAATGAGGCTTAACAAAATAAAATACTCCAATGTGAAGAGAGCAAATGTATTCTACTAATATTCAGCCAGTAAAATTAAGACAAAAACATTGCTGTAGATAAATAATTCAATTTAACATGAAAGAATTAAGTTGTCATACAATTTCAATCTTCTATTGTTTTTCAAAATGGATATCTTCTCAAGCAGAATAAAATGCATTTATATAATATATGGTAAGTCATTATTTTCACCACATTGTTTCTAAAATGTACATGCAAGTTAATGTTCTACATCTCTCAAAAAAAAATGCTTTGAGCCTCTATTTAAAAACCATTAGAAGTACAAATCCATTAGAAGGCTCCATTTCCCATACAAGATCAAATGAACTTGCTGGATGACCCTGGCTTCTGTGGCTCTGGTAAGAACACATCTACAGTCTTAGTGGGTAGTGGTGATGAGATTTGCCTAAAGCTGCTTTCCTCTCCACATACCATTGTACTGCACAGTAATAATGAGTTCTGTCCAGACCATCCCTTTACTTAAGGTAACATCATCCTGCTTAGTGATGATAGTGAAGAGAACATTGCGGATGTTTTGGCTATTTTGAGTCATGATCAAAGGCTTAAAACGTATAATAATTCTCAGTTACTGAATAATATTCAGGGGGGGAAAGCTACTGGGATTTGTTGCATAAGGGAAGATTACATTTACCAACTGTGTCTTAAATTTAATATTGAAAAAAAACATCCTGTTAAATATTGTACTATTAATCCACTGTTTTTTCCACTCTTTTTCAGGGAACAAGCAACAATTCAAATCTCAGCATCACAATGACTACGGCAAGATCATCATGACCTGTGAGGTAAAATGATCAGTTTATGGAAGCCACAACTTAAATATGGCAATTGCCAATCAAATGTAGTGCCAATCATCAGCTTTGGAAACCCTCAAAATCTTCTTGTTGCTCCACAGAGGGCTGAAAGGCCTCTTACAGCAGAAATAAGCATTGGGACACAATCAGCATGTCCAGGATTTTATCTTAGCTATGTTGGCAATGAAATTACATTCAAGAAGTGTTTCATTCAAGCACTGCACTCTTTAGTGTTTTACATTTTCCAGGAAAATGATGACAGCTTACTAGCTTGTTAAGCCTGTGTGAAAAATATTAAAGTCTGCTTCAACACTTAATGTGTGTGATAAGAGAATCATACACTGAGATTTTTATTGACAGCAAAATTCTGCCTCAGAGATTTAAGATTTAAGATTTCAGAAAACGTCAAGGGATGGGATAGAATTGTTTCAGGTGACCACATCTGCAGGACACTCAGTAAGTCACAATGATTTTAACAGATCAGTAAGCTTAGAAGAAAATCTGCTCCGAGTGCTTCTACTCTTTTTATAGTCAACAAAACAATACAGTTACAAGTAACCAAGTCCAAGGTTTTTTTTTTTCCATCTAGCGTAACATGTACTACTGAGAAGAGGACAAACCTCCAGTAATGTAGTATTAATTTATTAATTTCAAATGTAGTAATGAGTGAGACAATATTGAAAACTCATGAATTCATATAAAAGGGTGATAAAAAAAAATTTGCTGTTAGAATTTCAGTAAATAAAAGTTAACTCAGAGATCAAGCACCATCTGCTGGGCAAAAACACATCTGCAGTATTTTCATTTTGTATCATCATTGAGCACCTAATAAAATATGTCTGTTCTCCTATCTTTCCTTAGCAGAAAGGGAAGATGTATTCCCTCTGCATGTAGAGTTCCATTAGTGCAGATTATCTTGGCTGAGTTCACTTGGGTGGAAAAAAATGCTGTAAGGCAGACACGGTGGAAAAAGATGAGGAGCAAGTAAAGGTGACCTTTTGAAGCTGACACCCAAGAGTTTCACCTTCATGCACTCATCTTCACACCCAAAGCGATGATGATCATGAAGTTTCTTTTTCATGTAGAAGTACCAACAAATCTGTCTATCACTCCTCCAACTAATAATAATGGCAGTCCTTAGCTACAAATAGGTTTTAATTGTATTATTATTTGTTTCCTGTACCTCTGTATCCATGCATACAAGGTTTTAAATCCTGTATAACTGGTGATCAGACCTTTAAGCAAGGCCAAGTGCTACAAGGCCACCCAAAAGACCTCGGACCCTGAACTTCATTTCATATGTCACAGGCAGAGTTGGGATGTGAGATGAGAATAATTCCTATGTAGTATTACAATAAACAAAGTTACTGCTCTTCCATACTGGATGAGATAAATTTATTCATCTTTCTATAATGGTTGGTATAAACATCTGTTTGCTTGTCTTCATTTCTGAGAATTCATTTCTTCACCTTGTATATAATACACCACACTGAGGGTGATGAAAAGAGGCTTATCATGGCATCTGGGATTTGGATTCTTAAAAACTAGAATATCTGTCACCATGCTGTGGAGGCACCAACATGAGAACTCTGGTTAAGACATATTCACACACTGAATATGTCATGTAGTTCACACATCTTATTTAAGTCGTACAGGCATTGTTTAAAGTCAGTCTATTTCCTTTGGATTGTCCATTCACAGGACGGAAAAAACAAGGGTAGGCCTTCTTGCTGTCAAGGAAAACATCCGGTAATGGGGAAATGGTTGGTTACCTGTTCGGGTGTATTAATTTTCTATAGCAGCATTGCTCAGACAGTAGCTGTAGCAGCAAAGGTTGTATTAATACACTAAAAACTAAATATAGAATACATTTGTAAATAATTCTAATACATTATCACTTATAGTATTGTAAACAACTTACACAAGCTCTTGTATGGTGGACATGCCACATAACAGGTTTAAACTACATACATAATTGTTGATATGGAAAGTATTTTGTGAGATGCTTATTTAGCAGTTTTGGAAGGAGTTTTCAGTATCATCATTTTGTAACAGTCCGAGGTAAAGCTGTACTTTTTCCAACATGGAAAGGCTTTAGGGTTTCTCTGGAACATGACAATCTGTATTTTTTGTCTTATTAACTTCAAAAGAGAGAAAAAAAGATAAAGGCTGGTAAGGGAACAACTAAACATATAGTTAAAATGCAAGTGATAACAGTGATTACTTGTTTAGCAGATGATTCACAACATTTGATAAAACTAAAAGCAAATAAAAAATATAATGTGTCATTGTTGAATTAGTTAGAACTATTTTCGTAAAGAAATGCTGTGGTACCAGAGGAATAAAACACTTTAGGGGCTGTTGTAATAGGAAAAAATTTACACTTTATTTGGCCAGTTTTCTCGTGATAACAAGGTTGTTGTTGTTGCCATTATGACGACATAACTAAACATTGTTTTTCCGTGATAACATAATTTTCTGGAGTTAACGAAACTCCAGTTTCCCCTGATAACGACGAAATTTATCCACATTCCTAATAACCTGCATCTCTGTCATCATCCGGTATCCATGTTGTCGCCCTGGGACTCGTAGCTGATCAGTGACGTAGTTCATGACGGAATCAGTCTCACTTTGATTGCGCCTGTGATAAAACTGTAGTCTTGCTAACTGCCTTTTTAAATGACGCACAATGATGTGAGCATTGTTTGTAACGGCAAGACAAAGCTATTTCAACCTGTGTCAGGCCTTGAACAGAACAGAAATGTAACGTGCCGATCAATATATTCCTGCTCTTCTCTACTTTCGAGGAAACCAATTTTCGTTATCTCGAGAAAATTATATCGTTATCACGTCCTGATAAAGACAAAAATTACTCGTGATCACGAGAAAACAAAATAATTAACTCGTTATCATGAGAAAACAACGTGTATGTCGTGATGACATAAATAACACGAGAACATATGAAGACGGGCTGAATAAAGCATGTACAGTACCTCCATGGCCTTTAGGGCTTCCGTATGTAGTAGAATAATCACAGCTTTTTCTTTATTTGTCAATATTGTGCGTCCATGTTTTCGTTTACCTGCACCTGTCTTTATTCCGTGAGAGAAGTTTGCAAAAAAGGGATTCATAAAAGCTCATAATGTAATTTCCTTCCTCCTACTCATCTAAATGGAGTCTTCATTCAATTGTTTTGTAGAAAAAAAAAGGGAACAGGGTTGACGAATTCCCCCTTTTCATTGTTCTCCGTGGACCATTTCCTTTGGGAAATTCTCAGCTTTCATATAGAGAACAAAACACACTCTGTAGAAACAGACAGAGAAGTTCTATAATTATGAAATGCCAAAAAACTAGGGATTACATATACCATATATACGGCTATGAAAATACATAATGTGTGATCCATGGATTCTTCCCAGTGCACTAATAGGCCAATTTCTAAGTGAAACAAGTATACGTTTGTCTCAATTACAAAAGTTCTGGTTCTATAATTTTTAACATTTAGCTAAACGACAGTGAGCTGCTGCTATCACTAGCTAACACAAATATAAACTGTAAGCTTATTAAATATATTAACAGGGTTGCTAATTACTGGAAACCTTAGAACCGTGGGCGGGGAAACAACTGGTTTCTAACGTCCTGTTCTTCTTTCTGATTGGTTGCGTGACAGCGAACTCGAACATTTTATTGGCTAGACGTGACATCAATTATCCGGTCTCCAAGAGCTTCGAGTTTGAAACTTTTCGTTAAAGGTGGAGTCATGTAACACAAACTCCTGTAACTGATCTGAAGAGGCGGAGGACGGACTACTTCTTCAATTATTTACGACGACAGTAAATAGCTTCACAGATCTCTCCAGCGAGGATTTTTGTTAATAATCTTTCTTAGAAGGGTTAGTTGTTTTTAATCAATGGTTATAAGAGGCCTTATGAGATGGCTGCCACGAGCTGTTGCTCTTAGATGGAGATTTGAGGAGCGGAGGCTGCGGACTGGATCACGGATTTAACGACCCCGTATCCGCTTTAACACTCGGAGAGAAGGTATATTCGCTTTATTCACGTAACCTGCCTTACACAGTTTAAGCGCTATGCGTTAGACTGGAGTTCACAAAACTGAAACAGATCCGAGGTCACGGTGTTGTATTTTATCTTTAAGTTTGTGTTTGGGCTGGTGGTGAAAAGCTCTCATTACACTCTGATTACAAGAGCTATTTACAGCCGTCTACCTCTAATGGGCCACTTTTTCATTTCAGAGGCGCATCATTTATACACACAGCGTATTTTAATAGCTGCTTGTGTTGTGTTGTGTTATCAAGTCATTTGCATTATACAGCACTTAAGATGGATCAGAAAGAACCCTATCATGCAGTTTATTAGATACAGCCTGCTACCTGTCATATAAGTCATATAAAGTTATTGCTTTTCAGTGAATAGGTCTAGCTTATGTAATATGCCGACACTTCGTTAGACTCTGATAATGATGATCTTATTAATAATAAATCTTGTCATGGCAGCCTCCTTTCATTTTTAACTCTCACTTCTTTATTCTCTCAGGAAAGAGGTAATAAACTGTATATTTCCTTGTCTTTTAAAGTTTTTCACCTGGAAATCATATGGTCTACCTTTTTAAAAATGATGTTACACATCTGGACTGCAGTTACCTTTTACAGTGAAGCTTACTAGGCATACTACCTGTACCTATCTAGGTAAAAGATGCATACTAGGGAGGCAAAAGTTACACCTAGGTTAAGAGGAAAGATACAGTTTAGTATCCATTTTCTCTGAGAACATACATAGACTATAGGCCTAGTTTATGCTGCAATAAGCATTTATGGCTCTTACAGCCTTGGCAACCTGATGTTTTGAGACCCTGGGTAACTTATTTACAGGGCGGAGGTGACGTGACCTGATTTACTAGCCTGCAAAGTGTATGGCACCTTCATCTGTAACCCAGGAAGCACCTGTGTTTGTGTGTGTGTGTGTGTGTTTTATTATTGAGAAGTTTCTAAATTGGTGAAATCATGTGTATTTTTAGTCAGAATGAAGGAATAGTTTGTCCAAGAAATTAAATGCATGTACCCTGAATGTAGACAGTCAGCAATTTTATTTATGATTTTTCAGTCACACATTGTTAAGGGGTTCTTCGGTTATGAGCAAAGATTGACACATAACAGTTAGTGCATTTAGTGACCAAATACAGCTGACGGAAAGTTCTGGCAGTATCAGAAATATTTGATTCCAATCTCATAAAGTGTGACCTCTGGTATGACGCTTGTTTGAAAGTCACCAATAGGCACACAGCATAAGATGACGCAGGACTCTTGGGACCGCTACAAATACCAAGCTCGTACACTGCAAAATTCTTATTACCTCAAGCTCACCTAGAAGATTGTCTCTGTTTATCCATCTTTGTGTTGGATTGCAGGTCTATTTAGAAGATCTTCATCACATAATCTGACATGTCATGCAGTCTTGACAAACAAAATCCAGCCAAGATTTTATCTTATACAGTCTGATAAGTCTTAAATCTTAAAACACAGCTGTAATCATATAATCTAAAATGTACATACTAGCTTCCAGAAGCTATAAGTTTATGTTCAGGAAGAAGAAAGTTTGTTTCCCCTTGTCAAATTTATGTGTGTGCGGAGTGCTATATGGGGGGAAAAAAAACTTCAGACACCAAACATCTTGGCTGATTGACTACATTTTGTTTTTTGTGGGATTTTTTGCCTGAAGTATTCCTTTAACATGATCACCATGACCCTAAATCAAACTTAACAGCTATGCATGTTACACTACCAGTTGTATGTTGTTTATTTGTACACGAGATTTTATTGTGTGGTCACATAATGAATGTTTCTCGTAGAGCGGCAGGATCAGTGAATCCTCCTCATCTGGCAGTTACAAAAAGGCTATTCTGTGTTGTTACAGAGCCGGCAAGCCCTGAGTGAAAGCTTTGTCACGAGCCAAATTGTAGCTGTAAATGCTGCGAAATGACACGGAATAGAAAACTCACTTTCTTTCCCTTCCCCAAACATACAAGTGTGTTCTGCTTCACAAACACACACACACACACACACACACACACACACACAAGAGATACTTTTGTGCAACTGCAAAGAGTACAGGAAATGCTTTTGGCTGTGGTCTCCTCCATAACATTTAGCCCAACAAATGCGCTGTGTGCGTGCTCAACATGATTCCTCACACAAGAAATAAACATTCACTGAAAATCACACCTCTGATGAGTGTTCCAGTTTCTGGTGTCTCATTGTTATGCAGCTTTTGGTCACTTATCACCTTTAGCTAATTACATCTTTAGTAAGCATTTTATTTTTTTTTTCAAATTATGCAGCATGAATTATTAATCTTTGGCTTGTTTTGTGGCACTCTTGAATAATTAATTGTGCTGCAGGCCTCGGTAGACCTGTGTGGCCTAAATGGAAAAAAATGAAAACTATATTTTGTGCCGTTTGCTGTCTCTTTACTATTTTGTCTGAACACACATGCTCACTCGCTTTCTCTCTCTTTCCTGCCACTCAAACTGAGGACTGATTTACAAACTTGGTTGTGTAAGCAGATCTGATGAAAGGCAGCAAATCCTTCATTGCATGTAGTTTGATACCTACATGCATACACCGCATACATTTACTGTATAAAAAAGAAACTAAGATGGAGCATGGAGTGGGCAGGGCAAGAAGAGATGGCGCAAGCAAGTATCAGGTGCAGCTGCTTAGTCACACTCGTTCTTTCTCACCTGAGGCAATCAAGGTATACACGTTGAGTTGCATGACACGCTTGGAAGCTTTGTAGCTTTACTCCATGCTAGGCGCTTTATAGATGCCCTTTAATATTGAGAAGGCTGTATTACACCTCCATGAAGGTAAGTTTTTGTTCAACCACTGGCCTTTTGCTTATCACTCTTTGGTCAGTCAGACATTTAAAAAAAAAAAAAAAGCCAGTATGCGCACACCATTTGCTGTGCTTCTGCTGCATTTGTAATCAAGCCATACCAAGCTTTATATACTGCGTACATAACTGGTAGTGTGTGTTTTCAGTAGTGCTAGTGGCCTAGTGTTATGTTTAATATCCATCATTGAGCTCAAAATTGCTCCTTTTTACGGTCTTATTACTGTAGCAGAATTGAGATTTATACATATGTTCAATAAGAACAGCTGTTGTTCCTCTTGACATTACTTACAGCAATGAAATGTTTTTATTCGCACTTGTGTAAAACTAACCACAAATGACAGTGCTCAACAGTTGGTTGCTGCCCAGTAGTTCCTTGGACAAAGTTCAAAACCATATTCCTGCACCACAGTTGGCAATGTTATCATGTCTGCTGGTAGAAGGTTTGCCTCTGAATTTCAATATGGAGTGCATGCACATTATATGGCTGCCTTAACGTTTTTTTAGTTTTAGCCTGTTCATGCTCGTTTAAAGTTGCTGCTCTGTTCTCATCTCTCGTTTTAGCAATGAAGAACTCGTATCTCTTCGACCTTGCCTCATCTTGTGTGTTTTCTTCAAACGATTCCCCCTTTGATCTCAGGTGAATTTATTCAGGCTGGGTAAAGCAGGGGCTTCTCCAATGGAGCAGAAGGATGGATCTGTGTGTCGCATCCGCATGTGTAGCTCAGTTTCTGTCTCTATTTATGACCAGAAGCTGATCAGACTTGTGCTTTGAAATTAATGCAAGAAAGATGGGTGTAGTATGAAGATACGTTCAGTATTTGATACTCATATTTGTCATATCATTCATAAAGTTTTCTGTAAGATGATGTTTACTTAACATTTATGGAAGGAGTCTTCATCGTCAGTGCTTTGTAACCGTGAGTAAGTTTATTTGTCCTGGCAAAGTCTTAAGGATTTTGCTCCTTGTGGTTTCTCTGAAACATGATGAGTCGCAGTTTCATCAAATTACCGTTTCTGCCTTATTAAAATTTAGATGTCCAGATTAAAGGCATGCAATAATGTGGGTTAGTTCTGTCTCCCAGCTGCACAGAGTTTAAAATAGGCCGAGTATGCTGAAGCTTTTAGGGTTACGTTTGGTTGCTGAAAATGAAATTAAATCCCTCCCAATGTACCTCTATGGCTTTGTATATTTCTAAACATTGAATATATCTACATTTTAATCCAATCCATTTATTTCCCACTTATTGTGTTCATTTATTTTTTTTTAAATCAATTTTTAGAACAGCAGATTTGTTTTGAAGATCTTTTGGGGTTACAATCGGCCATGAATACAGCCACTTCCTGTCGCTGTACTGGTGTAATGATGGATTAGCTTTGGTGCAGATAATTGGTTCCACATAGTTCCACATTCTGTCTCGTCTGTCTTTTACTGAATTCAGCACAGGTCTGCAGCAGTCAAACCATAACCCTGCTGGTTGCATTATATATTTCTCCTTTGAAAAAATTAAGATATTCTCTCCTCTGCCATTGCTTGCCTTGTGCTTTTTTGACATTATACTTAGCATTGCATGCATTGTAAAATGACTGAATAAATGTAAATTATTTTTACACATTTGCTTTCCCAAATGCATCAAACATTCCTTCAAGAATATTAACTGCTGTGTCTGCAGCTAACTTCTATTAAAGAAGAATTTGAAATCTCCTGTCCATACTTTAACTTTCTAGTAGTTGTCATTGCAGCTGTCTTAAAAACAGCCTCGTTTTCTTTCTCAGAAATCTTCACTGTTACTGAGCCAGACAAATGTTTTTTCCTGAGGTGTGTGTGTGATGATTTAGATATGAAGGTAACAGAATGTTGACCTGAAGAGTCAAACTTCTGGTATTTCCTAGCTACAGTAGCTACAATAGAAACACTAAAGAAGAAAACATGCCGTGTCTGATCAAATACATTTTCTATAAGGGGAAAATTGTGTACATTCCTTTTTTTTTTTTTTTTTGGCTGAAACTTCTGCTCTTGACCATTTCTTCAGAAATCAATTTTTGGATGCACATCAAATCCTCTTCTATTGTTTTGTTAGTGAGTCGTGTCTGTTGTCGAGCTTCAGTTTGAGCAAAAATGACTATCTCAATATTATTTTTGGCCATAATGCCAAACTCTAATGGAAGTGATGCGTTTCATTAGAAATTATTTTGGAAAGTGAAAGATCTCCTCCTGTGAAATTACAGCTCGGTCCTCCTACAGTTTTAATTTATTTTAAAGTTGAAGAGTTGCATGAAATGGCTGCAAGTCCTAAACAGTTTTCATGACCTCACTGTGATCATAACATGCAAGAGCCTTCTTTCAGCTTTTGACAGAGAGTACAATAAGGTCTGGGGAAACTACCCCCCCCCTCATCAAAGCCCATGTCTGAGTCTGTATGATTGTAATGAGGGAGAATAAACACACTAGATACCAGGTTTTGTTAAAAGGATTTCATCATATCTGTAATAGTGTGTGTTTATAGGCAGCACACAAACTCAAATACAAAGCTCTAAGAACAGAATGGCTTTGCAGCTTTGTTGTGCAAAAATTTGAGAGAGATCAGAAAGAGAAGCAGACAGAACTGGATTTTTCACCAGGGTGCTTTCCGTTTGGCAGGATGATGTGAGTGGGGAGCAAATCAATATCAATCCAACTCCTCCAGAAATTAAATGACACCAGTGACACGGCTCTCCAGAATGGATGGGTTCAGTCTCAGTCTTGGTGGCAAGTTTTGTGTATGTGAGCAGTAGATGGAGTAAGAAAAGAAAGATACAAACTTTTAAAACTACACTGATAGACAGCATCTTGTCTTTTGTCATTTTTGCCTCCCCAGAGTCATTCTGTGGGTTCTAGAGCATAATATATGCATAATCCTTTGTGAACACTGGGGTTTTTTGTAAGTGGAACTATTCTGGTGAGAATTTTCACACTCGTCATGCCCTTAGATTTGCAGCATGGGTCATGCAAAACACTGCAAACTCTGATTCTGGCATAGGTGTCCTTTTCAAATCAAACATCAGATTGAAGAAGAAGAAAAGGTGTGATCTCCATGACTTTGATTGTGGTGTGGTTGTTGGTCTGAGGTGGACTGGTTTCAGTATTTCAGAAACTGCTGATCATCTGGGATTTTCACACGCAATACACAACAAACTGCCTAGAGTTTACACAGAATGGTGCAAAAAGAGAGAATTTTGAGTAAGCAACAGTTCTGTGGGTGGAAACGCCTTGTTGATAAGAGATTAGAGGAGAATGACCTGACTGGTTTGAGGTTACAGGAAGTCTATAGTTACTCAAATAAGCACACTTTACAATCGTTGTGATCTCTAATCTAAATCATGTTTCAGCCTGCAGACTCTCAGCACACAATGTTTTTTGTTTTTCGCACCATTCTGTGTAAAATCTAGAGACTGCTGTGCGTGAAGATCCCAGAAGATCAACAGTGTCTGAAATACTCACACCAGCCTATCTGGCACCAACAACCATACCACAGTTGGTCTCACTGTTTCCAATCTGATGTTTGATGTGAACATTAACTGAGGATCTTGACCTGTAGCTGCATGATTTTATGCGTTGTGCTGCTGCCACATGATTGGCTGATTAGATAACAACATAAATGAGCAGGTGTACAGGTGTTCTCATTTTGCACAGGAGATACACAGGGTATTCTGGGTAATCCACTACTGTAGTTATTTGAATGCATGGGTTTTTATTTATTTATTTTGGAAAAATATGTTGCCCCAGTTGCTCCCTCACCTATCTCTTTTCCTACCGGCTAACCATGTCTCCTTTTGTCCTCCATTTCCAGAAAACATGGACTCCTTCAGCACAAAGAACCTAGCCCTGCAGGCACAGAAGAAGCTCATGAGCAAGATGGCTACCAAGACGGTGGCCAACCTGTTCATCGATGATACAAGCAGTGAGGTGCTGGATGAGTTATACCGTGCTACCAAGGAGTACACACGCAACCGCAAGGAGGCACAGAAGATAATTAAGAACCTCATCAAGATGGTGGTCAAATTGGGCGTGCTTTACCGAAATGGGCAGTTCAGCAGCGAGGAGCTTCTGCTTGTCGAGCGCTTCCGCAAGAAGGTGCACACGCTGGCCATGACTGCAGTCAGTTTCCACCAGATCGACTTTACCTTCGACCGGCGTGTCATGAGCAGCCTCCTGAACGACTGCCGTGAGCTACTGCACCAGGCCATAAACAGGCACCTCACAGCAAAATCACATGCCCGTGTCAACCACGTTTTCAACCACTTCTCTGACTGCGATTTCCTGGCGGCACTCTACAGCCCCTCTGAGGTCTACCGTACCCACCTGCAGAGGATCTGTGATGGCGTGAACAAAATGCTGGACGAAGGCAACCTTTGACCCACCCCCCCCGTTTTGTCTCACTGAGCTCTTATGTTATATTATGTTGGATTTTTGTTGTATGTGAATATTTTCACATTTACATTTTTTGTTCCTCCACACCCAGCCTCAACTTCATCAAAGCCCTTTATGACTCATTGTTCTTCTTCTGGGTGGGCTGAACAGCTGCCTGTTTTCCATGACAATGCAACATCTTCAGTTAAACCATTAAAGGAAGAGCATAACCCAGACTTTAAACACTCATTTGTATGTGGAAGGATTATTCAGGGGTGCTGGTTGAGTTGACTTTAACATACTTTCTTGAAATTCCTTTCTTCTTGATGAGAAGATAAGTTTTATACTGTGTAATTTCATGCACTATAATAATTAAGCTGAAGGAGATTTTACAGTTTTTCTCTAGCATTAGATTGAGGTTGACATTGTACGCTTTCATGTTCTGGCTAGAAAAAAATAACATGCCGGCTCCAAAAGCCTAGTGTAAGCAATCTCTCAATGCAAACATTTTTAGCCTTTTCGTGTTTTAATACCCGTGTGAGTCACATGAGAATGCAGGAATAGAATTGAGCTTTATGTGGACGAGAACCGGTTTAGTGAAGTCTGAAATGGCCATGTGTCAGCAAGTAATGTCAAGTAAAGATGACCTTTTCACCCAGATGCAGTTCCTCAGAGGGAATGAAGACAAAATGAGCATGGCTCACTCCTATTTCATAACTTTGTTTTTAGTATTTTTATTATTGAGCCTTTTTTCTGTTTTGTGTTCTACTTTGTGTGTATGTGGCTGTCGGTGAGTCACTAGTCACCTCCATGGCTTTGATTAGGACACCGTAAAAGTGAAGTAACTCAGCCAAAGAAATGCAAAGCCGAATTAAATTTTAAGGGCAGGAAGAAACAAACCCTAGTAGGAGTGCTGATGTAGAGGTTAAAGTTCCCAGCAGCAGCAGCAGCACATGACACTCCAGCAGCATGTGTTCTCATGTATTTTAAAGATGTGTGATGTAAGAGTTGATTTTGAAATTAAAACCACTTGCATTTCCCTGATAACTTGAGCGGCTGCTGAATGAAGGACCTCGGTAAACAGGATTATCTCTGTAGGTGCTCTGTAGGTGTGTAAATCATTTGTAGGCTGTTTCTGTGTACAGAGATCCTGCCCAATGCATCAAGGTGATACAACTTTGAAAGCAAACATTTGTAACATCTTTCATTGCACATCTATAATCAAACATGGGTTTCTTTATTATTGCTCGCAATCCAAAGATAAGCATGAACCATAAAAGCATGCATGCACTTATCAATATTGTTGTAAAACATTTTTTTTTTAATTATGTATGTAAAATTGTTTTGAATGTGTCCCTACCTGACACTAAAGGTAATCTTCATGAAGGCAACAAGCTTGATGCTGACATGAAACTAACCTAATAGTAAACACAGCACTTCTCAGGATTGAAGCCTACTCGCACACAAGGATTAATGAGTCCAGAATTGCTTATCGCTGATTTCAATGGACGATGAACAGATGTCTTCCATCTTTCTGGTTTTACCGTTTTGCATCAATTTGTAGGTGTTGTGTGTTTTGTTTTTGTTTTTCTCCGATGTACCTTCACCTTTCCAGACCTGTTGTATACAAGTGCACACACGTGTGTGTGTGTGTGTGTGTGTGTGTGTGTGTTCGATGTAGATAGGAAAGCTTGTTTTTAATTGACCCGATGTTGTCTTTTTTTTTTTGAGGATAATGAGGGTTAAATAGCTTGTCAGCCTAATATTATTAATCCACAAACTGTGTAACTGCTTTGTATGGCTGTGATTTCACTCAAGCAAATCAGCTCTATTCTTTACCTCATATGGTCACACAGATCCAAACTAAAGTGATATGTGATCTGATTACCTGTTTGGATATGTTAAGGTTGCACTGTAAAAGGCTGTAGTTCATGACTCAGAATCCTCTTGACCTGATTCTTTTTTTAAAGCTAACTTCTTTATGTATTTAGAGAAGCTGTTGGTTTGGGAGTCAGTTCCTGAAAGACAAGCAGAAATGAAAAAGGAAATGACCCGCTGAGCCTGAAAATGAATCTGCCTATCGACATCCATGCCTCTTGCACCGTATTTAAGAATCCAATTTAGAACAACAAGACTGCTGACAGAATACTGTTCATTTAACAGTTGATAAGGTTCAATATCGCACTATGGTACGTCAGCGAAAGGACGTTTTTAGTGTGAAGAATGAACCAAGAGCTGAGCCTCTGGAAGCAGAAGCCTATGAAAAGTCTACACTCATTCTGTCGTTTATTATTCCCCTCACAGCTCGCAGATTGCCTAGGTGACATCCTCTCCATCCTGTATGCCGGTGCCTCTCCCCTCAGGCTGCTGCTACTTGAGATGTGACAGTTACCTGAGACTCGGCTTCTTGAGACGGGCAAATTCTTTTTGTTTTCTTTTAACTCCAAGATCGTCCTCTGAGAATAGACAAGACTGGCATGTTTGTCTTAAGCTGAAAGTGCTGAGAAAAAGCCAGAAGTGATTCAAAAAAAGATGGATTGCATTTGCAAATATGTTAATATTCTGTACATGTTTCTAAAAGTTATGAACGAACGGCAAGGTCAAATTGAACAAGCTGCTGGTTCTTGATGATTGCAAGTCTCAGATTTGTTTAAAATATTTCCCTAGTAGTCCTGCACAACATACAGCAGGTTCATAAATATTTGGACATTATTTTAGCTGTGTACCAGAGTGTATTAGAGTTGAAATAAAATAAATGTATTTTATGTAGGAATTGCTCTTTTTATGTATGGTCTTCCACTTTTTAAGAGACCAAAAGTGAATCGACAAACAACAATAATAAATTAAATTGTCATTTTTAATATCCGGTTACAAATCCCTTGCAGACAATGACTGACTGAAGCCGTAGACATCACCAAAACCTGGGTTTCTTCCCTGGTGATTCCCTGCCAGACCTTTATTGCAGATGTCCTTAGGTTCTGCTTGCTCTTAGGGCATTTTGTTCATGCACAAATGGATTCATGTCAGCTGATTGACTTGGTTGTTGCAGAACATTCTACTTCTTTCCCTTAAAAAGATTTGGGTTGATTCTGAAGTATGTATGTAATCATATAATATAGCCAACACAATATGGTACCAACATCTATGCCACAGTAAAACTCACTGGAGCACATTTTTCCCCTCATTCTGATGTTTGCTGTGAACATTAACTGAAATTCTTGCCCTGTATTTACATGATTTTTCACATTGCGCTGCTGCCACATCATTGTCTGATTTGATGATCGTAAGAATGTGCAGGTGTACAGGTGTTCCTAATAAAGTAGACAACAAGTGCATGTTTAATCACACTTGCACAGCTCGCTGACTAATTCCTGGCCTTTAGAGGATCCTGATAAGTTTTCTGTAGGTATTTTGATAAATTGTGACATTTAGATGATCCAAAAAACAATTTGTCTCCTACATCGTAAACAGTGATGCAAAACAGTTGCGATCATTTGAACGCTATAGCTGCATGACAGTCACAATGTATAACAATATAACTGTAATATGCTACTTTTGTAAAAAGCTTGCAGGCCAAGCTGCAAAATGCAAGCAGCTTTCTTTTACGTTACCATTAAGCTGGTGACTCAATGACAGACAAGAAGTGTAGAGTTACTCAACCTCCTGTAAACAGAGGATACAGCTTTCAAACCAACACAGGCTTATGCAATTCTGTACATCAGAATTGAAGTCAATTTTGTCATCTCATCCACACACACAAACACACAAAAATCATGCGGAGAAATACCACACATTCCACACAGTGGGGAAAAAAGGAAAACGACACCGGAGTCCCATTAAAGTAACTGCCTAAAGTGTAAGTGGGACTAATATGAGATGAGCAATAATGAATCGATGCTTTATGCTATAAAATTGACAATTAATTATTGTTGCCATAACCTGTTGGTTTACTATACAATCTGGTAATGTAGCTTTAGAAGGGAATGTGTGTGGCAGCGTATTAAAAATATTTCTTTTGCAGCTGAGCATGTAACAGCACACACTTGTCCAAAGCGAATTTGTGATCAAGTGCAGTGCAAAGCTTTCCAGCTATTTCTGGCTCTCACACACAGCAAGTGGGTGACGAGTTTGAAGGCTGACTGTTTACAGAAAGCAGAGCTTCATTACTCGAGTCCCAAGATGGGCCCTCTGACCCCATCGCTGTGAGGGTTAGCACGACTGAAGAACATGTGCTTTTGAGAGCTTTCTCAAAGGAACAAATCAGCAATGCTTATGGAGAAGAGCTATTTTAGCTTTTGGATTTTTTGCTGTTTTTAGTTTTTAATCATTCTGCCTCAAACTGTTATATTTACATGGGAAAGTACCTCACTGTATGTGTTCCACATTGCTTTCTTTAATTTTTTTTACTGAATGGTATAAAATAGTGAAGATTTGTACTTGACTTTTTTCCTCTGCGTTTTTACGTTTTTACTTAAGTATAATTAGCGCTAGACCATGATTGAAATGTCAAGAGACTTAATGAATACCCTGCTTAGTGATAACAATAAATGGTTTTGAATAGAAATTGAAAGCAATAAGCTTATAAAAGTCTGCTATTATTGCAATAAAGCAGACTATGTTTCTTAAAGTTTTAAGGAAAATGTAGTGAAATGTGGAAAAAAATTTGAAAAGATCCAGTCTGGTGAGATTTAGACATGTTCATGTTTTAAGCTTCTTTGTGGAGAAGCTGTGCATGTTCTATCCCTTGGAGAAAGAAAGCAAGGCAGAGAGATCCTCCCTCCCAGAGGCTATCCCCTCTCAAATCCTAGCTTTAATTGTGGTGTATGAAGCAAAGGACAGACACGATCAGATGAGAGATAAGAGCTGCGACACATGCAGACACAGTGCTGATGTTGGATTTAGAAAAAAACAACCCTGATTGAAGTCGACTAGTTCCTGCCAGTGAGTAAGTGAGAGAGAGAGAGTGAGAGAGAGAAAGGGGAACAGCCATGAGAAGGAGTGGGAGGAAGAAAGCACCATAAAGGGAGTGAATGCAATGCGTGAGGGGAAGCGAGAGAGAAAGAGAGGGAACGGGGAGGGGGAGAGCAAGCGATGGAGAGACAGGAAACATGCAACAGCCACTGAACCTGGAAGGCAGGAAGAGTGGAGGAAGCAGCGGAATACAGAGGCTCTTAGCCAAATGCAGGGGCAATGGAATACGAGCAAAGGCAGCATGTGCTTGTTCAGGAGGAGGGAGGGAGGCTGTCAACGGTCCAGCAGCAGAGAACAACGTGGGGATAATATCAGAAACAGGCACTGACGGGAAACAGAGAGAGAGAGGGTGGGGGTGTGAGCAAAGGAACATGCTGACGAAAAAGTTTCTGGCTTCAGGAGGGATAGAACTTGCATGACAATACCATCCTGCAAGGAGTGGTGGGAGACGATGCATGAGGGAAGGACAAATCTGTTCCGGAGTCTCAATATGAAGCCTCTCTCCTGCCAATGTTATGTTTACTGATACCAGAGGGCTTGGGCGACACAGCCTCCCACGTCACTTCTGGCTCCTACAGAAGAAGACCAAGATGGGACACTCATCAAAGACTGGGAAGGGATCTTTGTTTAGTTTTGAACCTGAGGAATACAACAAGATGGGTTCTCATGGATCTAAGCAGACCATCCATACTGCATATAGTCACCATTCTAGGGTATCTCTTGCCACTCTGAAGTGGCATTCGAAGCTCTTTAGGACTGGTAAGAGCTGTCAAACTGAGTCGAGCAGTATGAGGTGGCGTAAGTGTCAGGGGCAGAGTTTACAACACAACAGCGCCTCTGTGAGGGACCGCTCAAGAGAATGCAGCTTTGTGGAAAACCTCCACCAAACCCAGACACCCCTCCCATTGAGGAAATGTGCTCTGGATTTGCCGAAGCAGTTCATAGGTCAAAGAAACTGTGGAGAGCCTGTTTGCGTGGTGGCACAACAATCTGGCTCTGTCAGAGAGTCGCAGGAGCCTGGGCAAGCTGAGGTGAACGAACACACCTTTGACAAACGTCAGAGACCTAAAACCAACTGCAGTAGCAATCCAGAACACTATAGTGTGGACAGCACAAGACAGAATTTCCCTAACTCAATGGGACATGTAGCAGAAGATAGTGAAGGTTCCAGGTCCACGCATGAAGTTTTCTTCTCTACAGAAGTTCCCCATACCATGACCATCAACCAAAATAAGGGTTCTCATGAAGGGGATTTGCAAAATATGTCAGACAACGGGGGGCAGTCCCTGAGTAAAGAAGCTTACATCTTCAAATCAAAGAAAACTCAGAGGGTTCTCCAGGACCAGATCCGTAAAGTGGTTGTGAATCTTGAGGAAGTTCTCCGTGGCTTGAAGGAAGTACATTTGGAAATGAAGGAGGTAATAAAATATATGGCTTTGTAAAATTTGTAGATGTGCTCATAAATGTTTTTGATAATGACTAGAACAGAGATGTGCTTCATTGTAGAATTGTGTCTTTTCACATGGGAGTTGTCAGGCATGTAGCAGTTACTCATCTAACTCCATTTTAAAATCCTTTTAAATTAATGTGATGTATTAAACTCTGAGCTTTGAACTACAAACTCAAAAAAGCTTTACAAGTTGAGAGGAAACACAAGGGGTAAAGCAAAAAAAAAAAAACCTGAACTACCTGCTCTATTTCTGAGGTGAATGCAGTGCTTGTAAAGGATGCTGTGCTGCACCTTTTTTATCATCCATTGTCAGCTGGAGCGAATAGAGTGGGGCAGCTGGAAGGCAGGGCGACTGCCTATTTTTAGTTTCATGCTGCTGCGGCCTAATCTCATTTACACAAAAGTATCCCGTTGGTGTCCTTGCATGTTATCTTCATCCATGTGGTACTGATTGTTTGGCATAAAACTGCGAATTGGTTCAGAGATCTCACGCTTTTGCAAACATGGGTTTGATGGTTTGAGCAAAGCTACAATATGGTGATGCCAAATGTCTTGCTCTGACACTCAGGTGGTCCAGCAGATTGACCAGCTGACCTCCAGTATTGACCTGGGAGAAGAGGACAGCAGAGAAGCTTCTGGACATTGCAGTCCTGGTGAGAGTGTTTCTGCATCAGAGGAAACACAGCATGTAGACATCAGCGTCCACAATTCTGGGTACTCAAACAACCCAGGTCTTGTTGTGTCAACTGTACCAAAGGGCACCACAAGGCTTGAAGCATGTAGCAAAGACGATACACAGCGTGAAAGCTCCCCAAGTGTTACACCACCAGCATACCCAACTGCACTTTCATCTATAAACAATACAGGGCTGAAATTCAAACAGGGAACAACAGTGTCCCAAATTAAGGGGCCTAAATCAGAGGCCATTGCACTGTCTAGAAGCCAGAAGCCTCCTCCTTACCCCCTTAACAGCAGAACCTCGAGGTCAAATAAAGGGAAAACGCCCCCTTATGCTGGCAGACGAAGACTGCTGTCCACAACTGTGTAATGGGGTAGCTGCTTGAGGGCAGCTAGGGGAAGATTACAGTTTGAAGAAGCCGGTATCCAAGGAGACTGGCAGTGTTAAGTAAGTATGTTCCGAGTGTCGCTGCATGCAGTCGACTGATTCAGCACCTCGCTATTCAAACACAATTCACTCTGAGTGCATGTTAAGTATGCACCATGGTGTGTCTGCATGTGTGTGTGTTCAGCTGTGCTGTTTTAGGCCCACTTAGTACAAAAAAGTCAGAAGGCACCTGTAGATTAGTGCCAGTCTAAGGAGACATTTTGAGAAGCATGTAATTATAGAATCACTGCTTATTCTTTTCAGCTAGTAAAAATCTGTAAAGAATTTTTTTTCTATTAATTTTGACAGTAGAAGATCTTATAGTATAGTCGTTGTTGTTGCAATGTCTACAGGTTAGAGGTGAAGCCATCTCAATTTTTATGATACGACTGAATCATTAAAGGGGTCTGTGTATTGGGAAAATCTATTACTAGTCTACCCATGCATCTTTAGAAATTTCCTTATCCTGGCCAGGGTCATATAGTGGATTCAGCGCCTGTCCTAGGTACACTGGGTGTGAGTCAGGAATACATGCTGAATGGGATGACATTCCATTACGACATTCCATTACCACACATTGATACACTCATCCACATATAGGGGCAATTTAGCATGAACAATCCATCTACCTGCAGTTTTTGTGTGGTCGGAGAAAATGGTAACCTACACAGACTGGGGGAGAACTCCGTACAGACAGGTATCCAAGCTCAAGACTGAGCCAGGAACTCTAGAGCTGTGAGGTGGCAACACTTCCCACTGCACCACTATCCTGCCATTCTTGAGTACACTATAATCTAATAATGTTATCAAGAACCATGAATATCCCATTGTACTCTGTTATTCTCACTCTTGTACTCTCTTATAGGTAGCATGGCCTCCCTGGCTGACATTTTCAGTGGAGAAGTGTGGCCTACCACACTTGTTTATTTTATTGTAGTGGAAGCAGAAATACTCATCCCTAATTGCAAAATATGTTCTCCCAATTTTTGACAGGAAATCAGACACATGCATATGAGATTATTGCTAATATCCCACCGAATACAGGCACCATTTATTGCTATGCATTTCAAGATATAGGAGTAAAAAATAGAGCCAAAGAAGATTTTATAATTTCATTGAATAACTCTCTGAATTAGCTTCATTACAAATCACTCAGTCATTTGAAAGCAGGCCTCTTCAGTCAAGCATTTGGAACACAGCTGGATATTTCAGGCAGAAACTCTGCTTCTTAAGAATAATTGATTAATGTGAACACCTGGAGGAACACCAAGATGGCAGTGCTTTGGCTCAAAACCACATGGGGAGTGGAATAATGGATGTGCTATTGTACAGAACACAGTTATATGCACAAACTTTTTGCTGACGTGAGTAGAAAAACCTCATAGCGAACCAGATAAATGAAACCACAAACAAAATAACAGAGCTGTATGTGAGCACCACTTGCATTAAGAATGAGCTTTCATTATCAGCAAGTGTGAAGGAATTTTAAAGGTACAGTCACATTGTGTAGAATGAACTACATTTAACTATAACAGCTATTATAGTTATCACAACTAGTTTGGAATGCAAATCATTGTTAGCTTTATAGGAAATAAATCACTTGGGGTGGGTGTACTGTTACAGGAAGTAATCCAGGACAAGGTGGTATGATGCCAGCCTGAAGTTAATTACTTTCCAGGTTCCAAATTACACATTACACAGCAAGTTCCAAAGTGTTCCTCTTAACACTGCAATTTCCCAAAGATTATTTATTAAAGAATGAAATGTAGTGCTTTTTTAAACATTTATTAGTTACATTTATGTTGCGGAATGTCTGTGAGACAAGTTACATATAACCAGAATTTCCTATCTAGCCTCTGTTTATACTCTCTCTCGACATTAATGGGACAAAAAAAAGCTTCTCATGTTACCAAGATCCTGCAAAGTGGTTTGTTCTGTAGATATTCCTGTGCTAGAAAACGTACTGCCTGTTACAGAGCACTCACACTGGAGGCTCCTTCCTTTCTTTTGAATTTTAGTTAGTACTCCTGGCTGTTGGAAAATGAATCAAAACCTTCTGACCAATCAGATTCCAGAATTCAACAGCACTGTGGTATTAGATTTATTATTGCACTATTTTTTGCTTTAAAGAGTAGCACAACTGACAAAAAATCATTAATAGCAGCTAAAATTGCAGTCAGGCACATGATAATTATACTTATGGCAGCCTGGGAAAACTTCCTGCAATGATTTTTTTTTCTACCACATTACTCCATTGCACTTATCTCAATCGCAAGTAAAATCAGGGCTATTTCTTGAACCTATGGGGGCCCTTAACACCCCTCCTCCCCAGTCATACCTCTCAAGTTGCTGACCACATTGAGGCCCGCTGCGAACACCTGAACCTCAGTAACAACAATGGGCTCAATGTCCCTTAGTGTCAGTTTGCATGATGGTCAGTGGCTGCTTATATCGCTTATATCTACAAACTGCCCTTAAATATTATAGCATTATTAAAGTCTGGTTAACTCCAAATTTGCATTTAATTAAAAAGATATAATTCTGACTGCATCACGGGACCATCACTGACATTTTGAGTGTTTGTATCCGATTTCAAACTGAATTAAAAAGGCTTATACATTTTACAGGGGCACAAAGTGTGAAAGTGTGAAATTCACTGTGTGAGGAAATCACGCGCAGTTAGCAAGGCTGCAGACATCTTTACACAGACTTTTTTTTTTTTTTTTTACCACTGCAGCATAGCCTAAGCAACATAAAAAAGAAAATATGAAAATATGGGGTGTTTTGCTGAAAATTCCAGTTTTTCTTAAATATATTTATGGTTTCTTAAAGTTGATGTGCTCAAGTATGGTTAAAAAAAAAATGTTTGCAAAATCAAAATAAAAAAAATACATGTTGTAGTCTGTTAAGCACAGGAGCTTCATGAACATTTTAACCACAGCTTTCTGTTTATTAAAAAGAGGGCAATGAAGTCACACTCCATGATGATCGATGAAGTTATTTATTAAAATCTGTTTAGATAATTACCTGATCATGATAACAGAAACTGAAAATATATTTCTGTCAAAGTGTAGTAGAAAAGTAGAACCTCTTGTTTTTTTATCCCCTTCAGGCACAAACTGATGACAGTAATGGTTGTTTTTGAAAGTGGAGGAATCCAACAACAGAAGAAAAAAAAGGACATTTTTCATCTCTTCTTCTGGCTAAATCTCCGTTGCTCAGTGATGTTAGGCAAGAGTTCAGTAACAGAGCTTCCAGGACTAGAGCCACATTCATCCATTTATTTCCCTTTTTCTAAGGGTAAACGTCTCAGAGTTCAACCGATCAGAGCTCGTCATGACGTGTCCTACCAATGATGGTCAGTTTGGAGAGTTCAGCCCGGAATTTTCCATCTTTGTGAGTCACTGAAGGAAACAAATCAAAAACATGAGCAAACTCAGCAGGCAGTGGTATCTCAGCTGTTACGGTTCTGCACTAGTGACTAGAAGTTTAGGAGTTCAAATCCCAGGACTACCACTGAACCACTGTTGGGCGCTTAAGTGAGACACTTTAATGCAAAACAGCACTTCTGGATGACTGGATTGATTTCAGTTTCACTTCTGTAATTACAATTTGTATTAAAATGTGTCTGCTGAATGAATAAATGTAAATGTGCATCTCAGGGCTCTCTGCAATTACATCCATCTCAAACTATGATTCCAAGGATCAAAGTGGCTCTCCATCACAGACATAATCATACTGTCAGAAGAGATAAAAATGAAAGCTGTGTTGCAGAGCAGTTCAACATCCAGATTTTCCCAAGTGACGGGCACCTCTGGGACAACAAGGGATCATAAATCAAACAAAAACATCATATAACATCACTAGTTTTTCTTTTCTGTTCATTACTTGATGTCCCTGGCAATATTGTACATTTGTTCAATTAAGTTCAACTAGTATTTATTCAGTATACTATTAAAATAACAGTAATTTACACTAAGCGATGCAGTGAAGCTGAATGATCAATGCTGCATTCAACTTAACTCAGAAGTGGGAAATCTGATTTACAACATTTTTTTTGTTTGGTCTGTTCAAGCTACAAAATGGAGAAAATACCTCCTGTTAGTAAGAAGATACCCAGCTAACATTAATAATCATAAATTTAAGATATTTACTTTCTCAAAACTGCAAATTCTATGGTCAAAGTTACAGATTTATCCAACATGCCTATGTTGATTAGTTTTAAGTAAACTATAAGCTACTATAAACTCATTTACCATAATGAAGTGATATTTTATTTACTGATGACAGTTTGAGTGGCCATATTGACATGACCTCATATGAGGAACTCAGGGTTGAGGACGCACTTCCCAACTTCCCATGTAGGAATTAAACGATGAGGGGGTTCCTTCCCAGTCAGAGGTCAGAAATGAGGTTATAAGCTTCAGCCTTATTTCAATGCGATCTCTTAAACGCAGCACAAGCTTACGTTTAACAGATCGCATTGAAATAAGGCTCCACCCTTGTTGACTCAGAAACTCCGGTCACTCCGCATGATCAGGATGTGCAGTAATCAGCAGTGAAGTCAGCTCACCTGTAGAGTCACCAATTATGTACTCTTCTTCCTTCAGAGCCACATCTTTTAAACCTCCTACAGCCGCCTGGGACTGAGAGAGGAGTGACAGAGAGAGTTAAAGTGAAAATGTAGAGTTATTATTATTCTTTTTGAACAGATCTTTTTTCCTCATACATAAGGGAATGAGAGGCATGAGAAAACAGCGGCTGTAATTCGATTTCTTATCAGGATGAAAATATTTTTTTGATGAGGCCATACTCGGAAATAGCTCCAAAAAAAGCCAGCATCTGTTTGATCTGCTTGACCTAACGAGGGTTAGGAGTCGAATGAAGAACTGATTCACAGCAGAGCTCAAAAGGAAAGTTTTGTCCAAAAATGAAATTTTCTCAATTTTCTTATGTATATAGTCCCTTGGCCAAAACATGTTTGGGATCTGAAGTTTACTGCTTTACTTTTATGTCGGAGACAAAAGTAGGTTTAAAAAAAAAAGGTTTTAGGTAACAAAAGTTTACTACGGTCTTAATAAGTCTCTGGAACTGTACTGGAGAGATGAACAACATTTAACTGACACAAAGGATGTTGGTCATCCTGGAAGAGATCACTCCAGATCAGGATAGAAATGTTTCATCATATAATAAATGTGATTTCCTAGAAGAATCAATGCTTCAATTTAAGAGGACAAGTCGAGTCAAACCATGCCAGCAGTTTCAGAAACTGCAACACAATGTTTTTTTTTTTTTTATTATTCAGATATAGTTTGCATGATGCTAAACTGGTGGTTATAAGCTTCCCTCTTGTTAGCAACATTAGCCTCATATTTCCAGTGTAGCATTAAAGAAGCACAAGTCATGGCTGATTGTCTAATTTGGGTTTACAGTGTGGAAATGGTTTATCGTGGTTTAAGCTTTGCTGAAGATATGACTTAAAATGTATTCACACTGAAAAAGGGTTTACTGAATTCACTACTCATGGCCGTGAAAATAGTGGTCATGATAATAATGGGCCTCATTTATAAAAGTGGATACACAAATGTATTCAGAAAGCTATCTGATGAGCATTTAAACAAGAAAATTTTAAATCAAGAAAATCCAGTTAAGTGAAACAAGAGCTCCTGAGTTTGTCAAAATGTACATATATGGAGACCCATTGTGCCCACTGTGAGCGCTTAATATAGCAATATGCAGTGGATCTGATTTGTTACATGCTTTCTTCTTGTGACTTCGGAAAAAATGCTGCAGCTTCAGTGTTGTTCACAGGATAAGTGATACTCACATATGCACCGGCGTATTCAATCTTTGCTCCTTTAATCTCGGCTTTGAACTGTGTGAAAAACAAGTAGGATTTCCCTTGGGGCCTTTGATTAAAAAAAAACAAAGTGGGAGAAGAATCAATCATATTTCCTTCATCTCACGATCGCAGGATACATGACAGGGTATGAAAACAAAACAAAGACTCGGGATGTCAACAAGCCTCTGCCTGCATCACATCATTTCACAGACAGAATCAGCACACCACCTGGTGTCTTAATGAAGCAGACCAGCTAATGCCAATCTTTCTAATCGTGAATACATATAAACAGCCACCATTGTGCAAATAATGCGTTGTGCATTTTCAAAATAAACCATGACGCTATATGACCACAACTCTTAGCGTATACACCAAACCTTCCCTGGAGTTACATGAACATCGGATTCTTGACTCTTACCTCCATACTGAGCAAGAGAAGAGCCTGTCATCATCACTCAAACCCACACTCATCTGCCATTGCTACAGGGAAAACACACACACACACAAACACAAACAATTGTCAGAAGCAGACTTTACATCTTTGATAACACACACCCAAAATTTTAAATCATATAGATGAAAGTTCTAAGTTCTTATAATTTGGTCCGTGATGTAATAATATACTATAGTGCTAATGTAATAAATATAAGAGTGATAAAATAAGATGTCCATGTGTTGTATCAATATTTAAAATGTTGAGGATGTTAATTCTCTGTGCCACATTCTAAATTGCAAATTTCAGAGATATTGATATGCTTGCAGGATATTTCTGAGGAATGAATGCTGTAAAAATAAACAGCATTATCACAAATGAGAACTGGGCAATGTTACTACGTCATTTATTTTTTTTGCAGTTACCACAGGCAACGCGTAAACAAAAACAATATAGTTGTTTCACTTAGATCTTATCATTGTTATCCTGCTTCTGGAATTCCCCTACACTGCTATTTAATGAGTCAGGAACTTTGTGATCAGGGAAAGTGCAGATGTCCTCCAGGAATGCACCGGATGCAGCCCCAGCAAAGTATTTCAGCAGATCCGACCAAGCAGTCAAAAAATCATTAACATCTGACAAAATGACTGCAGTTTTTTTAAAACACACAAACCGTTGCAACTTACAATATGTAGATTCTCTGATGTGGTTTATCTGATCACATGCATATTATGCAAATCATTTAGCTGACTTTGTTACTGCTTATTTAAATAACTCAATTATAAAAACAGAATGTGTCTTTGTCTAATACACAAAGAATGCATTTATTTTTCCACTTCAAGTTCAAAACAGAGGTTTCAACTGTTCAAAGTCTGTGGAGCTAGCCAAAGCGGTAACCTGACATGGCAGTGCAAAAGAAAACAATCACTTTAAATCATCTCATTTGTAACATCATCTAATCACTGTTCATAGCTGAGCATTAAAAGGTTAACTGTTGTTGCTAACAGTCATGTGAGCTGAAGCCATGGCTGATCAACTATTTAGATGAATACCCCTGATATAGATGATTTCCCAGTAATCCAAGATACCTTATCAGTTGTAACAGAAGAATACTGGTGTCAAACCTGAATAAATCATCTATGAGCAAGACAGTTGTGCACCCTACAAAACAGCTGATCATTATTTTGTCCTGATATGTTTACCATGGCAGCTATCATGCCGACTCCAGACTACAGTGCGATGTCACGCTCATGATGTTACAGTTGTGAATTGCAATAGAAAGGATTTCCCACTATTCATTATAACTAAGGTAGTGATATGCCATAGTTTGTAGATATAGTGTAGCAAAGGCAAGAGTACACTAATGGATCATCCACCAGGTTGTGTACAGCAGTGGTATTCCAAGTGGGGTCTCATAAGTGTATCATACGTCAGTGGTAGCTCAGTGGTTAAGACGTTGGACTAGTGATTGGAAGGTCGTGAGTTCAAATCCCAGCACTGCCAAGCTGCCACTGCTGGGCCCTTGAGCAAGGCCCTTAACTTCACTGCTCACTTGTATAAAAAAATAAAAATAATAAGATGTATGTAAGTCACTCTGGATAAGTAAATGACATAAATGTAAATGTAAATATGTTCTCCCAGTGCCTGCATGGCTTTCCTCTGGGATCTTCCGTTTCCTCTTACCTCTCAAAGGCATGCATGTAGGTGGACTACCTACTATAAATTGTCCATAGGTGTGAATAAGTGCATGAATGTGTGCATAAGCTGCCCTAGCATTGTATTCACACCCAGCCTCATACCCAGTGTTAATTTGATAGACTCCAAATCCACCCAGAGAGATGAGCAGCTTCTGAAGACCAACGAATGAATGAAGATGAATCTATGAAAATTTAATCTTACTTTATTTCATTTATAACATTAATTACTTTTAGTATACTCTATAACTCTCTGTGCTGGGATAAATAAAATTATATATCTATTTATCCACCAATCTATCCATCCCTCCCTCACCCTGTGCGCCCTAATCCCCGCCCCCTACCCTAGCCACGCCCCTAAATATGAAAAGCGGCTGAGTTTACATGCTACAGGTTTACATCATGCAAATAATGCATCTTACCTCATTGGTACCTCCTTGAGAAGCATAGGTGAAAGTGCATTCATACTCTTTCTGTAAAATAAGAAGTTTTTTTTCAGAATTTCAATTTCACGACAACTACACTGCTCATTAGTACAAATTAATCATTCGCTAACCCTAGCTAGGTCGAAGACTAGTTCATGGGCGGTGAAGTCAGCGGGGAAAATGACCTACTATTTTTTTTTTTTTTTTTCAAATGATTTACAGAATTAAATTAACTTAAGGCATTAAATACAATGACGTCAATGACAAACTACAAATCAATAGTGGTATCATTTTTTTTTAAAGTGTACAAAAAAGATTTAAATAGAATATTAATTTACTTCCGTAAGACGTAATCACACTACAAGTGCTCGATTGGTACGGAGACCTGATGCCTCGCCTCCTAACCAATCAGAAGCTGACTTGTGGCATCTCGCTGACCACGTGACAGGCTTTTCGAAGACATGACACGCATCCAGCTTTCAGCTAATATTTAAGAATATATATGGGGTTTTTTTTTTTCACTGAGTAGATTCAATAGGACTAAATGTTAACAAATGGTCAAATTTCAACTTAAAATATATTCATAAACAAGGGCTATTAAATGGAGAATCATACTAAGGTCACTGATGCAGTCGCTCTATTCTGCATTCGAGGTGTAATATAAGTACTACATTTCCTGCACTGCAGAATAACCTCTTTGTTGAACACAATTTAAGGCATATGAAATTGCATATTTGTGCACTATAAGGTGTAGCTCGACACTACAGATTCTGTAATTTCCTTGTAAACGGCGCTTACTTACAATTTTCTCAGCAAATGAATGCACCACACCTCCCGGTTTAACGTTGAACTCCACTGTTTTAGCGTTCTCACTAGATGCATTAGCAGCCACCAACACAGATAACACAATTATGGATTTTGCCCAAAACGAAAAGGCTGAGATGCTATAACCGAAATCCATGGTTGTATAGGGTATGTAGCGAGCTAAAGCTCTCATTCTATTGTTGTGTTATCTTTTCCCCACCCGCATTCTGGTAAACCCCACCTGCGGCGTTAGGATTGGCTAACAGTGTCACGCGCGAGAAGTGTCGACGTCTGCGACGGAAGTATTCAGTTTTTCCAAAGTCATCTATATTTTTACATTATAATTTGCTGCTATATATGCGCTATTTAATACACATGTATATACATTTGTACATAGTGGGTTCCTCATTAAAAAGTGGTCAATTATTTCCCTTTTTTAAGCCGATCTAAGCACTCTTTCGCCATCTACTGGTCAGAAGTGGAAACGGCAAGATGCCTTCGGCTAAATTCCATTCATAGCACACACATAATATCTGATTTCATCCTGTAAATTATATATGCTGAAAAGACTTATCTTTAAAATGCTCCAGAAAATAAATGGAACTGCAACGAAGTTTAAACCCATCAACAGCTGTTCTGTGTATATTAAATAAGCAATAAAATGAGCTACGTAATTGCATTTAAAAACAAACTAAAAATCAACACTACTACTGTGCTCAAGCTCGAACCAAGAATAAACACTTTCTGAATTCTTAATGAAGTCTTACTGCTGCTTAAAAAAAAGAAAGAAAGGAGTGTGCATTTTCCAGAACATGCACACATCTGCACATTTAGTTTACATATGTAAATAACACTACATTGTTTGTGAGGAATAAATACTTACATCACCGCAATATTTTAAAATGTTTTGGTTGTTTAAAATCTTTTTGCTAATTACTGACTGTTAGTTATTTTTTTCATAGTCTCATCTTTTATACCTTGAATTTCTGATTGTACCATGACATTATGTACTAACAAAAATGACACTTAAATTGTACTCACAAAATGTAATCAGTTTCCTGTGTTGCTGCTTAGGCTGTTAAAACGTACACTCAACTTCCACTTTACCAGGTAAAGGGTATATTTTGTATTGTATATGTAATAGTACTAAATACTATTTGTCAATCCAGCAGTGACATCTGTACACAAAGTGAGAAATATTTACCTGATCAAATGATTTATCTGATAAAATGTCCAGTGATTATAGCTGGAGATGTACTTACTAAGCTGGCAACAGATGTTTAAAACATATATAATAATATTTTCTTGAACTTATATTTAACCAAATCAATTTATACAGGACTCCAAAAATAGGTCTGCAGGGTCGCTTACGCATTGTGCACCAGATAATGGAGTAAACTACCGCTAGAGGGCGCCGAGTGAGAGAAAACCGCCACTTCAGCGCGGACAAGCAAAGTCTGTTTACTAAACACTTCTGGATTGATTGACGATTGATTTAGCAAAAATGGTACAACGTTAAGTTACAATAATATTCAATAATTAAATTACAAATATGATTAGATTTGACGTAGTATGACGTAAATTTGCTAATGTAGATATGTAATTATACAGTTAGTTAATACAAATGACAAATGTGATACATTTTATTAACCTGCAGTAGTAGCTAACATTTACATAAATAAATGTTCTATTGATTTGGTTAAGATGGAGAGTCCAAAATAGATTAGTGTCTAATTGAAGATTTTTTTTCTCCCAATTTTAAGTACACATAGGCTAAATAATGTTGTCAAACAGCAGCTAATATTTAATATTTAACTGCATGCCAGTCACAAGAGATTACATACTCATTTGTTATAAATAGTAGTTCACCTTTCTATACATGGCAGGAAACTCTAAAGATAAATATACATCCTCAGGAATGTGTACACATGTAACTCCCCCATAGCCAATACTGATCCACGTCAGGCATAAATAATTAACACCGAAGAGCCATAAGTGATGCAGACCATTTAAGTGTAGCTAGTCAACACTGAAATGAGCCTAGAACATGTCAAGTTTTTATTTTGTGCAATTGCACTTTGAATCATTGTAGCAGACAGCAGATTCCTGTTGTAGACTAGAAACATACAGCATATTAAAATCAGCCCAAAAAGGCAATATTCTAAGAATAATTAGAATAGAAAAGCTTCTTCAGAATATTTTCACAGAATAATAACTGATAATTAAAAATTATTTAAATCCACTCTGCATGATTTATAGTTAGCATGTAAAAATAAAAAATAACGTCTAGTGGAGAACAACCTGAAATTTATTTGGAAATCCATTACTTTGTTGTCTGTATGGAATAAGCATACATAGTGCATGAAAAGAATAACATTAAGATTTATCATAAAAAAAAACAAAAGGTTACTCCCAATAAAATAAAAGTGATAAGTTAACATTCCATCATCATATTTACATTTGGATTACAACAAGGTTTTAAAAAAAGATAGAAATAAAAGAAAAAGAAGGAAAGAAGATGACCATTTCTGGTTGGAGGTGGGGTGGGGTTTTACAATTGTATACATGGGCACAACTATTTACAATTGTATACATGGGCACTGCTGGCCAGGATGCTGCTGCTGATAGAAAAGAAAAAGGTCAAATGTTAAACAAAGAACTTTGAAGAATTCTCATCACAAGAACAATGACAGCCTGAATCATTCAAATCGGGTTGAGTGGAACGGCTGATGGCTCCTTCGTAGTTACAGAGCAATTGGCCAATCAACACGAGCCCCCACCAACTGCCATTGAAATGCAGACACCTAAAGCTCAGTAAATTGGCTCGATTCCTTACTCTAAATTTGCTTCTCTAAGTATGCTTCACAAATATATAAATAAAAATTAACAATTAGAGGCCTTCCATATACTGAAATTTGTCACTCTTAATTAAAGTGATGAGAGGAATGAGCTTGTTTTGCAGACGTTCCACATTACATGTAAATATTAACAATTTAATAACTGTAATCAGTGACAAATTGCTGAAGTACAGGACTTTCAGGACATGCCATTATTGGAAAATGATCAACTTCAGGGTGGGAACAGTAACTCTGCTTCAAGGTACGTTTAGTTTGCAAAGCAGTGAGGTTTAAAATTATGTGGCGGTCATATTTATGTACTGCACTGTTTTTCCCTGTTTAACGTCTCATCGATAACATGTATTCACTCCAATGATTGTGACACTGAAATCTGTCTCCTCTTACCTATAAATGATTCAGAAGCGTATTGTAAAGGTCTTCATACACCTGCTGGTAGATCTGGTCTTTAGATTTCAAGCCATCCAGGTGTTCTAGTGCATGACCAGAAACTTCAGTTAGAATCTCTGATTTTATGTAAAAAATGCTTTAAATATGATGAATTTATAGAAAGTATACAAACCAATGGGCAAGAGGCTTTCCTCCATCTCTGCTCTGTGTTTCAGATACATGGGCCACACGTGACCATCAAACAGGCCTGGAGGGTCAGGGACAATGTACTCTCTTGTACTATGGATGACAAAACAGTGTCCATTTAGATGCACCCTTAGATTTAGTTCACCTGTTCAGTCACTTTAGTCAAGTTATAAGTGAGTTGCACAACTATCTGTAATGTAACTGTGAGAAAGGTGTTTGTTTTGGCCAAGTAATTAAAGCAATCATTTTAGCCATTACCATGCATCCTACTTAATCCAGTGCTTTAAAGTCCATGTTACTCTTTTGTTCTGATCTCATTTAATTCAGTGGTGCTCTCATTTACAATATCTTCATCTCATCATGAGTACTGAAGAAGTTGAATTTGTATTGAATCCAGACATGGATTACTTTTGTACGTGTATACTAATACACTTATAAAAGTGTAAGCTTGGATGTCTTACAGGGTCAAGCATTCATTTTACATTCGGCTTACCTTCTCCTTCTTTTGCACTCTTCATAAGGGATGGTGATGTAGTAACACTTGTCAAACACTTCCATCAGAGGCCTGTTCAAAGAAACCAGGTCATCAGCTCTCAATATTTATCAGTATTACACAGTTGTATAGAATGTGAAATTAGGTAACAAGGAAACTAAATGACAGATATCACTCAAAAAGAGGGTACATTTAGTTCAGAAGCACAGAACATGACACTCCCAGACTCCCTGATATTGCCTTATCAAAGGGTCTGCAGAGACAGGTCACATGACCTGCCCGTGACGCTACAGCACCATGCACTCTGTGACCTCCCCCTGCCAAGTTCACAGTGTCACGTGACCCATGATGTCTTTCCAAGAAGATAATCTTCATTAACTAAAATTCTCATGACCATGTACAGTAAGTACAGTTACTCAACACTTACTTGAAATTGTACAGGAGAAATCCCTCCACAATGAGGATGTGGTTTTCATCCTCTGCGGGTCCCATTTCTGTCACAGGGGTGACCTGGATGCCATGGGAGCGTGCAAACTTGACAGGGTTCTCTATCCAACCTTTAATGGTGTTCACCATGGCTTCCATATCCAGTGCTGTTATCACTATAAAGAAGAGAAACAAGGCAAATGTTCAATGAAACAAAACCAATTAAGGCTGAATGATCAAATTTCTTGAAACATTGCATACAAGTGTAGGGGAAATGGATGGGGAATTACACTGGAGATGACTTTTGTTAGGAACAAAAGGAGTTATTGGTCACCTATGGCCAAATCTCATTCTTACCATCCCACTGTTTAAAGCCGTCCTCTCCGACCTCTATCTGATCCGGTGGCTGAAATTACAGTGACCAATAAAACACTGCAGAGGCCTCAAAGTGATCCGCAATCTACTAGATCTGATCACACCATTATCACAAACATACTCTGCCCCCCAAAAACGACCAATTGTGCTTTTAACAGTTCAAATGTGCTTGGTTTTGATCAGAAGTTTATATCTGATCTAATGTTTCAAATAATGTTTACAACTGTTGTATTTGTGATTAAATGTACAACTAGAAAAAATACATAACATTTTGAAAAAAGGGGGGAAAGCATCCAAGGTGTAAACGTTTGCTGCAATATGTTTGTCCTTCGGACAAAAAACCGGCACCTGTGCTTTGAATATCTAAGCTAAATATAATAAAAAATAAACAGAAATCTAAAACTGCTGACTCACCTTGAAGAAGTCATCTTGATGTACCACACAACAGTTAGGTAAGGCTTTGACTAACCTATTGGTCAGTGTGGTTTTTCCACCATTGGTCACCCTATAGAGAGAAAAAAGTGCTTAAAATTAGTGATAGACCTGGACAAGGCATAGGATTAAAGGCAATAAAGATACTTAATTAAACTTTAGTGCTGACATTGTTGTTAATTTACTTAACATAGACGTGCTAGCTTGTTAGCTGGCAAGATTCAGCAATTTGGCGGGATAAATCCAGCTGGCATGACAAAAGATACAACATATCCCAGCTTTCCATATCTTGTAATATTACAAAACATTTCTAATTTTTCGAATTTACAGTGGAGAAATTTTATCAAATTATTTAGACTGAAAGACCGAGGAATATTCATCCTAAACCAACATACGACTTCTGTATCGCTAATGTCTTGTAAACAAACACCAAAGGGTCTTTCTCTTAACTCATTTATTATACCAAACAGTAGCTGAAGATTAAAATACACATATATACATGATGATTTCATTTACGACGAAATTTTTCCAATTTAAAACAAGTGTGGCAAAACAAAATGAGTTAATGTCGGTTTTGTTAAGCGCTGTCCTCGCGCACTGTTTTAAATCTCCCGCTTAAAATCACTTCCTTCCCACTGCACGCGCCACTCATTCACTCACAACTGTTATTAAACATTATTCTGAAGTAACATTTCTGATTAAAATACTACATCTATTATATTCTCTTAAAAACACATGACATTTATATATAAACCAAAAACTGGTTTAACACGACTGTTATATCACCAACACTTGACAACAGGTAGTTTAAATGCAAGCTTTGGAGCATTTCGTCACTTACCCGCCGATTCCTACAATGAATTTCATTTTTATCCCGGGTGTTTTCGCCACTTAACAACGAAACAGTAACTGGACTATATTATTAGCCTTACACGAGATCAAGTAACACCACCACTTTTTGTACAGCCGTAACAACATGGAGTGTATCTGCGGCACATGGCTATATGAGCAGCTCGTGGAGTGTCACTCAAAGGCCTGGCCCTCTAGGATCCACCAATCGGGTGCAGGAAGGGGCGTGGCTATTGGCTCCATCACGAACCCAGCCAGTTTCCCTGAAAAGTAAAAAGGAAGGCTACGTTCCAAATCGCAAGTTTAAGTGATTATGAAGGCTTATTACAAGTGAATGTAGTTGAACATATTACACAAATGAACAGAGAAACAGCACAGTACACTTCCAAAGTGTTTCTGAGGCTGTAAGAGGTAAAACCAATACAGTGGGATGCGAAAGTTTGGGCAACCTTGTTAATCTTCATGAATTTCCTGTATAAATCGTTGGTTGTGACGATAAAAAAAATTTCAGTTAAATATATCATATAGGACACACACACAGTGATATTTGAGAAGTGAAAGGAAGTTTACTCAAAATCTACTAAGGCATTCATGCAGAGGAACAAGTACAACGTACTGGAATGGCCATCTCAGTCCCCAGACCTGAATATAATTGAAAATCTATGGTGTGAGTTAAAGAGAGCTGTCCATGCTCGGAAGCCATCAAACCTGAATGAACTAGAGATGTTTTGTAAAGAGGA
>JAQQZR010000007.1:10891085-10901317 GCA_030068235.1 Notoglanidium macrostoma
GTTTAGACAATTATTGCACACTTTCTGTAAATCCAATAAACTTCATTTCACTTCTCAAATATCACTGTGTGTGTCTCTTATATGATATATTTAACTGAAATTTTTTATTGTCACAACCAACAATTTATACAGGAAAATCATGAAGATTAACAAGGTTGCCAAAACTTTCGCATCCCACTGTAGATATTCAAAACGTCCATCAGCTATGCATCTCCCTTGCTTCAGTGGAGAGGATCACATTAATATCTAAGTAGATATTATTCATTTTCAGCACCACACTGACACTGACATGATAGTTTATTTGCACCTAAAAAGTTGATAAATAAGGTAGCTGAAATTTGTACATAGAAAC
Source organism: Notoglanidium macrostoma (assembly GCA_030068235.1). NCBI lineage: Eukaryota > Metazoa > Chordata > Actinopteri > Siluriformes > Auchenoglanididae > Notoglanidium > Notoglanidium macrostoma. Next base: position 10,891,438 of record JAQQZR010000007.1, read on the forward strand.
AGATGAGTTACAGTCAGTAATTGCACATTTACAAAGTCCCCCTGTTTGTAACTGTACTTAATAAAATGGCCAATATGTGTAAATGTAATGTTTAGCGTTTATTCCAGGGGGATCTGGAGGTCTACATATATAGCTATTCTGTGTTTATTTAGACATGACATGTGAGCAAAAGGGTCCACAAGGTGCCCACCTTAACTCTGTGGCACACTTCCAATGAATTCTAGCTGATATGAGGGGTGAACATTCAGATAAGGATGTTCATATAGTCATGTAGGCCTCCAGGCATTGTATAATCAGCCCATATGCATATGCATATGGACTCCCATATGCAAGCCTATTTCAAATCTTATAAAGTGTCTAATATTTTCAAAATATTTCAAAGGTTATGTTTTTATGAAAAAATAACTGAAAGCTCAGCATTGGTCACTAACTGTATGATTCCACAATTGGGGTGCCATTTGTATCCCGCTAATATTACTTTTACATATATGTATGAATATTAAAGGTAAACACATTAATAAAATCTATCTACAACATTTAACAGCATTTTACCAGTCCCAGCCAACTCCCAAACTACACTCTGAAGACACTATGAGTAACATACTTTCAGATATTGTATTATTTTTGCATTAATCTGTGAATTTTTTTAATATCTCATGCATGAAACATCCTGTTCTAGGAGTCTAGAGGATATGGAAAATGTACATTTTAGTTCCACAACATTCAGTTAGTGCTGTCACCTGAAAATGTTTATCCTGTTACAATATATGGAAATTTCCACAAGTCACATGTTTAACAGGAAGTTCCATCATCGAAATTTGCTGAAAATAATGAGAAGAGAAGAAATTTCTCATTCTTTATTCTTGGTTATATTTTGATATTGAGGAAAAACCTCACTTTTAAAGAGCAACCCTGTTACCAAATTATAGACTGAAAATAAATGATTAAATAAAAAATAGAATTAAGTGAATCATTAAAAGGTCTTTAACATCTTCATGCCATTAGCATGGATGCTAGTTAACCATATTTTGTGTATTTGTTTTTTCTCTGCTATAAAAATCTGACCTTGTTACTTATTTAAGTGTAGAGTAAAGCTATTGACAGCAAAGGCTCAAATAAGAGATTGTTGCCTGAGATAGGGTACCACATTTTTTTTTAATAGTTAAAACATTTTCTTACATTTAATATTAAAAATTATCAAACCTTTAAATGTGACAAGGGCTATAAATCGAGCCATGATTCACTAGCAACAAGAGTAGTATTCATATCACTGACAGTTTATCAGTGACTGTAGTGTGCTAATGCTGTATGTGACAATTAGGGTCATTCTTTATTTAGGTGTACATGTAACCTGTGTGTATGTGGGTGAAAGGCAGGGAGAGTAAAAATTCTACTTATGCACAGACGTGTGATGTAACTTGGGTAAACGTGCTGAACTACCCAGCATCAGAGCATGTGACCAAGTGTTTATGTAGTCACAGGTACATAGTAATCAGTTTCTCATGCTCACCTTTATTCCAATTTCATATATGCACTGCCTGAGCTGGTGTTTTATATTTTCACAAGTAGTGATGAAGTATCATTACTAATGATGCATGCTTTCCACAAACAATTTTTTATTCTTCATTGTGTATGTAAAAAAAAAAAAAACCAACAACAGAATTTAGAATCTGCTTTAGGATTAAAGGATGATGCCTACTGCTTCTCTTAAGAAATATAAACGATGGCCTCTCAATAAATACAAAATTTGAAAATATTGTTTAGGGGATTTGCTTCTATAGAAATAGCAAAATCTTACAATGTTTAAAGTAATATGAATAACAGTGAAATAAAATGATGAATAGGCCTGATTTAAACCTTAAATGAAAAACCTCCACCCTAAAAAAAAAAAGAAACTCATTTATATATAAATATTTTTGATGGCTTTATTTATTTTGACACTTATTTGTTGGTTAGTGCTGCATTTTTATTCTTACCATGAAAAAAGTGACAGCTCTGTGCTGTACTGACATCACAAGGAGGTGCTGATAATGCAATTATACAGGCATTTAATAGGAGATAAAATGTAAAGTTTCTCAAACATAAGGGATATCAGTTAATTTAGCTGTTAGCTCCTAAAAACAAAATAGCTTCTATTCTCATTCACCATTTTCAAGTATTGTTTAATTTCATCTTTATGAGAAGTCCAGTGTAGAATTTAAAGGGACAGCGATATTTCCAGAATGCACTGCAGCTCTACATTGCATTTGGGCTGCATTATGGTAAAGAATCAGCTCAGCTAGTGAGCAATCTACAATTAGGCCAGCTGGCTTCTCTAAATTGCCCATAGGTCTGAACATGAATGTGAATGGTTGGCCGTCTCTGTGTTAGCCCTGCGGTTGATTGGCGACCTGCTCAGGGTGTACCCCACCTCAGCCGGGGTACAGTCAGCTGGGATTGGCTCCAGTTTGCCCATGACCCTGACGGATATGCGGTATAGATAACAGATGGATGCTTGGATAGGATTCCAGTTCAGTCTGGAGACCTACCCTAAATCTCCACCTAAATCAGCATAATCCAGACCTGATGATTATATGTTGCAATGAGGAAATATACTCTGGTTAGGGTACATAGTAGTAGACAGCTGCAAGCTAAAGGCCCTTTAATCAAAACCAGTAGCCAAAACTGTATACTCGGACAGTAGGGCTCTCTATCCATATCATCATGTGGAGAAAAGACACCATAGGGAATAAGATCATCAAATGTTCTGCAATTCAGTTTCAAATGTGATGAACTTTGGTGAACTTCAAGAATGTTTTACAAACACGGAGTCATTTTGCCAACATGTTCAGCCAAACAAACCCTCATCTGTGTCTCATTCAAACTGGATAGTCAGACAAGGTCCATACAAACTTTGCATAGCCAGATCAAACTTGAATCGCTATGGAATCTCCATGGCCAAATGTTTAATATAAAATTAACAAGTGCAGTCAGGAAGTAGATGGTTAAAATCTTGCATGAGCTTTTCACTTCATTTTTAAAGAATAAGATTAACATTACTTTTGAAGGAGAAATGCATAAAATGAGCCAGTATCATTTATATGCTGCTGTTTAATTTTGAAACCTGGACATTCAGAACTTAAAGCAACAAAAATTACCATCAAACGAAATCTGTGACAAGCCATAGTCTCCTACAAGTGTTGATTTGCACTTCTGTGGAACTTAAAAAGCCAATAATTTACCACAATACTGATGAAGGAAGAAAGCATTCAAACATTCAAAAAATTTAAACATGAAATTGGCATACAAACAAACAGCAGAGTGGAATAACACATTGGAGCTGGGCACGTGTACACACAGACGTGGAAAGCTAAACATTGCATGCATCGCTTTAAAGAATCTCTCCTGAGCAAACACACCTACGATTTGTATAGGCAGCTGACAGCATGTTCTTTAAGATGGCACCGGCCAGAAAGTGGGCATCAGGGTTGGTCATAAACCAGGAAGCTGTGGTAGTGAACAAACAGTGGTCAAGGTTATACACATCCTGCTACTGAATACAGCAATATTTTTCTGGATGGAGTGCCACCTGGTGGTGGATATTTCAGAAGCCTCTGATAAAAAGAGACCCTTTTATGCTGACCTGGGACCAGCTTGTGATTTGTGTGTGATTACAGACCATAGCAGGACAGTAAAAGAGGAAGCTGGACTTAGATCAGCAGATAAGAGTGACTTTTATGGAAAGGCATTCTCTCACAGAACTGGCTCTTCTGCTCTTGTTGTGTTTGTGGTTGTGGCTGAAGGTCTGAAAGACAAAAGAACTTGTTATTAGATAAGATTTATTTCCAGAGTCAACAGATATGATTATTTGTGGCCAGACTCTAAATACTATCATTATAATTACACTGCCATACAAGATTACATTATATTTTATGTTAAGCTTTATGTATAAACTAGGATTAAATCATGATTTTGAGTTTTAGGATTTAGAGATCTAGAGGCAGAGAGCCACTTCTTTAACAATCTGGATGTACAGTTGCAAGAAAAGATTTGTGAGCTCTATTGAATTACCTGACTTTCAACATAAATGTAATCTGATTTTTATCAGACCCTTTTTGCCTAGTGTAATAACACACAAAAGCTACTTGTAAGTCTTACATCCATAGGCTTAACTGGTTATTACTCCTTGTGCACCTGCACTTAATAAAATGATCTGAGATAAGCCTTTTAATAAGCCTTCAAAAACATGATTTAGGTATCTGGTGCAACACTTATTTAATATTGTGTGTTAGTAACCGTAATGATTAAACTGTAATAAAATAAAATATAAGCTGAAGTGACAGTGGTTGGGATTAACTACATACCCATCTGTATTGGCTGATTCTTGTTTTTCTTGCGTCTGATCCTCCCCTTCTTCTTCCATCCTAAACGCACACAGGCATTATGGATAAATGTGTAGCATTCTGTGCAGTTCAAACCCCCCTCCAAATATATTTCAGTTCAATCTAGCTCCAGATGATTACCGTTCTTTTCGTGCTTTGATCCTTTCTTCATCATACCTGCAACACAGAATCAACAAAATAACTGACTTAAAACAACTAAAAGTAAGTATTTCATTGCACTCTGTATACTGTACGTTGTACATATAACAAACTTTGAGTCCTTGACTTTAATAAGACATCTTAAATAATAAAAAAAAGACATCTTAAATCCACCCTGCATGGCTTGCTTTTAGCCATTATCAATATTAATTAACATGTAATCCATGTGGTGGCATCCAGGACTAAACTGACTTGGTTTATTTTCAGACTGGTTAATGGTCATCATACATTATCCACAATGCTATTCAACTACCTGCTGAAGGTGGTGCAGTGGAATTTATGATGCATTCAAGGTGAAGTTGCAACTTGTAATTCCCCAACTACCAAAAATGCCCCCTCAACTTCTGTAATTTCTATTCGCCAACTTGGGATAGTCTTCTCAACTATCAGTTGTTTCCCCATTTAAAGAGTGAGATCAAATTACCATGGCCACACACACAGGGAATAGTATAAAGTGCCACTTCTATACTTTTAAATTAGGTTATGGCAGTAGTTGGCTTTGGTTAATATACAGGCACTGTACTTGGTTAAACCTAGAACACTGAAAACACTAATCACCATGAACTCCACATCGGCCCTTTCTTCATCTCTAACAGGTCCAGCTATCTACCCTTCTCATCTGTACACTCCAAAGCTCTAAGGCTAATATGACCGTGAACACAATCACGCTCATCATCTCCCAGATCACTAACCAGCGGAGCTGTAACTCTGCTGTATCTCAGCGCAACCGTGTCATAATGCTGCATTGTGTTCTGGGACATCGAGTCCAGCATTTGCACCAATGCCTCCACTACTTCTACTTTGGATTCATCATTAATGTGACATTGAACATCAATGGTAAATGGTGAGCAAGAAAAGAAGCTCTTACTCTTTTATTTCATTATTCCATTATTATTTCAAATCACTGCAAATGGTCACCTATTAGATACAACTGTTAAAAACTGCACTAGCAATAACAAAGTTCCTGTGTGACATCAGAGCAACACATAACGAGCAACCTCTCACTAAATAAATTAAATACAGCACCAACCTATCAAATTAGCACCAGAATCACTAAAGCCATCACAAATATTTCAATATAAGTATATTTAATGTGTTTTAGGGTGGAGTTTTCCTTTAATGCTAGCCATGTTAGCTCAGAGGATGAAATGATCATTTTGTGATGAACACTTACTGAATGACGCACTCTGGGATGTGGATGTGCTCCATCGGGATGATCAGTTCCAGTTCCTCCAAGCTGTGCACGTAGCGGATTTTATTCATGAACTTCACACTGCACAAAGATATAGACTAAACACATGCCATATCTCAAAACTTACAGTTGTTAGCGAACAAAACACTTGTTAGCTACCTTTGTCTCATAGCTTGAATATAAAAATGCAGAAGTGAATATCAGACAGCAAACATTTTGACAAAGTGAATATTGTATAAATGTCATGTTTGGTCAAATTTTTGCTTAAAAATAGATTTGTTTATACATTTGAATTTTCATTTAAAGATTCACTGCCATTCTCTATTTATTTGTATTATTACAACCCGAATTCCAGAAAAGTTCTTTAAAGTTGAATAAAATGAAAACTAAAAGGCTTTCAAATCACATGAGCCAATATTTTATTCACAACAGAACATCGTTAACATAAATGTGCAAACTGGGAAATGGTACACCTTTATCCACTAAATGAGCACATTAATTTGAGAGTCTTTTAATTTTCATTTTATTCAACTTTAAAGGACATCCCAACTTTTCTGGAATTCAGGTTGTAGTTATTCATTCATAATTGTCGATCTGGTTTAAAAAGAGTTATTTCATCATCTGACTGCATAAGAATGACGATGATGAGGATGATGACTGTTCCTACCTGATGAAGGGTCTGGAGATGGCCAGGACTGTGCGTATGAACCAGGATGGATGTGCAATGATCAAAGACTTGAGGTTCTTCCTCAGTCTATAAAAATATTTAAATGCTATAACCATCTTCTCAGTAGTGTTACAGTGTTACCTTAAAATCAAGTGCTGCACAATGGAAAAAAAGGCAGTTAGCATTTTCTTTCTGATAACATCATTGATGGCAATATTGCTGAGCTTTATACATTTTTAGAACAAAATAAGAGCTCAAATATTCATTGTACAGGTAATGGCTATCAGCTTTCTAAAGGGTTTCTACTTGTAACTGTATCTGAAAGGAACACCCAGTATTGTAGGGTTTTACACAATCATTATTCATTAAGGGTTCCTTCCTTCTTAAAGGGACTAACTGAAAATTCTGTATAGATGCCACATGAAACTTGTTTAAAAAAAAAAAAAAAAAAGTGTTTACTGTGATAGCTTATTCATCTATCCATCCATCCATCTACCTTTCCAATATGTATACAAAAGAATATGCTCATATTGTGCAGGGTGAAAAGTCCGCTTTCTGTTGATTTAAAACAGCAAAAAGTCTTAATTTGACTATATTTTTTCTGATGAATAAACATATGATTATATATCATGCAGAGTAATTGTGATGCATTAGCCATCATCAAACAGCTTGAAAATGTCAGAATAAACAAGCAGCTGTGGGTGTTTTCACCTTCTATCAATCATCTGATAGCACTTTTTCAGCCAGCTGATACCAGGCATCTTGCTGCGTGGCGTTCCTCCATTCATATAGATTATCATGTAGTCCTCGGCCACCAGCATCTCCAGGCTGCTCACTACATACCTACACTCACACGCAAAGAGAAGTTTGCTGGGGGCATGAGATTATTTGAAGAAACTGCAAAATACAACATCAAGAAGACTACGCCATGGCAGAAAACTCACCGACTTACGTGTTTAACTTGTAGACTCTCTCGATAAATGTTAAATTAACATGAATGTACAGAAAACATAACCATTAAATGGTGTAAGATTCACCAATTCACATCAGTGTATCGATTTAAAAATTCCTAATTAAAAAAAAGTGTGCATAAATAAAAGTGTATAAATATAAAATTATTAAAAGAGGCCCTTTGCCTTTATTATTTAAAAAGATGACCAGTCATTTTATATTTATACTGACTCCTCTCTACACTGTTTCTCAACTGCCTTCTCGCTCATCTCCGTCAGAGGCTGGTCAAGTCTCTCGGCCAAGTCTTTGCACGGGTTGGAGGTGTGGCTCCAACTGGATTTCAAAATAAATGTCTCTGTGGGTCTCTGGCCATAGTGGAATTTCAAAATAAGAGTTCCTCCTACCATCACAGGGAGGAGGAAGAGCTACCATACAGAATTGCACAGCATCATGTTCTTTTGCATCACAGTGCATCACATTGAATCACATAGTGTTGAATCACCCAGCATCGCAATAAGAGTGAATCCCATCGTGTTGCATTAATAGTTGCTTCATATGTATTTTTAATGTATTGGATTGTTGGCAATGTATCAAGATTTATATTGTATCAGCCTCAGTGATGTTAATGCAAGTCTCTAATAACCATATAAACAATGTGATTTTCTTTGTGCAAATAAACACAATCTAAACACATTTAGATTATGTAGATTACACTGAGTGTTCACCATACAAGTTCCGGTGAATTCATTTTTTATTATTATTATTTCATTCATATAAAGTAGTATAATAGTACTAGTACTAATATAGAGTGCATTAATATAAACCTTTTGTCTTACAGCCAGCGCTACCATCTCTGCTGTATTAAATCCTTAAATATATTCTGATAGACACATAGAACTCACTGTTTCAATGTAAAAAATATCACCGTTAGCTACTTACAGGAAGAGGTTTTCCATAATATAATGGTAATCTGGACAGCTGCTGTCGGGCAAATAGCATGCTGAAAACACAATGATGGCATTCAGGCCTTCACCATAGTAACCTAGGAACCAGAACAGAAGAGACGAAAGGAGTGACATGGTGAATAATGACAGTGCAAGCATTAGACAAGAGAAGAAAATTCACATGATGGCTCACCTCCATGAGATATGACGCGCACGTATGGCCGAATGAGCTGCATGTCGATGCGGTGCTCCTGCTCGCCGATGATGACGGTCCTCCACAAGCGACCATTTCCAACATCTCCATCATCATCAGCTCGTTCTACAGCCCCGGAATTGGCTGAAGCCACTGGTGTGTCATCTGGACACAAAAAACATAAAATTATCTATTTATAAATAAATTATTTATAAATAAATTATTTATAAATAATTTATTCTATAAATCATATACAAATTATTTATTTATTTATATCTGGAACAAGCACAAAGAGAAATGGAGAGCATCAAACCTCACCTTCCCATTCCAGGTCATTACCGCTGGCTGGGAACTCCAGGGAGTCTGTCTCGTCAGGAGTTTCAATGTCATCAACATTAATGTCCAGATCATCTGGCGTATCCAGGAAATCGTCGGAAAGCAAGGAACCTTCGCTTTGATCTAAAGACAGGTTCATATCTGGGGCTACAAGGGTGCGACGTTTGCGGTGACTTGAACCCCCACCAGCTGCACTGATGTGGAGCGAGTTGGGAGGAGCTGAACGACAAAAAGTCCAAAGAAAGATCAAAGGGTTAAATATTCATGAAGGAGTCAATCAATCTCGGTGCTTTATGTTCACATTAATGATGGACCAGGCATATGTGCACTTACATGTTCTCTCCTCACCAAGTGTGCAGGAAGAATCCATATCTCCTTCCTCTGGAAGTGGCCTTACAAACACACAGGCAAAATCGCAAACACGGTTAGCTCTCGGCAGTCTTCAACCTCACATTTAGATGGATTAAAGAGACTAAAATGACTGAAAAATTTATCAAACTATTCCATCTTGGCTCTGAATGGGTTTTGTGTTGAATGGAGCAGAAACAGTAATATGATAATGAGCAGCTGAAAGCAAGACAGAGAAAGCATCTTATCATGCTCCAAAGGTTCACTGGTGTGTGGCCTGCAGCTGCTTCAGCACTAATAAAGTGGTACTTAACTTGCACGGGGTGTCAACATACCCAAACACACACACACACACACACACACACACACACACACACACACACACACACACACACACACACACAAGACAGAAAGAGGACAGAGAGTGCAATCAAGATGCTCTTGCTATGCTCAACAAAGTAATATGATCTTTTAACTTTTAAATCAATTTAGTGTAAATTTAGTTTAAGAACAGCATCAATAAATAAAATTTTTTTTATATACACACACACACACACACACACACACACACACACATACATACATACAGTGGCTTGGACTTTTCCACATTTTGTCACATTACAGCCACAAACATGAATCTATTTTATTGGAATTCCACATGAAAGACCA
>JAQQZR010000007.1:10909337-10938091 GCA_030068235.1 Notoglanidium macrostoma
GTGTGTGTTTTTATGTTTATTTGTTTTTTTGTATATATATATATATATATATATATATATATATATATATATATATATATATATACATACACTCCTGGGCATAAAAATGAGGTAAACTCAATATCCCCATATTGCAAAACATTACTAGAAAACAGAATTTAAAAAAGTACTCCTGAGACTTCCTTCTTTTGCTAGTCAATGCTCGTTGCTGAAACTGGGAAGTTCACTTACATTGGGTTCTGGTACGCAAAGAGAAAATCATGAAAAGATTGATAAATGATATAAAATTGAAACTAATTTGTCTGTTTGAAGACTTTAACATTGAGTGGAACAACATGGACTCTTCTTTCTGAAAAAAACGTCTATAAGTTTAGCCACGAGACTTCCAACATTGGAAATCAAGGGATAAGCGGTCCCACATGAATTTACTTTACCTATTTGTTTAAATCTTGCTAATTTTCCTGACCAATGATTTGCTGTTGAGACCATTAAAAGCTTAATGTTTTGCAATATTGGATTTGCCTCATTTTGTTTTCCCAGGAGTGTGTATATACGAGTGTATATGTATGTATATATATATTTGTGTGTGTGTGTGTGTGTGTGTGTGTGTGTAAAACTGTATAGAAATGTATAAAAATATAAATAATCAACTTTGAGGAGGTAACAGTAACTTGGGTAGGAGCACCATGTCATTGATTATTTTTCTATAACAGCATATTCACAAGTATTTTATACATTCATTAAGGCATGCTTCTATGTACCAGTGTCAAGTTGTCATGAAGTATGGTAAAAATGCTATGATCACTCTAAGAAATTTTGATTGTGTGGTAGGTGGCATATTTCTGAAGCTAAATACTAAAATGACTGATGAGTAACCTTCATGATTGTGACTTTTTTAAAAGGAGTTTTAAAAAGGAATTTTTTTAAAAGTCCAAATGCAAGAAAGGTTACAGATGAGGTTACGTTTCTTCTGCTTTCTTAAGAAATTCAGCATGTTAGCGTGTCATGAGTCTATGACTGTAAACATGCTGCCGTTTTTGTACTTCCTGATAAAATGTGGTTTCAACAATCTTTTGACACAAAGTGTGGTTGTAAACATGACGTTTAAATGGGTGTAATGTGATTTTTTTTTTTTTTTTTTTTTTTATTCAGGGTGAGACGATTGTCAATATTTAAGTTTTGACCTTCTGGTCTTGGTTTATTCAAAGTTACATCTAAATACAGTCAAGTCTGTAAGTATTTGGACAGTGATGCAATTTTTATATTTTTGCCTCGGTACACCACCACAACAGATTTGAAATGAAGCAATCAAGATGTGATTTAGTGTGTAGACTTTCTGATTTAATTTGAATGATTTTACAGAAACTTGACCCTACCCCTTAAGGGAGTACAGTTATTCTTACAGAGTCCCTCCTTTTTCACAGGCTCAAAAAGTAATGTAACAAACTAACATAATTCTAAATATGAGCATACTTTTTAATACTTGGATGCAAATCCTTTGCCTGAAATCTGGAATCCGTGCAAATCACCTAATGCAGAGTTTTGTCCTTTCAGATGCTTTGCCAAGCATTTACTGCAGCTGCCTTCAGTTGAGGTTTTTTGTGGCTTTCTGCCTTCAGTTTTGTCTCCAGTAAATGAAAAGATTGTTCAATTGGGTTGACTGAATCAGCAGTTTAAGAACATTCCATTTCTTTGGCATTCCATGTTTTAGGTCATTATACATCTGTACTGTGAAGCGCTGTCCTACCAGTTTTGCAGCATTTGACTGAATATCAGCAGAAAGTATAGCCTTATATACTTCAGAATTCATCCTGCTACTTCTATCAGCAGTCACTTCATCAGTAAACACCAGTGACGCAGTTCCATTGGTAGCCACACATGCCCGTGTCCACCATGTTTGACAGATGATGTGGTATGTTTGGATCATCAGCCCTTCATTTCCTTCTCCATACTCTTCTCTTCTTATCATTCTGGTACAAGCTGATCTTTTTTCTTCTGTCCAAAGAATCTTCTTCCAGAACTGGGAAGGCTTACTGGCAGAATCTAAAGACATACTAATACTAGGTAATCTGAAACGCTCCCAGGAGAATCTGACTCCCAAAGACCAGTTCCATTGATCAGTGTGATTGCTTCGTGTCACTCCCGGGGAGGTTCGTTGGGCCACTTGCAAAAGGTGCCCCTGGGAGCAGATCATTTGGGCTTGTGCTCTAACTGCACCCAGGCACCGAACTCAAACTCTATCATGTGCACTTTTCAATTTATTGGGTAATACAGGTCTGGCTCTCACCATATTGATGAATACAGCCTGTAATCAGTGAGTAAAGCTGCACATTCCTCCAGGAATGTCAGCTGCTTCCATAAAAATCTTCTTGTGTGCAGCACGATTTACTGATTTACTGGGGTCAGGCAGTCACGCCCAAGTGCTGTACAAGGCAATCAAACCTAATGTGAGTACAACCTAATCTGGCCTTTCTGTTCTCGTGTGTTAGCACTGGGTTATATCTTTATATCTTGAGGAAAACCCTCTGTATTTACATTTATGAAGGTGTTTCTTGATTGTAAATTTTGACAATGATAAGCCTACCTCCTCATGAGTATTCTTGACTTGGCTAGAATCCACTTTAGTTGTTTTCCGTGGTCTTCCAGGCCTTTAGATGTTGCTGAGCTCTTTAGTGCATTCCTTCTTTTTAAGAATGCAACAAATTATTGTCCACTCCTAATGTTTGTGCAAAATTTTTGATAGGTCTGTTTTGTTTGGTTCAGTCTAATGATGGCCTCTTTCTCTTGTATCAGCACCTCTTTGGAACCACTGCCAAATGCGAATTCAACACTTGGAATCAACTCCAGACTTTTTATCTACTTAATTTGTCATGAAATGGCAAGGGAACAAGCCACCCCTGGCCCTGAAACTGCTCATCAGTCAGTTGTCTATTACGTTTGAGCCTGTAGAAATGGAGGGTCTTTAAAAAAATTGCTGTAATTCCTAAATAGGTCATGCAGTATTTTAGTTAAACCCTCTTGAATTAAAGCTGAAATTCTACACTTCAATCCCATCTTGATTGCTCTGTTTCAATCTATGGTGGTGGTGTGCAGAGGCAAAATTACAAAAATTGTGTCACTGTCTAAATATATATGGACTTGACTGTAAATAAAAACAAATTTGAAATCCTCTTAACTGATCTTTAGTTCCCCTGCCTGGTTCTGACACCTAAATCCTACAGAGAGAGCCCGGGTTATTTATAATATACAGCAAGCCCAAAGCACAGACTTTGAAAACTTTGACTGTGAAATCTCTCATTTTTAGTTATAATTAATTGTCCTGGAGGGGCTTCAGCCCTGATATAATTTGGGATGTTCCATCTCCTGCCCGGCTGTCTCCTCTGTAGTGAGTAATGCAGCGTGTCCTTTTAACCGGCAGACCTTTTCTGAAGATCAGTATGTGGTGCAGGCTCAGCCTGAGGAGGCCAACATCATCATTATTTCCAGCAAGGAACCAAAAATGCAGGTGACCGTCTGTCTCACTTCGCCAGTGTTGAGTGAGGAGCCTGAACCTGCGCCTGGCACGGAGGGAAAGGCAGGTGACAAGCTGCCTGAGAAAGGTTAGAGAACCCATGCTTCTAGTTGACTGCACTGTATGTCTCCTTTTCATTAAAAAAAAAAATCAAGAAGTTGTCAAATTCAAGGTAAATCTGGCTCTAACTGAGATGGGATGTCTTTAGTCCCAACTTGTTTTTCAGCATCACTATTTACAACATCTGTTAGTAAGTGAATTGGCCAGCCTCAGTTTATAATTCAGCTCCGATTGAGTCTAAAGCTGGATCTCTGACCTTTCTGTAATTTTGTATGTGTCATTATGCCTCTCATGTGCTGTGCATTGGAAGCACTATGACTCACACAGATGAGAAGGTGGTGGATTACTCAGTATAAGGGGGGCAGACTTCTATAATTATTATTATTATTATTTTTTTTTACAAGGAAAGGGCAATGTGTCAGGGGTTTAATATGTAAAGAGGGAGTGTGTAGTTTTCCATCCATTTCAATTAAACATGTCTCATTAATTGTGCCTACTTGCTTCCTTTCCACGCAACTTAGCTCCTCTCTTGGAGTATGCAAGGAAGGAAAACAAGTATAGAAGGAGTCGAGAACAAACGTATTTACCAAAAATCAGCTTTAGCAAATGCAGTAATGATTTTTCCCTGGTCATGGTTTACCATTAAAAAAAAATATTTTTATTATTATTAATAATAATAATAATATTATTAATAATAATAATAATATTATTAATAATAATTATTATAATTTAATATTATTTAATCTTTCAGAACCAATAGCCTGAAAAAGAGAGGAAAATGAGCATTTCAGGGTTAAGGACAGAACAGGAGGGCATAATAATATTATCAGCTGTGTAGAGTCAGAAATTGCTTGACAGCAGCAGCAATCAGGAAAGTTCAGATGGATAATGAATTTATAGGTGATTCTTCAGTAATTCCTAGAATGTAATACAAAAAAACATAATGCACATCATTTTCCATATAACCCTTTATTTAATGTCCATGTGATAGGCAATTTTTCTGTTGATCTGCTTATCAGTGTGTTTAAATTTATCTGAATGTTGACCAGTAGAGGAGAGCATATTTGAAGATCATATTTTATCACATTCTAATTATCATTACTATCATTATTGTAAAGTAGTACATTCACAGTAGTGGTAATAGTACAGAAGTAGTACAGTCATTATAGAGCTATTTAATCTTTATTATCCCTTTTTTTTTTTTTTTTTTTTTTTTTTTTTTTTTTTTTTTCCCCCACCCAGCCAAAACCCAAAAGTTTTGTTTGACAGTTTTCTTGTGGTGTTACAAATAAAGTAAGTTAACTGATGTTAATTACATACTTGTCTAATAGACAAACATACGTTGATATCATTAATGTGAAATAAAATATCTCAAAACATTCTCCATTTACTTTGACAAAAACCTGCATGAGTTCAGGTAAGAGGATGTAAGGTGAGGGAAGTGGGCAGGACTTCTAGGCTGTGGCAGCTAATGTTGGAGAGTTCACAACACTTCTTCAAATCATTCCTGATTCATATGTCCATTAGCATGTACAAAAGTTTGTCTACATAGAATGCAACCTTCAAGATTCTGAAGCTTGTGACCAGAAAAGTATTTAAAAAGAAACATGTAGCAAAGCTACAAGAGTTGAGAATAGGTCCTGTGCAACAGGAATTTCATGACAAACCTTATGTCCGTCTCCTGTTTTATTGCAGAGAGGAGACTCCTTTTTTCCATGTTTTTTTAAGTGATCACTCGGAGACCAAACATGGCCAACTGAGTTATTATATTTATGGTAATAAAGAGGGAACAAATGGGAAAAAGCCCATTTTGAACTATACAGCTGTATAGAATTTCATCACTTTCCTTATTTCATTTGTGACTTTAATTACATAAGTCAGCTTCAGTCTTTACATAACTTATTCCACTGCCACAATTTCTAGGAACCAGGATCTGTGGAAACTCACTATTCCTGTTATGTTTGTTAATAATATCACTCATTCATGAACAATTTCCTCTTTGTATTTTATATTGATTTATGTTTGTAGTAAATGTGATTGCAGTTTCTGTATAGAGCAGTAAAGTCTGAGTATTAAACTTTAAGATGTTGTAAATAAAAGGATGTCTGTTAATTTATGTCTTGTTTGTCTGTTTCTAGTGCCTGAAGACCTTGCAGACGCTCTAAACAGGACAAAGTGCCTCGAGTATTTGGCTGCTCTTCGCCATACCAGATGGTTTCAGGTAAATTAAGTGCTCACTCTTTTTCTATTATTTCTTGCCAAAGCCAAACCAAAACCAAGTACTGGCTGACTTTACCATACCCCTACAAAAACCCTACAAAAAAGTAGTCCCTACAAAAGTAAAGGTGCAAAATTGAGGTGCATTTGTATGCATGGAGTATTTATTGTGATGACCGTTTATGTCCGTATATCTCAGAAAATATGCCCTTGTCCAAATTGTACTTTATATCTTGAATATAAAAGATAAATGTAAATACCAACATAGTTTGTTTTGTATGTTTGGAGTCTCAGAATGCTTTGTCCGCAGGCTCGGGCAAACGGTCTCCAGTCCTGTGTGATCATCATTCGTGTACTCCGAGACCTCTGTCAGCGCATGCCAACCTGGAGCAAGATGCCTGACTGGGTGAGAGCCTGGCATTTACACCACCTGAATTCGTATCGGTCACCATTCAGTTTAGCTGCAGCGAGGGATGAATTCTCCATTGCTCTTTATGATGATGTGTTTTCTGTTGAAGGCCATGGAGTTGCTGATTGAGAGAGCCATCAGCAGTGCATTGACTCCTCTGAGTCCAGGAAAAGCTTTACGCAGAGTTCTGGAGTGTATTGCTAGCGGAATCCTACTGCAAAGTGTGTGGATTTATCATGTAACATATAGAACATATAATTCTCATGTTCTCAAGATGACGCATAGCTCACATTACAATGTGGTTCATATGAATATTTAAAGTGTGTATTCCTGTTATCAGATGGTCCAGGTTTAATTGACCCATGTGAAAAAATCCAAACAGACGCACTCAAGATCATGACCAAGCAAGCCAGAGAGGATGTAACAGCAAGCGCTCAGGTATATGAAAAAGGACAATGTGCTAACATAATTACACCTCATTCCAGTCTGAGTATCGTTACATGGTTTGAGCTTAATTGGACTCCAGCTTTAAAAAAGCTCCAGGCAGCAGAAGCATAAACGTCAGATCGTTTTATCACTATGACGACAGTTGAGCTGCTTTTTTCATCACTGCCATTAAAAGATGCCCAATTCAGAGAGTTTTAAAGATTGTAGAATAAATAATATATAAAAATACATTTTTAAAAACCACGCTTTCATGTGAACAATTAGTAAATCTGTTAATTGATTCACGTATTGTCATCGAGATTATGGCTGTGTGCAAAATCTCAGCTTAATTGGACAATGGGGAGTGGGTAATAAATCGATTAACAGATTTGATCCAGACAACAAACAAACAAACAAGAAGTGAAGTTAATAGAAGCGTGGTCATTAGCAAAATCAATATCATAACCATTAATCACTAATATGTTATCAAAATACAACGGGACATATTGTTATGGGAAAATAATCAACGTCTAATGTGTATTATTTCTCTTATAACAAGTTACAGTTATGTTTAATGTTGAGGAATGAAAGCTATTTCCTGTTACGAGTTACTTTAAAGCACCTCTAAAAAGTCATTCTCTTACTTGCCTCTTTTTTTTTCTCTTGAAATTTAATTTCAAAATGCAGCTTGTTACTGTAAAAGTGCAAAGCGGACCTTAGTTACAGCTTTATATCTGACAGTTACAAAGTGTTGACACTGGAGACTCCTTCAATAAATGCTAAGCAACAGCCTCCTCACAGAAATTTTCACCGTCTCAACGATTACACGTTTTTTTATTCATCCATGTTAAGTGCCCAGTGTAAAAGTCCCTGAGTCTCAGTTGTTATTATAGAAATGATTCAATTTTAGCTTAAACTATTGTCAGAGCTGCTGTTGTCAGTGCTGTTTTAATATTTTTAAACCATGTATTATGGACCCATGACTATCAGGTAACATAATGGTTAAGCTGTCAGAAAAAAAAAAATAGCACTGTGTCATGGAAAGCTTTTTTTTGTTGTTTTTTTTTTTTTTTTTTACCAGTGCCAGGGTTACAACATAAAGCTTCTGGCCTCTAGGATAACAATTATTCATCTTTTCCTAATTTGTCATAAGACCAACGTCAGCTCCTGTATTTCAGCATGCTCTCCGACTGCTGGCTTTTCGTCACATTCAGAAGCTCTTAGGGATGGACCTGCTACCAGAGTGTAAGGTCAGCACTTGCAGCCGCAAGAGACGGAGTGATGTATCAAACGAGGTGGAGCGAAAGGGCAAGAAGGACAAAAAAGATTTCCAAGATGTCTGAGAATTTGCGCAAATGCCATGCTCAATTCATAATGTAAAAATGGCCCTTCCTAAGAAACCAATGTTGTTGACATTTCTTCTTTTTAACACAAAGCTCTAAAACAGAGAAGTAATGTTTCCTCTTTCTTCTTTAATTACAGCTTTACTGAAAATAGTTTTTCCAAGCAGGTGGCTGTAAACCATATATTGAATAGCAGAGCAAATATTAAAAACCACTGAAATCTGATAATCTCTTGATTATTGCTCTGATTAAGTTTAATAATAGCATTGTCTTAAAACAAACCTTTAGTTCTTGTAACGACAGTAAGGACATAAATTAAAACTGATCTGAGATTGTAGTCAGTAATGCCATTAATTTGTATGGATACTGTACTACAGCAAAGAGATCAGAGTGTATATGTTCTTTAATTTAATGACAGGAAAACTAGTATTAAAATTTATTTACACCAACAGCTTATTGAAAGTAATGTATATTTGTTTTCTCCAGAAGAGGACTATCATTTTGTGAACTACACAGAGCTTATAAAACCTGCTCTAAATGATTAGTACCAAAATATTAATAATGATTGGTCATTAAGTTTGAAATTCAAGAAGCTTCTTTTCATTGCACATAAATGTAGAGAATCTTTTCCATCCTGACTGAAGGCTAGGATCCATCTGTGTTCCAGAAGCTTAATAAATAGGAATAAAATGAACAGATAATTATGAGCATCTACAGAAATGGAGTGTGATGCAGAATCTTCTGTTCTCTTTTGACTGAAATTAAGAGAGCTTTAGAGGGGCAGAATAAAGTGCACTTTAAGTGTGTGGAACAAAATGGGTGAAGATGTTGGTAATTGTTTCATACTGGGATACGATAAGCAATATGTAGCTGTTATTATTATTATTATTATAACAATGATCTTATTTCTGAATTTGTGTTGTGTAGAGATGCTGAATGTTATAATAGATTTTGGTGATGTTTTTGGTTAAGAGTGTGAGCTGTTTGGAAAATCTTTGTGCTGCTGTTTAAACTACACATATTAAACTCTTATATGCACAGAATTGTGTAGTTATATTATTTGGTTTGTTTTATGGTGTTTATGATTTATGGGAAAGAAAAGAAAACTACTTACTAATTCTTTGCCTAAGTTTATTATCTAAGTGATGCATTATATAATTATTATATATATTTTATATAGAAAGAATTATATTATATTAAAACTATGTGGACACCTAACTGTGACCCCAAGCGTGGGCCTTCGGCAAACTTTTGCAACAATGTTAGATATAATTGTCAAAAATGTCATTTTATGCCGTCGCACTTCACTACAACTGAGGGGCCCAACATCTCCAGAAAGCTCCATATTGATGCCATGCGCTGCATGGTGTTTCATGTGTCTGTCATGGTCTGCAGAGTAGTCGTGGAAGAGACCACACCCATCACAATAGAAATGTTCCTTCATGGTGATCAGTCAGAAGAACTCTGTATTGATTTGTACTGACTCTTTCTTCTAAGGGGAAAAGTGGAGCCTAATGAATGCCAGCTAAATGAATAAATAAATGCTCCCCAAAGCGTAACCGAGCCACCGGACTCCCCAATCATAGGATGCGACAAATCCTGCATGTTATACATGCCACACAGTATTCTTGGTAGGATGTTTATTACTTAATGGCAGTATACCTGTCTGGAAGCATGAGCACATTATGCTTCTCCTCTCATGTATTTGGATTTATTTATTTTCCTTATTTATCTAAAATTTTCACCCAGCTGTTAAACACATTAATTGTCGTTTAATTAATTGGTGTGTTGATGTTACACATAATCATATTTCCTATAAGCAAAATCAGATTACTGCATAATTGACCCGACATATTCAGTGATGACCTGAAATTGGCTTGAAACATTCGCTTTTTCCTAACATTTTTAGCCGTTCAGCTCTCTTCGCTCCCTTTCATTGAGGATTCTGTTTCGCCCCCTGGCGGCTGAGTGGTGCACTGCACTATTTCAGTGGGATGAAGAGGAAGTGAGTAGCACGACTCTGGTTCAACAAAACTAGATTAACACATCCAGATCCTCATATCCTCAGTGTGCGCTGTTTAACGCAGTGTGGGCATGGAGCTGTGAGCCGGAGTGCGGTAAGTCGTAACTTGTCTACAGTGCGTTTTACTCCCTTATTTGATTTTAGTTATTTATTTTTCGTCAGTACTACAATTGCGTTTAGTCTGAATTGCCGAGTTGCATTTAACTGGTGTCAAATGTGATAATTACAGAAATATGAAAACAGTAATGAGTACTAATTCACCAATGCAATAATAAGAACATGTTTGGAAGCGGTAATATAACAGTAATAGCGCAACTTAGACTAACACATGTTATAAAATATGTCATCAAACATTACAAACTCAAATCCGGGTCATCCGCCAAAATGCAGTTTCACATTTGAAAAGATTGAATAGTCGTGTATGATGTTTCCTGTCAATGTTTATTTCAGTATTTTGAAGAAAGAAAGAAAAAAGTTAGGCCTGTAGTAGACTGCTATATTCCTCTATCACGTGCTGGTTAACTTACTTCCTCTAGAAGTGATTTTTATGTTTTGAGTATCACATGTATACAATATTGGGAAAGGAAAGTGAATCAGAGGTCTAAATGACAATATGCTATAATTTATCCTGGTCAAATTAAATGTAAATTTTAATTAATTAAAAAAAAATAATAATAAAAATTGTTTTACTGACTAATCCCCTGTTTACCTGGTCACTGGCTTTTGGTAGATGGATTTCAGTGCTACAGTTTCCATTTCCAATAATGGATTTAATTATACTCCTTTTTTTTTTTTTTTTTTTTTTTTTTTAAACCAAAGACTTATTAATACTTTTTTTGTCCCAAGCTTGTTCAGGTAGTGCTGTGATCTTCACGGTACTGTTTGTTTAGGAATAGTCTAACACAGAGCCTTCAGGAACAAGTGTATTTATACTGAGTTCAGCAGGAGATGAGTGGTTTCTAAAATACACGAATCAGCCCGTCTGACCCCAGTAACCATGCCACATTCACGCCAAAGTCACTAAGATCACATTTTCCCCATTCTGATATTTGATGTGTAAATTAATAGACTCGTACCTCTGAGATTTTCTGCATTGGTTGATTTGGATAATCCTTATAAAGTGACTGCTGAGTGTACATACAGACGACATAATAAGTATGGTCACTACAAAAATAAATAAATGAACAAAAAGAACAAGTATATCATAAAACTGGAAGTAACTGAAAGCGCGAAGCCATGTTAACTTCCTGGCTGAATGTCGTTTTATCACAAACAAGATAGAAGAAAGGGATGCTCTAACTTGCTAATATTTACTGTCTTTCTCTGTTAGATTTTAGGTTTTATTGTTATCTTAATCTAATTAGTATTTTTATTTGACCAAGAACGTTTGCATCTGTATGTTTGTATTTTATATTTGCAGGAAATCTAATGCTTCTGGCCAAGTTTTTACATTTGACTTACATTTCCACTATCTAGCAATGTCTAGGGTAAACACACACACACACACACATACACTTATCAACGATGACGTTAGTACAGACAACGTATGTACATGAACTAAAGATTTTTGTTTTTACAGAAAACATGGCCTCCTGGTACACACTGTGTGGCCAAAAGTGACCACACAAAACCTAAATCCAATGA
Organism: Notoglanidium macrostoma; assembly: GCA_030068235.1. Lineage (NCBI taxonomy): Eukaryota > Metazoa > Chordata > Actinopteri > Siluriformes > Auchenoglanididae > Notoglanidium > Notoglanidium macrostoma. The sequence continues at coordinate 10,920,971 of JAQQZR010000007.1, forward strand.
AATCTATTATCGTAAAGGAGACATCCTTACCATTTTAGCGTTGGAGTTGTTAATGGTAAGTCTTTGGGTTTTATTTTCTTGTAGAAAAGAGCATATACAGTGGCTTGCATAAGTATTCACACTAATGGAACATTTTATAATTGAAATGTAGCCCTACTAATCCCCTCTTTACTTGTCTTTTGGTAGACAATCTCCTGAAGGTAAATTCATGGTCGTGCCAAACTCCTTCAATTTTTCAATATTGGTTTTAATGCAAGATATTAACAGATTGGGATTTTTTTAATAATGAAATTCTGATTGTTACTTTTCGTGAACTTTGTCCAAGACCTATTTTGATAGCTTCTTGCTCTTCAGGATGTTGTTTGTCTAGGTGTGTTCTCTAACAATCTCTAGGTTCTTACAGGATTAGGTGAATTAACATTGAGGTCAAATGGCACTTTAAAATAATTATGTGCCTTCTGATGGCAACTACATCTAAACCTGTGCAGCAACACTGTAGGAACATTAAGTAAATAACATTGGTGTACTTAGCACCAGAAGCTTCTAGTACCATAGCACTTAGAGCAAAATTCTTAGCTGAGTGGAGTTGTATCTGTTTAGTGTTACTATAATCAAAAATGTGTCTTACAGTCGATATTAAACATCAACTGCTAGACAAAAATTTTGGTGTTGCTGTGTAACAATTAGATGATTTAGCAACAACTGAAGTAAATTTAGACAATGATCATTAATCAATTATTATTTATTATAATTAACTGTACATCAATTATTAGTTTAAAAAAAGTTTGTGTAAAGAAAATCATATTTTTAATCTGATGTGAAAAATAATTTGATAGGCTGATGCCCATAACTCCAACACAAAAACACAAAATGACAAAATTTTGTGTCAACACAAAATCATCATTGCGATTTAAGAGTAGGCCTTCCCCAGATTCAAAACAAAGTTGGTCACATATTGATTGTAAATTAATAAATAGAATCATACAGTATCATAACATAGAAGATCCAGCGTTGTTGTCAAATAATGAATTGTTGCCTTATGAATTGAAATTGTATCGTATTGTGTGGAAGCCTGAGGTTTACTAATTGGAGTGCTCCAGATAGATCTAGATTTTTTTATCGGGAAAATAAAAAATTACGAACATTTCTCAGTTCACTTATACCTTACATAGTTTTTGTAATTCTAGAGCATGTTACTTAAAAACCCATTCTTGAACAGGGTGTTCAAAAAGAATAAATAAATGGTAACACTTCACTAGGATGATAGAGAGCCTTGCAGGACTGGAACCCACAAACTGATTATCTGAAAGTCTGAAATGTTAGCAGAAAGAACATTCAAGCAATATTATTTCACAGGGGAAGGACATCTATCGGGCCAGGCACAACCGGACAGGTGAAGAAGGTCTGATCTTAGCTTCTAACATGCGAGAACGTGAAGCCCTGCGTGTAGACCCCAGTCTCAGCCTCATGCCGTAAGTCTGATCTAAATCAGAGCGCCTTGAGAAACAGAAAGATACAGCCATGGTATGTTAACTCAGTATAATGGTCACAAATCATTTTCAAACACCTTTTCTAAGAGAACAGTGTTCACTGTAATGTAGAAGGGTGTTATATTTTAGGGAAACTAGATAGTAGACTTTTTAGAAGGCTTGCTTTCAGCATTTTAGCCTCTAATTTTTACTTATTAAAAAGTAAACAACCTGTAGAATATTTTAGGTTATGTGCCATATATAAGAATGCTTGTGCAATATCATTTAAGTCATCCATGGTTCAGTATTAATTGTCTAACTATTTTAGAGTTCATCACAGTATACTTTCATATTGTTTAATCCTAAGAAATGCAGACAATACCCCCCTTAACCTAATTGTACAGACAAGAGATAACTATTTGTACAGACTGGAGAACTATGATGATAGTTTAGCTAATGAGTGAAAGCTTATAGCCTTCAGATTTGATAATGTTCAACTTTTCAGAAAAGCACTGAGTAACATTAGCATTTTTGTATGTCCCGATCAGTCAGGAAGAATGTTGAAGGGCAAGCAAGAAAAACAACAAATTGTAGGTGAAAAAAATAGTCATATTAGTGAGCAAATGTAAAGATTTATGAAATGTTGAGGCAGAAATATTTCATTGCAAAGTTTCAATATAACTAAACAATGTACATATTTTTTGGGCAATTCAATGGTATGCGATGTGACGTCCCAATTTAACTGTGGCCACATGCAGTTAATTCACATAAGCAGCTCAAATGACCAACTGTTAATTCACCTGCATTGTTAATAATAATAAATTTTATCTAGATAACTAGGTTAGTTAGCGGTTTAATACTAGTTACTACTGGTAACAGCATTGTTCCAAAGAGATTCTCGTGCTTTCTTTCCATCCATGTAACTACTGAAGGTGCTCTGACCATCATTTTTCTGTTGCTGGAGGCTATATGAGTGTGTATGACAGCCTGTGCTTATCATTTCCCAGAAATAACATTAACATGTTAAGGTGGTCTTCTGTTTCTCTGCTACCACTTTCCTATGTTTATTTATTGCAACTTGTTTTGAAAGGTGCTAATTATAGAGGTGTGTAGGCAGAAGCATTCATGCGTACTCCAGTCTTAGTGGAGTGGTTACTGGGCGGAAGGCTGCAGGCTGCACGTGGGTGGCTGGAGGAATGTGTTTGTATGTCTAAAAGTGTTTGAGAAAAGGGTACTTCAAACATTGCTTGGTTGGTTAATAGTTCTAACAGTAAAGGGACTTTCCAGGTTTCTCTTTAACTAAAAAACTTTCCTTTATGGCTTAGACGGATAAGCCAAAGAACCCTTTAGGTAGGGTGCTACATGGAACATTTATTTCTCATTGTGCTTGTCATACATCTGCTCATCTGGGATCCTTTTCCACTTTTATCTAAGGGTTCTTCAAGGGTTCTTTGGCTATTTCAGTCTTGTAGGGCCCTACGTAGATCATATTAAAGAAATGCTTTATTGTAGAGCTCTACATTGAACCTTTGTGACATCCCACAGAGAAACAAAGTAAAAAAAATCAAAGAACCCTTGGGGTTTCTAGATTTAGGATTTTATTCAAGCTTAATTGTAGCGCAGGCTCTGTGACTACTGAGGCCCTCCAGAGCCTCAGGATCCTGTGCTTGGCTGAGAGGAGTGGAACCTGATGTGGTGCTGTTCTCACCCAGTCTCAAGTTTTGACTTTCTGGGATGCTTTTCTGCTCAGCACGGTTGTAAAGTCATTTGAGTTACTGTAGCTTTCCTGTCAGCTCAAACCAGTTTGGCCATTCTCCTTTGAACTCTCGCACGAGCAAGGCATTTTTGCATACAGAATGGCTGCTCGCTGGATGTTTATATGTTTGTTTCTTTTTTCGCACCATTCTGTATAAATTCTACAGACTGTCTTGAGTGACAGCTGGTTCCAGTGGATGGGATGTCCCAGTCAAAGTCATTGAGCTCACATTTTTCTCCATTCTGATGTTTAATGTGAACATTAACTAATGTTTTTAGCTGTATATGCATTGAGCTGCTGCCATGTGATTGGCTGATTGGATAATTGAATGAATGTAATGTTCCTAATAAAGGTGATGATGAGTTTGTCTTAAAACAGTTTCTGTTTATACTAAACTCATACTAATACTTACCTCATACTATAAATAGCATTTCTCAAGGGGTCTTTGAACAGGAAATGGTTCAGTCATTGTACAGATGTTCTACTTGAAACACTTCCTGTAAAGGAAACCCACTCTTTTATGGTTCATCATAGAGCTTTACCCGAAAGCAACAAACTGATGAATCCTTTAGGTGCTAGATGAAATACTAACTGTGAAGCTTCAAAATATCCCTGTAGATCATTCTGTACTACAGGATATATAATTTTTCACTTGTTGTTATTGATGTTCCAGATGGTTCCATGGAAAGATCTCGGGTCCGGAGGCTGTCAGCAAGCTGAGGCCAATGGAAGACGGCCTGTTTCTGGTACGCGAGTCCATTCGCCACCCTGGTGACTACGTTCTATGCGTAAGCTTTAAGCAAGACGTCCTTCATTACCATGTCATCTACCAGGAGTCCAAGCTGACAATTGACAGGAAACAGTACTTCTACAACCTCATTGACATGGTGGAGGTGAGAATGCTTAGAGACAGGGAGAGTGCTAATTATAACCTCACTCACAGAATTTGGTAGCTTAATATAACTTAGCATCTTGAACAAGGGATCTTAGCTGCACAGCTGGAGTGCAACTCATTTCCTGTGGTGTAACTGGTTTCCTGAGGAAGTCACAGCTCAACCAGATAGTCAGCACCCAGTGTGGATGTCATGCATCTGACCAACACATCACGTCTGACAGTGACTTCTTTTATACATTTGCATATTTTAATGTGGAAACCTGCAGAGCTGATGGTATACAGGCACATGTCAGAGGAGGAGATGCTTAGAAGCTAATCCTGATTTTTTATAAAATTTATTTTCCATCTGGCTAATTATGTTGTCCAGATTTGCATACATATTTTCAGCTGTGGCTGGTGGACGTTCAAAGTATTTAATATAATAGCGCTCATTGAGATTCTCCTTTAATAAAGCTGTAATCAAAACTAATGAATCTCAGGATGCAGTAGCACCAACAGGAAATTAAAGAGATAGTAGGACATCGATTTTCTTTCAAATTTGTTTTCAAATCACAAATGATCAATTTAACAATAGTATAACAAAGAAAGCAAGTCAGAGGATGATTGGGAAAGTAATTCTGCTGGTGAATCTGAGGTTGCACAAGTGATTGAGGAGTTAGAGGGGCAGGATACATTGAGGATGTGCTTCATGTTGACCCCTATATGTACAAGCCAGATGCAAGCAATGCTGAAAATGTATTGCCTGAACAGAAAGTTATGGAATGGTGAGACTGGGAGAATGGTAGACCCCTACTGACTTTAGCTCTTGTCCATATCCCTTGATCTATATTTAGTGTCATGACTATGTAGGTAAATATTGCTGTCATGCATACATGTGAGATTTTACTAAGCCTATTGGCATAATGTTTGCAGTCTGTTTCATCTTCTGGCATCTTGACTCTGCAGTATGTATCAGCACAGGCTGGATTTTCAAAGCCCACAATACCAATATAGTCGTGACAGTTTCACTTTCAGTATGCAAAGGTAAGCAAAGGAACCCAGATATTCCTGGGTTCACTATTTAAATGGGACTTCATTCAATTTCTATGAACTACCTACGGAGATCACAAGAACAGCCAATGGACACGTATCACATATCAGCGTGGCTGACCAAAAGTGCACAGCTCTGGTGTTGAGACCGTAAATAAGCTGGGGGAAGTGCAGAGGGTTAAATGTTATCTAGGCTAATGGCCTGGCTAGGTTAAATGCTATCTAGGCTAATGGACATCTATGTAATCAGGCTAGCCCACATGTATAGAACATAACTACCAAGCATCTTCCTGGCTAATGTTCGCTCTGGCAAACAGAATGGATAAGATCCGACTTCAATGTCACCATTTTAAGGAGATATGTGTATTTATGTAAATTAGACATACCTCTTTGAAAAGCCATTGTCATGTGCCATCCTTGGCAAAGCAATCATCCTCAAAGTGCTTAAAACATACTAGTACTGATGGTGATGAAAGCTCAAAAAGAAAATGTCCATTTTCAAGTTCGATGACTGTTTTTTGGCTATAAATACATTGTGAATAAACAACGGTGCATCTTTTGAATTTGGAAAAAAATGCAAAATCATCAGGACAGTACCAATGATTGGCTTTGCTAATTACAAAGATGATTCTTGATATGACATCAATACTGGAGATTTTCAAAGAGTTGAGCCTTGGTTGCTAAGGGCATTGCTATGGGCATAAATCTGGACTAGGTATAATAATATAATATAATATAATATAATGGGCATAAATCTGGGTATTTATGAAACATTTCAAAATTGTTTAGGTCATTTCAGCCTCAGATTTCACTCTAAGTGAAAATTAGAGGTCCTACTTCGCACTGTCCCTTTAAGAACTATACACAACATATATTTCAGGTCTTTGCATGGAAACGATTTGCAATTATGCAATCATAGCTGAACAAAGTATTTACACGTCACATCCGGGTCTCTAAAATGGGATGGTTGTATAATAAATATGTTGTTAAAATATAATTTGTAAATGACATATGTCATTTGTGAATCCTTTGCAGAAAGGGCGATGTGGTGATCTTGATATCACAAGAAATTGACGAAATCAAAATGTTTTTCTTTTGTCTTGTTTCAGTACTATTCAAAGAACAAAGGCATTATTGCTACCACACTGCAGAAACCTAAAGAGAAAGAGGGCACTAAGTCAGCCGCACTGCAGCTATCGAAAAGTGACTGTAAAAATTTTCTTGGTCTTTTGTTAAAGTTAGCTTAAAAGGTTTGTATTTGAATATCATTCTGTTTCTCTCTTCGCTCTCTGTCTCAGTGGGCTGGCTGTTAGATCTCTCAAAGCTAACTTTGGGAGAAAGTATTGGAAACGGCGAGTTTGGAGGTTAGTTCACACGTTCCTGTTTACTTTTACCACCAGATGGCAATATATGTTCAGATTAGGCTTTTCCAGTGTGAGTTTTCCACTAGGCGTGGATCCAGAGCTCAGCCTGTGATAAGTAGTTTCTAGGTTAAGTTGTAATGACGCAACTATTTCCTTTTTCATAAAACAGCTAACATGAGCTGCATAGTGGGATCCTGAGAATCTGCTGCACACAGAAAAATCATGACTGAAGATCGTTCCAGTAGATGGGATGTTGTTTTCCAGTCCAATCATGTCATGCTGTGTCTCTTGAGCTTAGGTTGAGTGACATTCAAAGCCACTTTATCATGTGCATATTACTTAAATACAAATCTGCCTTCTAGTTATTCCTTAAAGATCTTAAGTAATTTTGCTCATGCTGAATGTCTTGTAGCAGTAAATATCTGCAGTGACTTCACTTCAAACAAACAATTATTAATTAATTAAATAACAAGTGCAGTTTTGAGACACTATATTCCAGTCAAGTCTGTCTGAATGATTGACTAGTACTGTACACTTTTTTGTGGTTAGGTTAGGTTTTCTGTTATTACTGGCCCTCTTTTATAAAAATGAGCAAACATTACTGCAGAAAATAAACATTGCATTCTTAACCATATAATTAATTCTTTGATTTTCTTTAAAGAAAAATATTTTTATTATAGTGTTAGTTTTCCCTAAAAATCATATTGAGAATATTAAAATACATGCAAACAGTCATCCTAGAACAGTCCTCACCATGTCTTGGTTGCATGTCCCTTTGTCATCCACTATCTTATATATACATACATGAAGAGGCTGAAATACTAATAATTGTACTAAACAACAAAACTCTACAGTGTGCCCCCCAACACACACACACACACACACACACTTATACCACAGGCCAGAGGTTTGGGCATTCTCTCATATTTAAGAAAAAAAAGAAAGGCAAAACTTTTATTACAAGAAAATATTAGAAATACTTGAACAAATGTAACAGACTGGTTTTCAATATTTAATAGCTTGTTGTAACACATTATTTAGCCACGAAGGCTGAAAATATTGATTTTCAAGAAGACATACCAGGTCTGTCTTTAGTGCACTGACTTTCACTATGTGTTGGAACTCTATTTACTAGCGTCAGACCTTGATTGGCTCTTGACCTCTCTTGAATGTGTCTTAAACGATGGCACCTGTCTGTCTTGCCCCAGATCAGTTTGTGAGAGGTTTAATGCACTGTCTGCGCCTCGTTTCAATCTTCTGTTGTTCTGTATCACAACTGATAAGTCAGAATATTTGTTTATGTCAGGTGGCGGATGGGGGATAAGGGTAAACACAGAATGTGTTGTTCCTACAGTGAAATGTGGAGGTGGATTCTTGCTGGTACGGGTGCTGTTTTGGTTGAAGAAGATCTGGAGACTTTGTCCAAATTAAAGAGATCATTAAAAAAGAAGAGTATCACTCAATCATCTTCTGATTCCTTCTGATTTATGTGTCATTGGACAAAATTTCATTCTTCAACAGGACAATGATCCCAAGCATTGTTCAAAATTGTGCCAGCAAATTTTGGAAATAATTTGCGCCAAATCTTTGTTGCTGTGATAAAAGCAAGGAGTGGTTATTTTGATGAATCTTGTACTTAGGCACTCGCATTCATTAAATCGCACTTACAATGTATATCGTTATATTACACTTCAAAACCAGTCAGTTACATTTAAGTATTCAGTGTATCACTACAGTGCTGGATGAAGAGCAGACTTTCACAACCCTTGTTTCTTATCTTTAGCTGTGTTTCAGGGTGAGTACATGGGCAGGAAGGTGGCAGTGAAAAACATAAAGTCTGATGTCACTGCTCAAGCTTTCTTGGGTGAAACTTCTGTTATGACGTGAGTATCTCAGCATGTGTGTCCCTGAAACCTTCTACCCCTTATGTTATTAATTACTGTACATACGTCCCATTCATGCTGATGCACATCTACAAATTGTTATTTTACAGGAAACTGCAGCATACAAATCTGGTGCAGTTATTAGGAGTGATCCTACACAATGGCCTCTACATCATCACAGAATTTATGGCCAAGGTACGGCATGCTCCAGCATCGGCATGTAGTCTCACCTTAGATAGGACAACAGTCATCAAATTCTCATGTGTATTAGTGGTGATGATTCAAGCCAATTACATTTTTAAAGTTTAATGAAGTTTTTAAAAGTTTTTTGCATATATTGCTTATTTAGAATATGCAGTAACTCTGCTGCTTTCTGTAGGGCAATCTGGGGGATTACCTGCGATCACGAGGACGCTCAGTTATCACCACCGTTGAACTCCTGAAATATGCTTTGTAAGCATTCAACCACATCTACATTATACAAATATAACTATAAAACAAATAAAGTGTCTATAAAGCAACAAAAAGTCATTAATTCTCAAAGAATGGCCTGAAAAATAATTGTGACATTGACTTTTACTCCTGGGTCTGCAAAATAGACATATGAACATTTGCATGAATCACATATGAACACACTTTCATTATGGAATTGAAACTCAGGAAGATGAATACAGGCCTTAATGAATCATTTAAATTCTCACACACACAGTACCTTTTTGTGTTGTTGTGAGTCTCAGCATGTATTCCTGGGCTTTGCAGAGATGTGTGTGAAGGGATGGAATATCTGGAGTCAAAGAAACTTGTTCACCGGGACCTGGCTGCCCGTAATATCCTCATATCTGAAGACAATGTTGCAAAGATCAGTGATTTTGGCCTGGCCATGGTCGACTGTCAGAGCATTGATAGTTCAAAGTTACCAGTGAAATGGACTGCACCTGAGGCCTTAAACAACAAGGTGAGAAAATGTCTCTAAATAGGAAACAACTCTAAATAAAAATTCTGTATTGTTCAAAATTAAAACAGAGGATTGGGTTGCTTCACCAAAAATAATTCATGAGCTTTTTTGATAATGGTCTGTTCTTGAATTCGTGAACTGTAAGTGAACTGAATTCATGGTTATAGGCTACGTATGTCCAGCATCATTTAAGCATATAAGCAGCTTTGGATAAAAAAGCCCTCCAAAGGAATACATATAAATGATATTCATACTGAAGTGGTTTGCTGCAAGATGGTGATTTGTTGCTGTTAGCTCTTGTTTTCTATCTGGTTTTTTTTAGAAGTTCTCTACACGATCAGACATTTGGAGTTACGGTGTACTTCTGTGGGAAATTTTTTCCTTTGGCAGACAGCCCTACCCCAAGATGGTAAGTTGATTTACAGGTTTCTGTTGATTGAATTTGTAGTTTTATGTGACCAGTCATTCCTGATCAAATCCCAACCCTGGTTCCTGTAACTATACTTCGCTGCATTGCTTTCCATCATCCTTGCTCAGCCTGACGTGGAGCAGTGGGTGTGTTTCTGAACTTGAAAATTGAAATGAGTGAAAATAATAATGTCAAAGATCAATTCTTAAAATGAGATCATATGGATGAGCTGGTTCCTCCACTTAAACTAATGATTCTGAAACTGAGAGTATACATCATGGAAACTTCTTATGGCGGGCAGAGGTGTGTATAGCAGTGTCTGGGACATTTGTCAACTATGTTAAGCTCTGGCCTCAGTATTGTCCAAAAATGAGTCTGGATCCATTCCTTTGAACTGGAGTTCACTGCTGATTGGACTCTAAACTAGATGTGTAACACTGGATATTGATGTGTAACCAGTAGATTTGAAAGCATTATTACACAGTGCTGCTCACAACAGAATTCACAGTGCAAGAATTTTATTTAAATTAATTTTAATAAATAAATGTAATAATTTTAATACATACTCTGTTTTTCCCTGTAGAATGTGCAGGCTGTGAAGGAGCAGGTGGAGGAGGGATACCGCATGGAGGCACCTGACGACTGTCCGTCTGAGATCTATGCCGTCATGAGGAACTGCTGGGAGAAGGACCCCAAAATGCGACCGTCATTCCATAAGCTCAGAGAGCGTCTACAGACTGAGCTGAACAAACATGACTCCGCCACAGAGTCCTGACATCATTTTCTCCATTCGCACATCTGCTTTCTTCATAAAAGACCAGACATTTTATTCACAAATAATTACACTATACTGTACTGGACAACATTCCTGCTGTACAACTGTTCACCAAGATCCATCCATTATCTATACCTTTTAGCAGTTAAGGGTCATGAGGAACCTGGAGCCAATCCCAGCCAACATTGGGCGAATGAAAGGGTACACCCTGGGGAGGTCACAAATCTGTTGCAGGGCTCTGTTCACCAAGATTTGACATGGAATGTACTCACAGTATTTCACTTGTTAATTTATTGCTATTTATCTAACACTTTATTTCAAAAGAGCATTTAAGAGGTTCTGAAAGCTGGCAGACCTGAAAAGACAGTTGTAAAATGTTGCTATCTATTGTGGATAAATGGAAGGAATATGACTTGTGCCTCAACTCAGAGGTTCAGATTAAGCTGTGAGACATTTGTGGAGATGAATCTTGCTCTAATCTAAATTTCTCAAAGCTACATTTTGGTCTGCTATGGAGTTTTGTTCGATACTGCATTTTTGAGGATTTCTCTAAGATCATTCATTTGCCTTTCTGTCTTCAGAGGATAAATGTAAACAGCAGAAATGTAGGAGGAGAGAAAGACTGGGGATTAAAATACAAGCTCACGAGTATCTGCTTGTTTCATGTTGTAATTGTCTTGGAATATGCTAAGCTTAACATGACAAATCTGGAATGTTATTGCTGATATAAGAAAGCAATTACATTCACCATGGTTTTTCATGCAGAACCTTAGAATAACAACATCAGATTGTTCCTATGCTCTGGTGAAATATTAAATGTCCATTCACCAGACACCAAGCCAAGACATCGTCAGCTCATATGATTATTACAGTGCTATCCTTTAAGAATCTTTTTTTTTTCATTTACACTCATTCATTTGGCAGATGCTTTTATCCAAAGCAGCTTGTATATGAAGCAAAATACATTCCAATCATAGAGCTGCAAGATAATTAAGAAGGAACACAGAAAAACTATACTGGTACTCAAACATTAGTTCCAGAGTAGTGAGTCAAACTGTCACTGGTACAATAATATAATTCCAAGAAGGTTATACAACTTGCAATAATGGTAGTAATGTACAATAACAACAAAAATAGATGAATATGTAACCTTCAGAAATGTAGAACAACACTTATCCAAAACAATACCATATTTTTTCTGTGCTTATTCCAAGCCTCAAACAGGACACTATGCCATTCTTCCAGAAATAATGAAAGTTCATAATATTTATATCTAGACATGTTAAACAACTTAGACTATGGCAACTTTTGTTTGAACCCACCCATTTTCCAAGTGATCAGAAATATTGGAACATGTGAAAGACAGATTTTTCCAGCAAGCCGATCTGAAGCTGAAAAAAGAAGGAAAATCAGCACCATTGCACAAGCATTGGGCATAGCCAATACAACAATTAGGATTGTCCTGAAAAAGAAACCACTGGTGTACTAACAGCGGGATATTGAACAAGCTGGGCAAGAAAAACAATAGCAGTTGATGACAGAAGGTGTGAAGAAAAACCTGAAAACAACAGTCAGTGACACCAACAACCTCCACAGGGCAGGGGTGAAGGCATCACAATCCATCATTTGAAGAAGACTTTGAGAGCAGAAATATGGAGGCTGTATATCACAAGATGCTAAACACTCATCAGCATTAAGAATCTGAAGACCAGATTGGAAATAGCAAAGAAATACCGAGATGAGCCACAAAAGTTCTGAAACTAAGATTAACCTCTACCAAAGTGATGGAAAGGCCAAAGTGTGGAGAAAGAAAGGATCTGCTAATGATACAAAACGTACAAGCTCATCGGTCCAGCACTGTGGAGGTTGTGTCATGGCTTGGGCTTGCATGGCTGCTTCTGGAACGGGCTCACTAATCTTTATCGATAATTTAACTCATGATGGTAGCAGCAGAAATAATTCAGATGTCTACAGAAGCATTCTGTCTGCCAATTTACAGAGAAATGAATCCAGTCTAATTGGGAGGAACTACATCATGCAGCAAGACAATGACCCAAAACACACTGCTAAAACAACGAAGGACTTCATCAGTGGGAAAAAATGGAAGGTTTTAGAACAGTGAAGTCAATCACCAGATCTTAACCCATTTGAATATGTATTTCACCTCCTGAAGATAACACTGAAGGGAGAAACTCCTCAAAGCAAACACCTGAAAGATGCTGTGGTACACGCCTGGAAAAGTATCATAAAAGAACGATGAAACAGTTTGGTGATATCAGTGGGTCATCATCTTTAAGGAGTTATCGCAATCAAGGGATATGAAACCAAATATTAAGTGTTATTTACTTTAATTTACTTTAAGACTATCTGCTCCAATACTTTTGCTCACTTAGAAATTGGGTGGTCTGCCACCAAATTTGCCATGTTCTAATTACATCTAGATGTAAATATCAGGAAATGAAAGCTGACATTTTTATCTACCGTCTGATCGTCATTTTTTGACGTCAAACCCAAATGTCTTCAGTGTACAGCAAAAACAATAGAATTGGCCTTGCTGATCTATTACTTTCAGAGAAGACTGTAGAGTACAAAACATCACACTGTGTTCTAAACCACATCAGCAAGTTGTGTGTGACCACTGAAGAACCAAATGTGGTTTGAGGCAGATTTTTCTGGAGCATATTTTGATGACATTTCTATTATTGTAAGCTACTGTACATAAGTAAAACTTCCACAGCTTTCACTCTACCCTAAACACCACACACTGTAACTGACTACATTTAGAGTGCCAATAATAAAAAAAAAAATGAGGGTTAGAATTTTTTTCTTGATAACCTATTCTTATTTAATATTAACAAAATGACTCTCTGGGTTTAGCACTTAAAGTTGTATCTGGATGTTTACTGCCATGGTAAAATATGCATTTTGGTCTTATTTACTTTTTAACAACTTATTAACCATAATAAGCATTAGAATAATAAGTATAATATTTATATCTGCAATATATAACTTATATAAGACCCCCTTCCTCCCCACCCTTATCTTTTCTGGTTGTTAATGTACTTTACTGACCTTAAAGAAAGCAGGAACTCATCTTTAAAATGTTTGACTGCTTGGATGTCAGTGCTGATTTTACATCTTAATAATACAACTAATGCCTGACCCCTTCTTAAGCTACTGACTATGATTACAGTTGTAAATTACTTGAGGTCTTGATCTTCATATTTTCCTACTGATTTGGGCCTAATCCTTTCTGACTGAACTGTAATCCACTACACAGAAAGCAAAAGAATAAGGAAATCATCATCAAGTGATAAATGAGATGGTAAAAATGTGTGTTTATGGCTGACCCAGAATAACCTATAGTAGGTCATCAATGTATTTCCCCTTGTCTAGTTTTTCAGTAGCAACCTGAGATTCAGGCACTGATTTGAGATCTTACCTGATGGTCTTCACTTAATGGTGAGAACAGAGGTGAAAGACCAGGTACGTTTAGACCACTTTTTCAAAGCCCATGATGGTGCAAACTATTTTGTTTATGAATTTCTTGCACACAGTTCCTTTCTGTAAGTCAAACATAATGCACCTTTAAACTCCTTTACAACCTTCAAAAGGCCAAATAATATCAATGTAGGAGGAGTTCAGGGGTCCATGGTGGAAGGAGAGGGACATGACTGACAGCTGAAGTATCTAATCAGACAATTGCTTCACAAAATATGTCAGTGTCTCCCAGGAAGATTTTTCTTAATGGCTTTAAGGGAATTGGATGAAGTGTTAAGGAAGTGGGTTTAACCCCACTAGCCATTCTCATTGTAGTGCTTTCTGCCTCTCTACTGACCCACACTCCACCGAGGTCAACTGAGGTAAGAACCAATGGAAAAGGAGTGACAGATGGTTAGAGCTGTTTTAGTGCATTTTATTTTAGCTGATTGTCAGTCATATAAAATTATATAGTTATGATAGGCTTAATCATGCACTTAATTGAAACTTTATGTAAATAATCAATGTATTCAAATGCACAGTGCCAAAGCAGTCATGTGGGCACTCCAATAATCAGAAAACCTTCATGAACATCCTGCGTTCATTTGGTGGGTTAGCTGATTAACATCATAAAGTCTCAAATTATTATTCAGTTATCCATTTTAAAACATACTTTCAGAAACTATTAATTATTCAGTACTTCATGGTAAAGTTAATTCTGTTACAAGGACAATATTCTATTAAAGTTACAGATTTATAGGATAAGATTTTTTTCTCCTGTAACACTCTCTCTTTCTGTCCGTCTCTCATTCACTGCCTTTCTCACACCATCCCCCTTTTTTCCTAAGCTGACACAGGACCTCTAACCCTTAGCTGCTTTGCCACTAATAGGATCAGAGGTACTTACTCTGTCATCTGATAAAACTTAAGCTGCTTGATAGCTGTGCAGCACCTTAGCTAATTTCAACTCAATTAGCATAATGAGGAAACAAGCCAAGAACATGGGGAAATATATTAACTTGATCGATTGATTATCTGTCCCATCTGTGTTTGAGTGACTTATTACACATGAAGTGGATCGGACCACAGATCCTCTCTGAGTGAGCTTGCATTCCTAGAAGCTAAGGCTGCACACACCAGTATGAGTACTTGAATAACAAGGAATGAGTAACAACATATGACTAAAGACATACCATGTTGTCACACATGTAAAATTTCACTTCCCATCATTCTCGATGCTGCACAAGCAATTGTCAGGCTTCTTTCCTGGTATTCTCGTTTCTTCTCTAAACTGTGATATTGGTCTATGGCTTTTACGTGAGGAATATACGGCACATCCGCACATCTGCATTTGTTTCGTCTATTCTCATCTAGAGGGATTTCAGCTTGTGTTTTTGGTCCATTCTCAATGATTAGCATATACTAACTGGATAGAAAAATAACAACCGTGCATGGTTAGTATGACTTTAATACTAGCTCATATTACAGTAAAGAAATGTGTGAGTTCATCTGTGGATTATTGCTAATTATTCAACTGCCAATTAAACAACAATTAATCAAGTTGATTGAATTAAAATGTTGTTCAGTTTGTTGGAGAACAGCAAGATTGATCTATTCACTTTATTAATCATGATTTGCTTAACACAGTCTCCTTGATGGCCACTGAGGTGTACTATTAATTAATAGTTAGATAGTTAATTTGTGCATCTGATCAAATGCACACTGCTACAACTTTTTTCTTCAGATGTAGTAAAGCATTACCACAATCATTAGCCCAAACTATTTAATTTGCCTCTGAGCGACATTATGGGTTAATATCAGTAAATACGGTTGTGTTGAAAAGATGTAGTCATGGTTTTATAATGTCAGTTTGTTTCATTTATTTTATTTAATGTTACATGGCTGTGCTGAGCAGAAAGTTCTTACAATTAAGGGATTTGCAAAATATGTCCTTTGTCTCTGAAACAAAAGATCTGTGAAATACAGGTTTGTTAGTTTTGCCTTTCTCTTGTGAGGCACCACAGACATGTTATAAGCATTTACTCAGCCATAAACCAGATTTCATTCATTCTATTCTAAGGGATCCTAATTAATGAGGGCCTATTACTCCCAGGGTTGCTTTTCATGTTCTTTGGAACAGGTTGCGTCTTGTTCTGCGCGAAAAATACACAAAATAACCACCCACTTGTTAGTTTTGTGTACCGGAGTTAACATCCGTCGGAGGCGCTCTAAACCACGCCCACACAAAGCCTTTGCTCAACCTGATTCGCTGAAATCAGTTAGCGTAAACACTCGTAAAAAAAAAAAAAAAGGTTTTTGTCTGTGATTGGTCAGCGGTTAGCGTTTGGGGCAGCGTTCTTAATGACCAGTAGAAAAGCGATCGCGAAAGCAGTTAGCCAAAGTTAGCTGTTCTACAAAATTTACTCGGTTGTCTAGCTAGCTCAAATACACGACTGTCTGACAGTGTTATCCTGTATTTATTATTGTACTTTACTTACGTGAAAATGGTCGCACTGGAAATACAGAAAGCAAACTTTTCGGTATTTTACGGCGTCGTGCATGTGTCAGTGCGTGCGTGAGATTATCTTTACAGAGGACGGCTTTTCACCAGAGGAGAAACGGAGAAGAGTGGATTTTAACTCCTGAACGTAACAAAATGTTGAATGTAAAGTTAAATGGTTACTTAAAAGCCCTGGTACATTTTCTTGTGAGCCTCAGTCTTCAAACTTCTGACTGAAACAGGTGAACGCTTGATAAGTATAACTGCGCGCGCACCGGGAGACTCCCGCCGCAGGTAAGGCGATACTTCTCGGCTGCGTCTCAAACAGTGTATAAGTTTACTAGTGTTAAAGGTGTACGCCTTTAGATTTTTCTGAGACTACTAATGTTTACTATTTAGCAGTGTAGCATGCGGTTTGGGATGTAGCCTTGTAATACGTTCAGAACAGAAACTACAGTGTTAGACATTTTGTGACCAAAAATTTCTCAATTTATTATTTTTTCGCATAAAAAAATGTAGGTTAACATTTTCACACGAAGCTATTCGTTATGTTAATGACATGCCATAAAATAAATAAATTAATAATAAAAAAGTATATATATATAT
>JAQQZR010000007.1:10943958-10966236 GCA_030068235.1 Notoglanidium macrostoma
TTTATAATAGTTAGCCCTCATAATTGTTCTCTTACATGTCCATGACCTCCTGTTTTTCTCCTTCTTTTTTTTTAATCTTTTGCTCTCATATCGTTCCCTTTTTCTCTTCTTCTTCTTCCTTTCTCTTTTTTTTTTTTAGTCCCCCCCTCCATCTCCTGACTGATGGCAGGCCGCCAGCCCGTTAGGAAGATGAAGCTCCAATCAATCAGGGCTCGCCGGGTGGGTGTGCTGGGTCTCCAGTGCACCCTGATTCCCCTGGGCATAGCTGCTTTAGCACATGTTCTGCTCTCTCTGGTCCTGTTGTAGCCACACTTACCATGTGTGTGGTGCACGAAAACAGATGGGACACCACGGTGATGTCTCACCACCACCACCTGGGTTCCAAAAATATCTGGGGAATTTGGTGCAAAATTTATTTAAAAAAATTAATAAATCATCAATTCATAGTTTCTATTCAAGTTTCTTTTCTATTCAATATCACGGAGATTGAGAAAAAAAAACAATTTCTGGAGCATGAATAGTTGTATAATGGCATCATGTCACACTGAAAGGAAATATCATTGAAACCGTGAGGTACCTACAGATTCCCATCCCTACATGAAAAGTTCCTGAAAAAATACAAAACCTCATTTTGAAACTTCTGTATAAACCCTGATTTTTTTTTTATATCTTCTATTCTACAGAGTCCTGTATCTATTACATACTGATGACACTTTGGCTTTCAGTCAATAAAACAACTTCTTTTAGTGTTTCTAGAAAATGTTATATTAAAAGAATATGTAGTAATCTTGAAGATCAGTACATACAACATGTTGTGCTTTTTGCACTTGTATGTGAGAGGTTAAAAATCAAAAAGTGACACTTACTCAAACATAATTATGTTAAAAACAGGGCTGGGTTGTGTTCAGTTCTACTTCAAGTGAATCAACTAATTGATTTTGCAAATACAACTAGCTGAAGTTGTATTCAGTGCTGCGGGACCTTAACCAGAAAGTATTCAGTATAACAAAGTATTCGTTTTGTTATATTACAGCCTTACATTAAATGGAAAAACTGTCCATTGCTTTTATATTCATTTGATTAGCAAGTCCTCCTTTTGATTGGACTACATTTTTTGAATGGAGCAGTATGGTGGTGCAGGACGTAACATTGCCACCTCACAGCACCAGGTCTCTGTCTGTATGGAGTGTTACATGTGATTCTTAAGTCTGCGTGGGTTTCCTCTTGGTTTTCTTGCTTTCCTCCCATCTCCCAAAAATGCTGGGAGGTGGATTGGTTACTCTAAATTGCCTTAAGAGTGAAAACGAGAGAACCGTGTGTGTGCATGATGCCCTACAATGGATTGGAGTTAGAGCCAAGGTGTATTCCTGCCTTTTACCCAGTGCTCCTGGGATAGACATCAGATCCACCATGACCCTAACCAGGATAAAGTGTTTGCTGAGGATAAAAGCATTCATTTTTTTTACTTTGTAATGTAAACACAGATAGTTGTGTCCTCTAAAATAATCTAATAAGTATAAGAATAAGAATAAGAATAAAATAATAAATATGTTTGTGACTTGAGCACACTGTAATTAATAATATTTGGTAGTAAATGGAATAAAATTAGTTCTTCGTACATATTGTTTGTTGAAATGTTATGTTGTTTTGGCTAACAGTTAGGTTACAATACATTAATTCCTAGATTAATGCCAAGACAACGAGAATGTAACCAAACCAGTCACCATAAACTAGCATTCCTGTTCCATGGGTGAAATATTCAATAGCAATGTGAGGAAGTATTAATGGATTCGGAGGGAGGCGAAGGTGTCTGTCTGGCTTATAATGAAGAAAATCCCCCAATTAGTGCCCTTGTCTGCAGGCCAGGATGAGTTCACTGTGAGGATTAGGAATGAGGCCAGGACCCCATAGCCACTGTCCACTAGACACTCTGGCACAGGGGCAGGCATGCGTTCAGCTGAACTGGTGCAAAAAGAGCATGGGAAAAAAGCAACCCATGTATCAACAGGTTCAAACTCTGCTGTTTGCTTGATTTTCTTTCCATCATGTATTAGTCCACCATGTAAAAGTTGAAGTGCAATCATGTTTGGAAAGTTTCCTACATAAGCTCAACAAACATTGGGAACAGAAATTAGGTGTTCATCATGTCCATTCCATCAATGACATTCTATGCATCTTATGAATTTAAAAATGACACCCTGTTAATGGCAAAGCACATAATTTGTTTGTTTGTTTGTCTGTCTGTCTGTTTTATTTTCCCATATTATCAGTTTTGATCATCTGATAATATTTTCTCCAATAAATAGGACCGCATTTGTCTATTCTTTTACTGTTGGGCAATCAGGAAGCAGCAGCTGCTTTGTGAAAGCATTTTGACTTGCAAGTAAATATATTTCCTTAATATTTATCATATATTTTTAGGAATTATATGATTATTTTTCATAGCTACATAAGCTTAAAAAGGGCCAAAGAGACTCGACACATTTTATCACATATTTGTATGATCAAAAGGTACCATGGTGTAGCTAAATGGGAAGTCTTGCTCACAAATGGACTAAAAGGGAGTGTTAACTTTGTGAATCACTAATCATGAATCCCAGCTTGTGTTCATTTAGAACAAATAAGGCTCTAAAGACTAATTACTGATGTAATATATTAATCTATTATTTGGCCTGGCTCTCAGGGGCTTGGGCTGGATAATAAGGTAAAACAGCGGAATTAATTGGGTTTGATTGAGGGACTTTTTCAATAGAGCTTCTTGCATGACATAATTGGAGGTCAGGCAGGACAGGGGGAAGAGGTTGTGGATTGGCGCCAGTTTTTTAAGTCCTCTTTTTTTCTGAATGAGTGAAGACAAGCGCATGAACTAACATTAAATTAAAATGAACCTGGAAACCACGTCTATATTGTCAAGAGGTATCACAAAATCCCCATTAAGGTTAATTTAGTGGTAGTATGCTCATGAGCAAATTAAGCTTATTAGAAATCTACACAATATACAAAATTTTAACTAAATACCATAACCCTATTTACATATTATAAATCCAACTTCAGAGTTATTGGCATCCTTCAGGAAATTCTTCAAAAAGTATTGCATAGAATTAACGTTACAATGACATACCACAAACCTTTGTTTGTATTATTCTTATTAAATATTCTTTTTTTCTATTTACATCTTTGACACACCAGAATTTAGATAGATAGATAGATAGATAGATAGATAGATAGATAGATAGATAGATAGATAGATAGATAGATAGATAGATAAAGTGCTTACTGAAGAGAAGAGAAGAGAAGAGAAGAGAAGACACGTTTTGCGTAAAGTGCACCGCTGTGCGCTAGTTGGCGATGTACAGCATATTTATGTCTTATTTTAGAGTCGACGAAGAAGAACATGAACCTTGAAGGAAGCAGTTGTTTCTACTTCCGGTAGATTCGGGTCTAATTCATGTAAAAAAAAATAAGTTTCTTAGTCAGCTCTCGCAAAGAGCATTTTTTCTTATAAGTAATTATTGCAGAACAGTAGTTACGCCGGGCAACGACCGGCTCTGAACATTATGGATATTTCCACGCCTCCAGAAGGTAACCGCTAAAACAGCAAAACGAAATTATCTGTCTATTAGCGACGTTACCACGTTAGCCACTTAGCTAAGCCCTTCTGTAGCTCGCGCTGCGTAATAATAACAATGATAGTTAAAAGATATTTCTTCAACACATTCCCTAATTGCATTGCAAACAGCAAAGGTGATAAATAAGTAGCAGTAAAAGCCACACGGTTAAAATATATGTTTAAAACAGTCTTAATGATTTGAATGGACACTGCGCTTTTATAATAGTTAGCATTAGCTTAGCCTAGACCTTAGCCGTCATGTTAAAAGCAAGAGCGCGCCTATTCAACCATCAGCTGGTATTATTACATTGAAAAGAGCGGCGTAGAGTATTAATAAATGAAAACGTGTGAATTGGAGCAGAGAATTAATACAACATATTACTAAGATGTAGGAGTTCATTTAGACCATGGGATCTCAAACTTTTTTTGTACTTAGGGACTCCTTTAACTGTGAAATAAAGTCTCTCAGTGTAAGTTTCATGTACATTATTTAAAATGCCTCTGAAATCAAACCTGGTGTTTCAGTGTTTTTGTACCTGTCTCTCAGTGTTCTGAACAGCAATATGATGGTATACTGTATCTAGAAATAAAATACTAAATCATCACATCTGGGAAACGGTTAAAATGTTTGGATGACTGAACACCTGTACTAGTCATGTGTTCATCCAATGAAATGCTCTCAAGATTGTCTATGTTCTGCCCATGGGGGGGTGTGTTGCACTGCAGACAGTTCACCTCAGTTTAAAAATGTACAGCGTACATCCAAAAATGCATACCATCTTGGAAGTGGACAGACGTGGGTAAAGGTGGTGGCGAGAAGCCTTCCACAGCTGGAAAAAAGGCTTTTCTGCATAATTAACATAAATTAAACTTATCTCAATATTTACCTAGTTCACTAATCCAAGTGTAATTAGACTTGGCGGTGACATGGCGTATCTTGAGAGATGTGTAATGTGTAAATCAGTCAAGCACTTCAACACACCGGCTCTCTGACTTCCTGTTACAAAAGGACCTATGTCAGCATATGTAATCAAATTACAGCTCTTGGGCCATTTCGTGGCTACTTTAAAAGTGTGCAATAATATTTTGTCTGTGCATTAGAGCCATTGTTCTTTGTATATTTGAACATTCCCCTGAAAGACCAAGTTGACATTATTTTTAGGCTGACTTGTTTTTTAGTTTAATAAGGTTTGGATTAAATCCATTCATTTTGAGTGAACTGTAAGAATTTGAACACAATATTAAATATGATAACTTTGATGATGGAGAGTCATGATTTCCTCCACTGCGACTAAATGAAAAAATTACTGATCTCTGGCTATGTTTATGACTGTCTTATGTAGAGTTTACACAAAGTCCTTGATTATTTTGTGTGTATTTTCTTTGTGTCCTCAGACCAAGAACTCCGTAATGTCATTGACAAACTGGCCCAGTTTGTGGCCCGCAATGGACCCGAGTTTGAAAAGATGACCATGGAGAAACAGAAGGATAATCCAAAATTCTCCTTTCTTTTTGGAGGGGAATATTTTGGCTACTACAAGTACAAGCTTGCGATTGAGCAGCAGCAACGTACGTATGATGAAGTACTCTCCTTTTTTGCTGTAGTAAGGCTCAGTAGGCCTGGGGTCTCATTTATCAAAGCGTGCGCCTCCCAAATCACCTCATCACAAACAAATTGCCGTTTAAAAAGCCCAGTAACTGGCTCGTGGTACTGCTTGTAGCAGATGACATGAAGCATGTAAAATAAATCGAAAAGATCGAATAAAGACTTTATTTGCATTCTATTGTCCAAATGGCAATTAGAAACTCTGTGATGTGAAAATTTGCCGTTTTGCTGTCTTTTCCATTTCTATTGGAAATGTAACGTATCATGAGTGAAATTAGTGAGCGTAAGCCCTAGAATGAGAAACTTAAAATTGCACTGAGCAAAGGATGTTGAATGTTGATCCACTTTCAGCTTAGAACTTCAAAGTGATGCATAAATACACGTTCTTCCCTCCGCAAGTCTTCAAACAATGCATCATCCCAAACAATCTTTAGATTTGCGTGCGTTTTGCATGATTTTACTTTAAACTTGGCCTCCTTCCACTCGACTCCCCCGAAAGCAGTAATTACGTTCTCAGTTATGCCGATATGATTGACAGCAGGTGGAATGGATGCTCCTCATAATCATTTTACCTGCTAGAACACTTGCTGGTCATATGTCTGGTCAGGAGTGTGTGGAAGTATTTGCACTTCCTCATGTTCAAGCAAAACTCGACGAATCACATTCTATGCATAGAAACATGCGTATGCACGGTTTACCCACAAAACTACGTGTACGCACGGTTGATAAATGAGACCCCGGGTGAGTGCATTTGATGCTCATTTTTACCAGTGTAGCTTTGGTATTAAAGTTGTGCAGACATGTGTGACCCTATTCTTTCCTCATAGATCCAACTTCTCATGATGATGAATATAAAATGGAAGGTATTTACTAGATTGGTGATTTGAAACAATTTGGTGTTTTTGCATCATCAATGCCTGATGCTTCTGACACTTTCCTTTCATATTGAGCTTTATCAGACATATTGTCTTATGTTTTGTCCAAGGTTATGGAAAGGGCCGATCTGCTGATCTGTTGTCCTGTTTCTAAAATTCATTTTTGTTTGGACACAAAATTGACTAAACCGTCAGCATTAATTTTCTGTTGTTTTGCTACTTACGTCATTTACTTTTGTATAGTTCAGTTGAATCATATGACTTGGAGCCCCATGTTATCCTCAGCTGAGTTTTTTTCCCTGTACAGTTTGTTCTGGTTTTTTTTTTCATGGGCAATTTTTACATGGTGAAAAACAAGGCAGCATGTCTGAATTTGAATGCATGTTAATATCCCGACTGAATGGCTTTGCTTGACAATGTAGATTCAACAAAGTCATTTTCCTTCTTCCAGCGTGTGTCCTAGTTCATTAATTTGGATGTTTTCCTTTATATTTTTGAGAGAACCTTTTGTATTAAGTTTTACTTTTAGCTTTTTTGATAGTGAACTTTTTTTTTTTATTGATAAAATAATTATTCAGCATGTTTTAAATTGCAGTGCTTTGTAAGCCCCCGGGTAAAGAAGCTCCGGATGTTCCACCCCCGATGACGCTGCTTCCTCCTCCTCCTATTCCCCCCAGCACCCCTTCAGTGGAGGAGCTCATTCAGCAGAGTCAGTGGAACCTCCAGCAGCAGGAGCAGCACCTGCACAGCCTCCGACAGGTGACTTTCCTTCACATTTACGTCGTCGCAGGTGTCTTTTTTTTTTTTTTTTTTTTTTTTTTTTTTTAAACTGCCTGTTTGTGTTTATATGTGGTTTTAACCATTAGGTTATATGAAAAGTACATTCAGTACAACTATGACGTGATGCAATATGGCTTCATGTTGTAGAAACAGTAGGTCTTAATGTGTGTTAGATATAAGGTCGTCTTCACTGACGCAGGTGGTGTTGTCGTGCTCAAGTCTGGTCTTGGTCTCAAGGCCACCTTTTCACATACTCCATCTGGTCTCAGAATTGAAAGTAATTCTACTCGATCTTTAATCAGTCTCAGACTAAAGTGGCATGGGTTGGGCTCGTAATTTTAGCGGGAGACCTCAGGACTTGTTTTTTTTTTGTTGTTTGTTTGTTTCCTACCAGAGTGACAATGATGAACTTTTCTGTGGCTGCACTCACACTAGGTTCAATTGCCTTGTACCGCACCTGAGAATGGGCCTCGCTGGCCTGCGCTCACACTGCGCTCAGCGTTCGGCTGCAGAGGGTGCTTGCGTCATCACGATGGATTTGATTCCAACTGAAAAGCGCTCTGACTTAGCATGATGGAGACTGTTTTAACATTGTGGATTAATTTGGTCGTGGTTGCACACGGCCCTCTCGCATACCATACATATTTATCAATTATTCGTCATTTTCAGGAAATCATGCTTCATACATAAGATGAAGCAGCTGATGTGGCTGGAGTAATTTGCAGCTTTACTTGACAACTAAATCCATGTTCATCAATAAGGTGAAAAGCAGACCCATTATATTAACCCTAATATTTGCCAGTGAATTGAAAAATACACGTGACAGCAATTGAGTTCAGTGACTGGGTGTGGTTAACGGGCGCACTGTGCACAAGCCCAACTGATCCGCTCCCAGGGGCACCTCTTTCAAGCGGCTCGATGAACCTCCTCTGAGAGCGGTATGGAGCAATCACTAAAATGAATCCATTACTTATTAATTAGGACTGCATTACATGGTGTGCAGTGCCTCACAGAGGAAAAAACGATGTGTAGTTGTGTCCACTTAAGTTGAGAGCTGTATAATGGTATTAAATGTCACACTTTGTTAATATGAAATCCTAGTACATTGCAATTGCAAAAATTGCAATTAAGTCAGGTTGACCCCAGCTGAGCACCTTTTGAACTTCAGGTATTTTTACAGAAAAATCACATGGAGAGTCCACATGAAGAGGTTAGTCCAAGAGTCCACATGAAGAGGGTATACGTTTTATGTTATATTTTTGTTTAAACTTCCTGTAGAGAGTTGGAGATGTAGAGTGCGCCAAACTGCCCCTTAGCCAACTATCACAGTTTGTTTCAGCTCATCAAATTACATGTGATCCGGCATGTTGTTTTATATTTATTTACCTGCACGTGTCTTGATGTCTTGTAGGTATTTAGCTTGATTTTACATTTCTTATGCATGATCTAAAATCACGAATGTTGTTTTGAGATTAGGCCATAATATTGAAATTTTCTGCATATAGATGTAATGCACAGGGATCTACCTCTGTGCGTCTAACGGGTTATAAATTTCTCTTTCTCCAGGAGCAGGTAAATGCAGCTATCGCGCTTGCTATGGAGCAGCAGATACAGAAACTGTTGGTGGAAACGCAGCAGGACATGGCCGAGTTTGACAGCCTGCTTCAGCCGATCATTGACACTTGCACCAAGGATGCCATTTCTGTAAGTGCCAGTGATGTCAAGTGCTTTTTAAAGACCCAACCATTAGAATGAACCATTTATATATATGAACATTAAAATTTTTAGTTTCTCAGCAAATGTTGACAAATGGTTATGTGTCTTTTTATATTATCACATTTATATTTATCTTGTTTATATTATTATTAGCACAGACAAACAGAGTGATACAAACCATGAAATGACCCATTGCATTTATAGTAAATATCAGCCCTCTTGGAATGCTGCTCAACCAATCATTTTAGTGGACTTGGACTAACTGTTGTATAATAAATATTTATTATTTCTTTATCAAGGCTGGAAAGAACTGGATGTTCAACAATGCCAAGTCCCCACAACACTGTGAACTGATGACTTCACACCTCCGCAACCGCATCACAGCAGATACAGCACACTTTGAGCTCCGCCTACACCTCATCTATCTCATAAATGACGTCCTGCATCATTGGTAAGAGCATCTGTATCATAACTGCGGGTTTAAAAATGTCAGTTAGCATTGGATCATTTAAGGGTGATGATTATTATAATAATACACCTTCATATTAGTCAAGTTTTCATTTTATCTTGCATGTATGCCATAGTGTCCTCTCTAGTGCCAACTTTTGCAGTGTATTTGGTTTGTTGAGTACACTAACTTATGGTGTTGGGGTCTCGCAGTCAAAGGAAGAACCAGAGGGATCTTTTGGCTGCTCTGCAGAAGGTTGTAGTGCCCATCTACTGCACCAGCTTCCTGGCAGTGGAGGAAGACAAGCAGCAGAAAATCACACGGGTATGATGCAAATTGTGATTCGTGTTTTCTGTAATGCTTTAACTTTTTATGTACTTTAAAGGCTATTTTTTTATTCCCATCTGAATTTTCATGTCCTTTCTTTCTGTCGTGTCTATCTTATGAGATACACATATAATAAGAGTCTCGAACCACTGGTAGTTGCTTGGATCAGTATCAGTAAAGGTCACATGACCATGTCCACCAACTTAGTTAAACAGCAGGATGTGTGATGTATATTACTTTTCGTTCTCAGTTGCTCCAGTTATGGGAAAAGAACGGTTACTTTGACGAGGTTACCATACAGCAGCTCCAGAGTCCGGCCCTGGGCTTGGGACAGTATCAGGTACACTCACCTACAGAAAAACACCAAGATTTATCAGCATTTACATGTGTGGTGGGCTGAGAAATTCTGTTGAATGTCACTCTGGGTGGAGGGGAAAAAAAAAAAAATTTTCTATAAATTTTTTTTTTTTTTCTTCAGAGATTTTATTTGCCTTTAACATGCTTTTACACCTCTACTTTAAGAAACCATAAATATATTTCTGCAAAATGCAGAGGAATTTTTTAAAAATCCTCTTTTAATTAGTTATCTTAGTTAATTTATTAGTTAGTTTATTAGTTAATCTTGCCTAGGGTGTCTTTCTGAAAAGATGTGTGAGGAAACTGTTTAAAAAATGCAGTGATTAATAACAGCCAGTCTGCCTAAAGCCGTCCAAATCCTTGCTAGCTAAGTTTGATTTTCTCACATGGTAAATGTTATGTTTTGATCAAGTTGTTGGATAAGAAGCATGCTGTAGCAAAATGGACATAAATCCAATCAATTTAGTTTATAATGAGATACTGGCTGACAAAATGTGATCCTCTTGTGCCACAGTCAGAATGAAATCTCTTAATGCAATTTGCTCTTTTAGGAAACATTTCAGGAAATTCTGTAGGTTTCAGAACTATGTATAATATAAAAGGTTGACATTTTAGGGGTCACCATAAGGGTTGCTACATATCTATAAGAGCTTAGCTAGTTCTTTTTCTAGTTTGACTATAAGGCCCAATCCATAATAATATTGGTACATCTAAAAACTTATCTTCTCTGATCCATTTTTTCCACTTTTGGTGTTTCTGATCACCAAAAACACCTTTCGAATCAATTTACTTCTTGTAGTGTGGATGAGGGAAAACATAATCCTTTAGAAAACTCTGACACCCAACAGACATGCTCAGTGTGTCTTTGTAATAATAATGGCTTTGGCTAAGTAGGATATGGAATTGATCCCAGTTGAAAGTAGTGACAATTGTGCCTTTGAGAAAGAAAGTTAATCTCAGGTGCTCCTGTGTATTTTTCCCTCTGACAATGGTCACTGAATATAGGAACATTTAAGGACTATTGCCTCTTTATATCACAATTGCCTCTTTGTATCATTTAAAAGAAAGCTGAATGTCACATGTCTTTAGGCATCTCTGATTACGGAGTATGCCGCTGTGGTGCAGCCGGTGCAGTTGGCCTTCCAGCAGCAGATCCAGACGCTGAAGACTCAGCACGAGGAGTTTGTGGCCAACTTGAAGCAGCAGCAGAGTGTTGCTGTGGCAGCTGCAGCAGCTGCTGTAGGCCAGTTAACACCATCAGAGCCTGAGGGCAAAGGGGGGAGCCAGTCTTCTATGACTGCTCAGCCCGGTGGGTAAATCCTGCTATGGTGCCTTTGAAGACTAAAATAGGCTTTGCGGCAAAACTTTTGCAAAATTTCTGTGTGATATGATGACACTTTGCAAAAGAACATCTTCTAAATTGTAGTAATGGAAGTCTGTTTCTTTCTAAGGGACATGTCAGTATTGCCCACTTTTATTATGCAGTGCCTAAGTAACTGTTAATTAGTTTTGCATTAATAGAATAAAACTCACTCTTGGACTGCTAATACAATGTAAAATATTCTTATACCAGGATGTTATATATTTACTTTCACTGATGATTTTATCACCAGATGTGAAGCCTCCAATGACGGGTCCACCTCCAGGCGATTATGATGGTTCTCAGACGAGACAGCCTGACTCCAATCCTTCTGCCTCCTCTGATATTCCCTCCTCAAAGCCTGGCTGGTTTGATCCCCAACATGGAATGCCATCATGGAACCCTCAGCAACCCGTGAGTGCTTTCTTAAAGCAAAAAGATCGCTGAACGTATGAATGTATTATTGCTGTGGTGACTAATGTGTGTAAAATGTGTAATGTGATATCTTTTTACTTCTTTAGCAAACTGAAATATAGTTTCTGGATCTATCTTGTTTTCCATATTGCTCACAAATTTTTTAATGCTGTTTTTGGAATAAATGTAAATTAGGCTTGGGATTTATGCCTTTTTCATGCAGCGATAATCAGAAGATTTTCCAGATGATTATCCATATATATTGGAATTTTTCTGATCGATACTTTTGGGTTCGTCTATTTATGCCTATTTATTTCTAAGTTGTGAAGGCTTATCAGTATTCAGTGTCATAAGGAAGCGCCGCTAGATTGAGCCTGAAAGTTTCACCCCCTTGTGGTCTCTGACATACAGAAGTCCTAAAAGGCCTAAATGGATTTACAGATTTTATTCAGCTCGTTTTCTTGTGATATTGAGGTATTTTTGTCAGTGTCACGACATAACGAAACATCGTTTTCCTCTGATGACAGTCATAACACATTTAATCGAGATAACGAAACTCAGTTTTCCTGAAAGCATTACAGAGTCATTGACTATCATTCTCAGCCTGTTATGTTTCTGTTCAGTAAAGGCTGAAATAACTTGCTGTCTTGCTTGCTGTTGGTAAAAATCAGTTTGCAGTTCGCTATTCTGCAAGATGTAAAGTGGAAAGGATAAATGTCAAGAAAGTACCTCGACCCATACTGATTTGTGAAAGGTACAGTACGAAGTTCTACATCTAAATCTAACTGTTTCAGACCCATGCCAATTTGTGAAAACTTTCATAATTCACCTTTTATGAGCTTTGAGAG
Source organism: Notoglanidium macrostoma (assembly GCA_030068235.1). Classification (NCBI taxonomy): domain Eukaryota; kingdom Metazoa; phylum Chordata; class Actinopteri; order Siluriformes; family Auchenoglanididae; genus Notoglanidium; species Notoglanidium macrostoma. The sequence goes on from JAQQZR010000007.1 coordinate 10,956,300, forward strand.
CCCAAAGTAGGCTACAGATAGTAAATTTACGTGTGTAGATACTTCAGTATGGGTCTAAAAAGTGTCGAGGAAATTTATTGACACTGGTTAAAATGCGTCTTTACCACTTTGAGTTTCACTGACTTGTAAGCAAATGACAGGCATACAGTTATTTTTGAAAAATTTTCATAAATCATGTCGGTTGATCAGAGATGGGTTTCGAGTCGTGGGGACGTCCAGTGTTGATGTTAGAAACATAAGAAAATAAACAGACGAATTGTATTACCAGTGGTTTTGAGTCAATTTCTCGTTCACAAATCAGCACTATCAAAATAAGCCATTATTTGTGTTTCATGTCAGTGTACCGCGTTTTTACAGCTTGCAGAATTCTGAATAGCGAACTGCAAACCGGTATTACTGAGCTTTATGTCTTGCCGTTATAGACAATGTTTAAATTAGTGTGCGTTATTTAAAAAAGGCAGTTAGCAAGACTACAGCTTTATCACAGGTGCAATCAAAGTGAGACTGATTCCGTTATAACCTACACTGACCAGCTACAAGGCCCAGGGCCTAATTTAAATGTTTTTAATCATTTTAATACATCGATGCCTCAAAAAGATCGATAAAATAACGTGCTGATCAGTGATGAATATCAATAGTTTGATATCCCTAGTAATAATAACGTTAGACCAGTTGGTGAACATATCACTCTATTGAAATCCATCAGAAGTGTCTGATTTTGTTTATTGCGTTACTGTCAGCTTCTACACACACTACTAACTGCACTGTTTCCTTTCTCAGCCACCCTTTGATCCCACTCAAGCTCCTCCTCCCTGCCCACCCTGGAACAGCCATGAAGGGATGTGGAATGAGAGGGAGTCAAGCTGGAGTAGCCCTCGAGATGGTGGCCCTGGAGGTCCAGGAGGCCCATGGAGTAGCCAGAATGAGCCTCCGCCCTCATGGAGCGGGCAGTTTGACCAGCCACCCTGGAGCAATCAGCCTGATCAGCCACCCTGGAGCCAGAGAGAGCCACCTTTCCGCATGCAGCGACCCCCACACTTCCGGGGGCCCTTTCCCCCACACCAGCAGCCACCTCCATTCAACCAGCCACCTCCACCACACAACTTCAACCGCTTCCCTCCACGCTTCATGCAAGATGACTTCCCACCCCGGCATCACTTTGACCGGCCGCCATTCCCACCACATCGGTTTGATTACCCACAGGGGGACTTTCCTGGGGGTGAGAAAAACTTACTGCAGCTGCATTAAATATATAATAGTTAAATAAACTATCAATCATAAAGAATTCAATAATAAAATAAATTAATCATAAAGTAATCCATTATAATAATGCTTGTATGATGCCTTTTTTTTATTATTATTATTATTATTTTTTTTTTTTAAGAAATGGGTCCACCACACCATCATCCAAACCAGAGGATTCCTCCCCCAGGAATGGGTGAACATCCTCCATGGGGTAGTAACCAGCACCCAGATTTTGGGCCTCCACCACACGGCTTTAATGGCCAGTCACACCACTTGAGAAGGCAAAATCCCTCACATGTGAACCAGGATGACCCCAGTCTGGTGCCCAACGTTCCCTACTTCGACCTGCCCGCCGGTCTCATGGCCCCTCTTGTGAAAGTAAGCATGCAGAATTTGGCCTAGATCTGTGAATCTAACCATAAAAGTAATGTAGTAGAAAGTAATATAGTGCAGTCTTTTTTTTTTTTTTGTCCTTCTCCTGTATCTTACTTGTAATTATATTTTTCTCCTACCACCCAGCTGGAAGATCATGACTACAAGGCTCTGGATCCCAAAGACATCCGCCTGCCTCCTCCCATGCCTCCTAGTGACCGTCTGCTGGCTGCTGTTGAAGCGTTTTATAGCCCGCCTTCTCATGACAGACCCAGAAACAGGTCACCACCTCTTCCCAACTCCCTCTCCCTCTCACACACATGCACATATTGTGTTTTATTTATTTGTTTGTTTTTATAATAATTTGTTCAATTGTACTTCTGTTTGATCTGGTTCCTGTCCTGCTTGTAAATTAAATTGTGATTTAATTTAATTAAATTCAATCAATAAATAGCCTAATGCAATACACTTGGTACTACTAACCATGGATTCAGGAAAGAGTCTGTAGGACCTTTATGGCCTTGAAAAAACTGTAATGCACATGATTTGTGATTCTGCCATACAAAAATAACAAATACAAAAAAGTTCACTCTCTTTACGTATTTACTTAAATATGATTATAAATTTTCTATTAAAGATTCCTAGCAACACTACTATTAGAAGTATAATTATTTTACAAAGACATTGCTGCCTGACACATTTCAAAATTTGGAACTGAGATCTTGTTTAAAACTGAAAAGCCAAATTTCAGTACCAATTCCTCCTCACTCACTTTATCACACCTCAGGGTTTTCCTACTTGGCCTAACCTCAATCTTTTTCAATCTGATGGTTAGCAATTGCACACATGTATTTTCTCCTTGCAGTCTAAATGATGTGACCTGTGTGAGAGTGCACACAGACAAGTATACAGACTTCTGTTCATGATCGAAATGATTTGAGCAGTTTTATTGTACACAAGCCTTTTTCTGACAACCATTTACAGTGTTTGTGTTGTGGAAACTTAAAAATAATCCAATTAATCATGGAGCCCTAATATAAATATAATTGTCTCCTTCTGTCTGTCAGAATCTAAAGCATTGTGTGTTGCCCCTGGCTATACCAGCCACACTTTACAACATGATAAATCTGTATTTATGCTGTTGTTTACTACAGTGTATGAAACTCTCATTGTTTGTCATTTCCAGTGAGGGCTGGGAGCAGAATGGGCTGTATGAGTTCTTCAGAGCCAAGATGAGAGCACGGAGGAAAAAGGAACAAGAGAAATGTAACAGGTGAACATCTGTAGGAACTTCAGTCTGCAGAGTGTTGTATTGTGCCCTTGGTGCTTCAGGGAATTCTTTGTTTGCATGTACTGTAATAACAAATTTAGTTGTGAATTTTAAGTTAAGTTAATGTTAAGGGTAGCTGCACCCCTGCTTAACCATTTTGTCTATTTTTATACAGTACTGATATCGAAGCTGATGAGCAGTATTGAGTCAGCTAAAATATTTTTAATTATTATATCGATCCCACATTTAAGGCCAGCAGCGGTGTTATCAATTCCATATTGAAATCACTGGTATGGATTGTGTTTTTTTTTTACATCTTAATATTGATAGATATAGGCCTTTTTTCATTCGTTCTCCAATGTCGTAATTGTTTTTTTAATGCAGCCATGTTAACCTGGATTTTTTAATTAATGTTGAACTGAATTAGTAATTTAACTAAGGCTAAAATATAGTCATATGTGTGACTCCTCAGCACACGAGGCAGTCGATCACGGAGCCGCTCCCGTAGTCGAGGCAGATCATCATCACACTCGAGCTCCCGCTCCTCCAAATCATCGCGCTCCAGGTCTTCCAGATCTCATTCACGATCGCGCTCCTACTCCAGATCTCGATCCAGGTAATGCCACTGCATCATGTATACGCTTCATTCATTGGCTCTGCTGCTGGGTTTATTTCCACTGGTATGCACGAGCACATACCAACATTCATATGCTTTCTGTAGTCAAGATAGGAGGAAGTTTATTGTACTATGACATACTGTGACATCAAAGTCAGATTTTTTTTTTCTGGGAAGACAACATAATACCTCATGGGTGCTGAGCGAGATTTTCTGTGTATTTTAGTTCGAAACTAACAGTGGTGTATTTTTCATGCAATAGCAAGGCAACAAACAAATTTATTTAATGAGAAGATTATAAAATACATCTCTGTCTAAGCTGCAGCACATGAGGACATAATGAATCGTGTGTGTGTTTTTGCATTTTCACCTTTCAGAAGCAGGAGCCGCTCCAGGTCAAGGTCCAGAAGCCGCTCACGCTCCAGATCACGCTCTAGATCACGCTCACCTGACCGGCGACGACAAGCCGCTAAGTCCCGCAGTCCCACACCGCCGTAAGTGTCTGCAGCAATCACCCGCTCACAGACACACATTTAAGAGACAATGCAGAGGCTAGAATTATGCATGTGTGCACAGGTCCACCTCCGGCTTGGGCTCTGGACCCCAGGCTCAACCTACTGATCAGAGGCTGGGCGAGGAGAACAAGGGCCATCAGATGCTCATGAAAATGGGTGAGTGTTCCAGCAACTTGTCCAGTGACTGTGTGTGTGACATGAAATTCTGTGTCATGCATTGCTCAGTAATGTGTAGCTTTGAACTGAATGCTTGTATGACCTATAGCATATGCAGCAACACTATGTTTATTTACCTGCAATTACCCGCGAGAAGTTCAGCAGAAGGCAAGTCTGTTTGCGTATGCAGGTTGGAGTGGCTCTGGGGGGCTTGGAGTGAAAGAGCAGGGCATTCAGGATCCTATTAAGGGAGGCGACGTGCGGGACAAGTGGGATCAGTACAAAGGTGTTGGAATTCCCCTGGATGACCCGTATGTCAATTACAGAAGAAACAAAAGCTACAACTTTGTTGCGCGGATGAAAGCCAGAGAGAAAGGTAGTTACACTGTTTGTCAGTACACACAATTACACCAGATTAATTACACCAGAGGAACGAAGTGACATTTTTGAGTTTGTCTTGTCAGCTACACATTGATGGTTTCTTGGTTAAGTCTTACTATAGTAAGATGTCAAACCACAGAATTGTCAGTGATGGATATTTAGTGGATTATAAATCATTTTGTGTTTAAAAAATAAATCAGGTCTGTGTTGATTCATCTCTTTAATGGCCCTTTGTTCCTTGTATGAAGTACTGGAACTTTTGCCAACAGAAAGCTATGCTTCTGCTTCCTTACCATCACAAAATACAGTGGTCTGTCCTTCAGGGGTGTTGAACTCATGCCACTTGGGCTATAGTGAATGCAGAAATGCAGTCACTATTATAAAAAATAGCCAGTAGAAGCAATACAGAATGGCTTTTTTTTTTTTTTTTTAAGAAATGTCCTGATTCCTAAAAAGAAAAAAAAAGGGAGGTGATATAGATCACCCATGTTGGGGTCACCATAGAAAAAGCATACAGGTAGACTCATGAACTAGAACCATGATTTTCCCACTGATCCAGTACCAAGGAATCCAGTTCCATGTTTTTTGGTACCAACAAGAAGTACTGGGGGTGGGGATAGCAGTACACGATACTGATTGGACATGTACAGCATCAAACAACAACATGCTACACTATGAACACATGCCACATACATGAAATAACCAGTAGCCATTGTTGGTGCGGTTTTATTTTTTTAATCTAGACAAATGTTTACAGATACTCATTTCCAGACCTGAAAAAGAATGGAAATTCAGAAAATGTTTTGGAAAAAGTAGGAATATTCTATTGTTAGTTTGAGACAAATAAAGACATTGCCTTATCTTCTACACTAACGCACAGTTCCTAATGCAGATCACACTTCCATTTGTTTTTGTTTTTTTAAATCAAATTAATGACCTTCAAAAATAGCAAGAAATATACTTGAAAGTTAAAAAATAAAAATCTTTGATATTAATATTTAATGTGATGCATTGGTAAATGTGGATTCCCTTGGTAACATGTTTCTATAACAATAATACCGTGCTTCATTACAGACAAAATACTTTAATTCATTAATAGAAATGTGTTCATATAAGCCATTTTTCTTTAGAAACTCATGTTGCTTTATTTTGTCTTGTTTATTTTCAGTGAGTCGGGACACCCAGGAAACCCCAGCTACTGAATGATTCTCCATAACACTTTTTTAAGACACAAAAAAGCCCCTCTCTTTGATGTTGCCCTTTTGTTTGGAAAATTGATCTGGCCTTTGGCTGTTTTCATTGTAACAAATCAAAATGTCATGTAGTTTGAACATCAGTGTCATTGCAGTCCAATGGATTTAGCTTAGAATTAATACCCAGCACAAGAAAATAAAGATGTTTTAATCATGCCTTGATCCAGTTTGTCTGTTAATGCCGACTACAAATGATTCATTTACAATAACATTGAGCAAAAGAGTCAAATTCATGTAAAAAAATATTTTATTAATAAATTCAGTGTAATGAGTACTATACATGATGCCTGTGAGGTTTCACGCTGATTACATGAGTAGCCTCTTGGTTGCATTAGGTCTAATGAACAACACTGAACTTCCTATCCACATTCAGCTTAAGGCACTGAGCTTCATCATGCGTGTATGTAAACATACTGAAGATGCGAAGATTTTCTATACAGACGAGGCCTATCTAGTGATGATTTTTTTAAATGATTTTAGTGATTTTGACCAACGTCATGTATTTCCCCCCCCCTTGCCCCGTGTCTCTCGGAGGACGTGCACGCACCGCCAGTTGCACTTTGTTTTTATTTGTTTGGCTCTTCAATAAGAAGACATGAATATATTTCACATAGACTATCTGAAAGTTAGATTTTCAATAATCTAATAATAATGTAAAATAAATATTTCAATGTAAACTTAATGTGTTTCAGGGTGGACATTTCCTTTAAATCCACATTCTCCTTACCAAAAATATTGTTGATTTTGCAATGAAGCTATAAGGCTAATGTTGCTAACAAGTACATTCCAGTTCCATATTCAACTTAGTGCCAGTGCAAAACAACAGAATTGGTAGATGGACTACATTTTGGCATTGGGGTACTTTAGCTGCTGCCTTTAACTGTTGCCTTTAAAGCAGATGAAATTTCACCACAGAAAACTTACCTCATAGAAGTAAAGGTTTGAAAAATAACATGCATTTTGCATTACACAGAAGCATTGAGTACTTGAATGCGTGCTGCTCCTTGTGCAGCTTGTTCCATCTAAAAATGTGCACTTCAAATATAGTGATAGTCCTTCATCTCCTGCAGCACCTCCTCTAGTGCATCCTCCATGGTCAGCCTGGGAGGCCTGTTACAGCGGATAAACTTAAGAGAGAAAAATCTAGTTAGGAACTCGTTCACGTGTAAGCTATATTAAGATTTATGGCAGAAATATTTCTTACCTCATTTTCACAATACAAGATTTTTCATGACTCACAATATTAGTTTGTCATGAATACAGTAGTGCATTTGGACTTGAAGAGAATGTCAACCCTAAAACACATTAAATACACTACATGGACAAAAGTATTGGGACACACCTCTTAATTATTGAATTGAGGTGTTTCAGTCAGACCCCATCAGGCCACAGGTGTATGAACTCAAGCACCTAGCCATGCAGTCTCCATTTATAAACATTTGTGAAACAAAATGCGTGGTTCTGAAGAACTCCGTGACTTCAAGCGTGGTACTGTGATAACATGCCACCTTTACAATAAGACAGTTTGTGAAATTTCATTCTTGCTGTATATTCCACGAATGAACGGGCACAAATTCCCACAGAAACAGTCCAAAATCTTGTGGAAAGTCTTCCAAGAAGAGTGGAAGCTGTCATAGCTGTAAAGGGGCACCAAATCCGTATTAAAGTCTATGCATTTGAATTGAATGTCATTAAAGTCCCTGTTGGTGTACCGGTCAGGCGTCCCAATACTTTTGTCCATATAGTGCATGTTTATCCTGAAATATCTGTGACATGCTTAGCAACACTATCGGTACTTAGTGTGGGTTAGTGTTATAAGTAACGATATATTTAATACTCTCAGAAGACATAATTAATGACAAATATCTAATCACATCATCAGCTCCATTTAGACAGATGTCCATTGAAGACATAGTTTGACATTATTTCAGTGAGGATTAAATTGCTTCTGCATGAATTAGTCATTAAAGATCTAATAGTGAAGAATTATTAGCAAATTTCTCCTCATCACTCAGAAGAACAAAAACAGTCACCTTATTAAGAGATCTTTACCTCCTTCGTGCCCTCTAGTGTGGTGTATCTGTAGTCAGCGGGCCCCAGGGACTCCAGCATGGTTTGGTGTACATGTCTAATGGACTGGATGAAGCTCCTGGTCAGTGTGAGCTGCTGCCTCATCATGTCATTTAGAGCAAACACAGCAGGACTGTACGCCGTTAACGCTGCAGGGCACAAGAGAGCACACAGATGTTCAGCCTACAGCTGTGTGTTAAACTGTGGGGTTAAAAGTTTCCAAATTGAAATTAGCCTGGTTAGCATGAACCTCTATGAACCATAAAATCAGTCACAGCACTGCATGGATTTGATGTGTCACAGGACATGCCATGTAAGTGAATCAAGGAAAATGACAAGATAGCATGCTTTTACGGTCTCCAACCTTCAACAGCTTCAGCGCTGATCATGTGACTTGCCACAGGAGTTGGATCCACGTAGGACATTCCTACTGACGGGCCCAGCACAGCCTGATCTGCCCAGGAAACAATCACATATCAGTGTCAGTGGGTTATAAGAGTCACTAAGTATACACTGGAAAGGCTTCAGGACAGAGGAGTCTGTGCTTTGTGGATTCTTGGTAACTTGACAAGCTGTATTTTGGCTTACTAACTTCAAGAGGCTGGTGCATGAGCAACTGTTTGTAGCTGCTGCAAACAGGAACTAACATGAACTTGTTTCATGGACATTCTACTATCTAAAAAAACTATGAATGGATATAAAATATATGTTTGATCATTCTTTAATAATACATGGAATAAAACACTTAGTTATGTGCTGTTTAGCAAAAAGAAAACAAAACAACAAACAAACAAACTTAGCAGTAACTCCGCTTTGCTTTGGGAATTACATTATTTCCTACAGTACTCCCCCAAGTGTTTTAGTCCTTACTCAGATGACTATTATTTAGTAGGTCTAGAAACGTTCTTAGGAATAAGACTTCACTTTTAAATTTGGCAGTTTCTTCAATTAGCCTTGTTATCGTCATTAGCCTTCTAGCTTCAGTACCTAAAAAATTGATACTATAATTGGCCGGGATAAGAGCCTTCTTCTGGGGGGAAAAAACCCTTGTGGATATTTAATTTATTGCATTTATTTTTTAAATCGATAATCTGACCTGCTTGTCACCTAATTATGTGCCTGCTTGAGTAAAGTGAGAACTCTCTTGTCCATCTGATCTGCTCTGTTCCATCTTTTTATTTAGTTGTTTAATTAAAGGTGAGTGAGGGGAAAAAGGGAGCATGAGATCGACAAGCGGATCGATGTGGCGTCCGCAGTGATGCGGGCTCTGCATTGGTCTGTTGTGGTGAAAAAGGCACCGGCATCGGTCTGAGCCGTAAGGCAAAGCTCTCAATTTACCAGTCGATCTATGTTCCTACCCTCACCTATGGTCATGAGCTATGGGTAGTGACCGAAAGAACGAGATCGCGAATACAAGCGGCTGAAATGAGTTTCCTCCGCAGGGTGTCTGGGCTTTCCCTTAAAGATAGGGTGAGAAGCTCAGTCATCCGTGAGGGGCTCAGAGTAGAACCACTGCTCCTCCGCATCGAGAGGAGTCAGATGAGGTGGCTAGGGCATCTGATTAGGATGTCTCCTGGACGCCTCCCTAGTGAGGTGTTCCGAGCACGTCTAACCGGGAGGAGGCCCCGGGGAAGACCCAGGACATGCTGGAGGGACTATCTCCCTCGGCTGGCCTGGGAATGCCTAGGGATTCCCCCGGAAGAGCTAGAACAAGTGGCCGGGGAGAGGGAAGTCCGGGTCTCTTTGCTTAAGCTGCTGCCCCCGCGACCCGATCTCAGATAAGCGGAAGAGGATGGATGGATGGATCATCAATTGTCTTAACCCAATGGTCTTCTCATGATCTGGATTTTAAAAATTAAATTTGTCGGACCATGAACCAAGCACTGTTTTATGGGGAAAATACTGAAACTCTAAAATACTAAACTCCCAATAAAATTTTTGGATGCAATCGTTTTATACTTGCTGATGAAAATACTAAACTTCCAATAAACTTATTATGATTATGATTATTTCATGCTTGCTGATATTATGAATACCAGCAGGTGGCGCTCTGTGCACT
>JAQQZR010000007.1:10968740-10980423 GCA_030068235.1 Notoglanidium macrostoma
GTGATAAATTGTGTCACATTCATTTCATTATCTTAGGCATAGCAGTGGGTAGCAGTTAAAAACAGCCTGATGAATATTGACTACTTGAATGAGGACTTATTGTTGAGTCTCTAAAATAGTCATTGAATTAAGTGACTTTTGTAGGAAAAATCTGGTGTTTAACAACTTGTTAAAAATACACCAGAATGCAGGAAATGGCATCTAATTAATTAAAAAATGTATGGGGGAGGACCCACAGACCCCCCCCCGCCTGTGTGTCCCCACATTCAAAATGCTTCTGACGCCCCTGGTGTGTGTCTGTCTGTGTGTATGTGTGTGTGTGTGTGCGCGCGTGTGTGCGTGTGTGTGTGTGTGTGCGTGTTTTTTGGTCAGCCAGCCAAAATGACAGAGAAAGGAAAAGGGCTATACGATCATTTTTCAAATATCAAAGGAATATTTTAGTTGATTTAGTAAGTTTGTTTATTAAAGTATTGCTTCAGCCTTTAGAAGCTTGGAAAATATAGATTTCCTATATATTCATTTAACACAAGTACAGTATTTTGGCAGCATCTTTTTTGTTCCCCTAAGAAATATTTTGTGTTCCTCTCTTGGGAAATATTTCTGTTTATTGTCCCGCCCAAGAGTGAAATTAAATTTCTGCCGCTGATTGATGATATCAGCAACTGGTAATAATTCTAGTGAAAACTGAATTATTGATATCAGGAATTACCATTCTGACATGGGACAAGTAGAGATCTTTAATTGGAATTGCTATTAGTCAAAATTACATCATGGATAGGTCAAGTGGGAATTCTAACATGTCAAAATTGAATTATTGATATGTGCAACTGAATTTGAATAGCAATCAATTGTAAAATTTGACTACAAAAATTTGAATACAGATATCTACAATGGACATTTCCTCTAGTAAGAATTGAATTGATGATATCAACAACTGGCGTGTCCGCTAGTGACAACTGAATTGCTGATATCTTTGATTACTGAATTGTTGACATCCTTAATTAAAATCGCTACTAGTCAAATTTACATTATGGATACATTGTCTTTCAATTCCAACTAACTAGTCAAAAAGCAATTGTTGCGATCTAGTACTGTTACTTGATTAAATGTTAAAAGGGCTTATATATATATATATATATATATATATATATATATATATATATATATACCTTGTCAGCTTATAAGGACAGCGTGATAAATACTGAGAATGTAAGAGATTTTATGTGAAAATAATTCTTATTATATCAGTTAGGAGATATTGGTTTCCTTTTGTTTTGGTTATATATACAAGGATATGTGAAAATACTTTCTACAAATATTTAGTAATAACTTATTTCATTCATCACCACAGGCTTGTATTTTTAAATGGTCGATTAATACCTCGATATTTTTAAACTAGATTGTCATACTGTGAAAATTTCAAACCGTAAACACCCTTGTGTGCATATGAGACCATCCACAGCAGCAGAAGGTGAGTTATGAAGCTGACTTACACTGACCAAATCTCTTCTCTGATCATCCCTTAATGTTCCGCTGTTTGTAACTCTCTGACCAGAGAGCTGAACCTTTGCCCTTTCCAAAGCTGAACTGCGGATGCCTCCACGAGTCCACATTTTAAATAAGAAATAGTGAGTTTAACACAATACTGTGACTATAGCGAGCTGCTAGTTGGATCGTAAACCGTACTATATGTAAACACTGCGCTCCATTCTAATTACCGACTACAATTAGCTAACTGACAGTGACCAATTATGTTTATCTGTAAACACCGATAACGCTCATTCGAAGTTCGATTAGAGAAAACATTAACTAGTTCAGCTAGCTAGCTAGCTAGTTAGTTTGGTTCCCGTTATCTGGACAACTCGTATTATTGTGCAGCAACTTTATCACTCACATAATAAAATATCTAATACGATTCTTAAAAGGTTCGTTAGCATATCCTTTAATCAAATTACATTTTCTCTTCTTTTGTAGTTTTTAAACCAAGTCGAACCGTGATTTTCCTGCCATAACGACCAAACAGGCGTCCGAACAACGGAAGTAACGTAATATGACTTACGGAAGTAAATTCACGATGTGACTCTTTGCCGTTGTGGTTGTTACTCGAGCGAGTTTGTTTCTGTTTTATGGGCCGTTTATTTATTTGTTTGTTTGTTTGCTTGCTTATTTTTTCATTTATTTATTTAGACAGACAGACAGACAGACAGATAGATAGATAGATAGATAGATAGATAGATAGATAGATAGATAGATAGATAGATAGATAGATAGATAGATAGATCGATCGATCGATAGATAGTTTAAAAACACGGCAAATTATATTATTTAATATTATTTAAGTTTCTCATCCATCTAAAAATAGAGAATATTATGTAATATGGAGTGGGCAATGTTTTTAAAAACCAGGAAATAAAATGTGACATTTCATAAAAAAACACATCCAACAGAATAAATACCAGAAGTCGACTTAAAACGCAAATCACCAGAGCACAACATACTAAAATCAATATTATGATGCTGATCATTAATTCTTTATCGGGCGGGGCTACATCCTCATCCACTGTCTCTGCGCGCGATGATGCCGTTTAACTCGTGGTCTCCTCTGATTGGCTGAGCGCCGGCCCAATCAGCCGTAGCCATCTGTGCAAGAACCGATAGCTGACGGAGGCCCGCTGCACATTTCTTCTCTTTACCTTTTTAATATTCGCCTATTTTGGTTGCTCGAGGCTGTCAGAAATCACGTCCGTATACAGGTGCAAATATGAGAATTTCACTCGCACTTTTTGCCGCATTTGCTGTAGTGATCACTGTCGACGCGACGGTGTACTTCCAGGAGCAGTTTCTGGATGGAGGTAACGTTAGCGCTTGCTTGCCTTCCTTCACTCATTTCGACCCACTCCTGTTGTATAACATAATTAATGGAATATAAGTTAGCTGATACTAAATATGTCTTATAGATGTGCTATAGAGCTCATTATGCATTACGTTCATCACTTGAGATCCTCACGTCTTAATTCAGCTCATTAGGTTTTAAATAATAAATAATGAATGTGAGTCAATGTTCTATATGCATTCATGAGTTTACATTTGAATTTACACTCCAAATGTACAACTGTACAGTTAATAAACATTCTTGGTAAATATGACTCTGAGGGTTTTAGTTTTATTTATAGGATGCAGGAAGGGTATACAAGGAGGAGGCTTTCATGTCTACATATTTTTACATCACAAAATGTGTTTTATTCTTGCAGATGGATATAAAAGTCGATGGGTGGAATCCAAGCACAAATCGGACTATGGACAGTGGAAACTCTCTGCAGGAAAGTTCTACGGCGATGCTGAGCTCGACAAAGGTGAGGTTTCCTTTTCATCCATGTGTACTCTGACATCGCTGGACTTTGTCTAAGCAAATATATTCACGTTAAAGGGTGAACCATGCAAATTGTCTGGAAACACTTAACACTTCAACAATGTCACCTTCATTACATTCATCAATGCTTCAAAATTGTATATCATTTCTTTTCCTAATATTGATTTCTCCTTGTTTTTAAACAAAGGTCTTCAGACAAGCCAGGACGCTCGGTTTTACGCTGTTTCTGGTCGGTTCAATCGTTTCAGCAACGAAGGTAAACCTCTGGTGATTCAGTTCACAGTGAAACATGAGCAGAAGATCGACTGTGGAGGTGGCTATGTAAAAATCTTCCCGGCTGATCTGGACCAGGCTGACCTGCATGGAGAATCTCAATATTACATCATGTTTGGTAAGCTGTGATGACACTCACCACCTCACAACACCTGAGTGAGGATCTGTTCAGTAGCACAGTTTTATTGTTCGCAATTGCTTCAAGTACAAATCTGAAAAATCTGAAATCTTTTCTAAAATGGAAGATTATAAACCTGCATTTTTTGCATGCATTTTTGCCTTCACCAGGTCCTGACATCTGTGGGTACAGCACCAAGAAAGTGCACGTCATTTTTAACTACAAAGGACAGAACCATCTGATCAAGAAAGACATCCGATGCAAAGTGAGTTGCTGAGAATAGTGTAAAAAGAAAATCCCACATGGTTTGTACTACTGTAGTCAGTGTACTACTGACACATAAACTTGAACAAATATCACAATTTAATACCCCATGCTAATTTAAAATCCCCAAGCTATCACCAGTTTCATTTACACACTGCACTTAGTCTGATTTTGTTTAGGATAATTTATAAATACAAGAAATTACAAATGTCAAGAGTTAAGGGACACATTCTTCATGCATCACTTAAAAAATTAGATCAGATGAGGCATGTTAAGAATGAGGAACCTACTAGACTGGTTACTTTTTTCATCACTCATTTTGTTTTTGTCCTTTTAGTTGCAATTACTTTTACAAAATCTAACTTCAGGGTGTTTCGTACCTTAACTCACATTTACAGATAAATGTCTGCTTTCATTTTAGCATTCCATGTAATACATGTGAGTAGAATCTCGGGGTGCAGTGTCCATCAGTCAGTCTCTTAAGAAGGGCCTTTGGAAGTAAATGTTTTTCATAAATACAGTTTTGAATGACAGTATGAATGTCTCCCATTGCTGTTTAACTCATTCAAGTTCCCTTTGTACACTTGATCACTTCAAGATGAACCACAATATGTGGATTATTACTATTACTGGAATATTAGCATTGATTCGGTGGTCTAATTAGCAAAGCTTTATGGTATCTTTGATGGAATTAATGAGCAGCACCTTTATTTTCTCCTTTCAGGATGATGAGTTCACAAACCTGTACACGCTGATCCTGCAGCCTGACCAGACCTACGAAGTGAAAATCAACAATGAGAAAGTGGAGTCAGGCTCTCTGGAGGAGGACTGGGACTTCCTTCCTCCTAAAAGAATCAAGGATCCAGAGGCAAAGAAGCCAGAGGACTGGGATGACCGTGCCACAATCGACGATCCTGAGGACGCAAGACCAGAGGTTAGTCTCAGCCAAGAGTTGAGACTAAGTTGAATCAAGTTGTGGGCAGTCGTGACCTAAAGGTTAGGGAAGTGGGTTTGGTTCCCTGGTTTGGTTCTCCTGACTGGCAGGAAAAATGTGTGGGTGGGGGAAGTGAATGAATAGCATCTGCATCCATACCCTTGAGCAAGGCACCTCAACCCCTAACTGCTCCCCCAGATGTGCATACATTGTTCCGTGTGTGTGTTCACTGCTTGGATGGTTAAATGCAGAGTAAGAATTTCCCCTCTGGGATTAACAGTACCCAAATCCTAAAAAAGTGCTGATAAATAAGGTGTGTTCAGGAGCCTGTTGAATTGAAAATTTTCATTGCCTGTATTTTGCAAAAAAAACAAACCCCAACTTAATAATAATTATTATTAACTTATAATAAGTGCTATTAACTTAATAATACTTAACATAAACAAATTATTTTAATATTTATTTTTGGGATTTTTTTCATAATTATTTATATTTGTGAACTCTCACTTTAACTCAGGCTGCATAAAGTAAAGTCACAAATCAATTCTCCTGATTTCCTGCCTCCAGAACTACAGGAAATGCAAACCACCTCCTTACCAGAATGGCACCAATCTTTATTTAATATTTGCAACTGGTAATACCGTGGCGATTATACAATTATACGAGCATTGTTCTGGTTAGTGTACGCGTCACATGAGCCACTTTTTTCATATTGGCACAAAAGGTGCTCTGACCAGCGATAATTTGCTACCCTGCCTCGTAGGCTTTACTGGCTAACAAACTGAGCTGGTCCTCACTGCAGAGCCAAAAGTCCAGGGGGTGGAGCTTGACCTGATACAACTTCTCCTATAACTCTAATGGTACATTCAGACCAAACACTGCGAGAGTGTCAAAATTCCCACTGGCTGCCTTTCCGCTGATGCTGTCAGAGTTTGTGGACGCTCCCTGATGGAGATGAAATAGGCGGCTATAAGTTCATTCCAACTTTTTTAAGTAATCAAGAGCCATTTGTGTGGTGTGACTTTAGTGTTGATGCTAAGTTAAATTTCAAAATGTGGTTTATAGGACACGTTTACTAGCCTTGGTATTTAATTAACATTAAACTTACTTTGTGTGTAGCCTACATTAAAGTAAATGTGCTCCTGGTTGAAGGTTTAGTGGCTCATTACTGTAAATGGACAAATCTGGAACAACAAACATTTTCCCTAAAACACAGTGACGTTATCTCCAACCCATGAATTTTGGTTCAGCTCCACCCAGGTAGGAGGAGCATGATCAGGTCCGACTCCACCCTCTGGACTTTTGGTTCGGCAGCAAGGGTTCTTAAACAAACCTGAAGCTGATCTTAAATGCAAGCTTTCAACTAAATGTTTGATTGTAAAACAAGCAAACAAACAAGGAAACAAAAACCCCCAAAATACAGCCATTTCTGTCAAGGTTCCTTTTTTATCAGTTGTCTATATGAAACATAGTATTATATTTTATAAATCTCAACCCTTCTTTCTCCGTATTGTTTGTCTCAGGACTGGGATAAACCCGAGAACATTCCTGATCCTGATGCCAAGAAGCCCGAAGACTGGGACGAAGACATGGACGGCGAGTGGGAGCCACCCATGATCCCTAATCCAGAGTATAAGGTACATCATATACAATTCCATCAATTCCACATGTCCACCAAAGCAGCATATTTAATAACAATTTAAAATAAAAGCATGTGATTTGACTCTGATTTTGCCGATGTTGTGGTAAAGGAATATTTGTGAGTCAAAATCTTTGAAACAATTGTTAGATTTTCAATCTTTTCACTGGAGTTGCCCTTTAATTATAAACACAAATAACGCTTAGGGATCCAAACGGGAGGAATTCCTTATTAAGATCAACAAAATAAAACCGATCCTAATAGAATTGTGTTTGATCCTTAGTTATATGAGCTTGAATACTACGAAGCAATACAGGGCAGATCTCCTGTGAGACTCTGGCGCAGATACTGCCTGTCTCTTAAGTGACATACTTTTGGGAGTTGGACACATATGTGCCAAAATAATTGGAGCTCCTCTGAGGTCCTGTATGTCTCTTTATGCACAGATATCAAGTAGCAATATTTGTTTTGAGATGTGAATGGCTGTTGTCATGCTGTCGTTTGTTTGAGGTTCCCGAAAGGGAGAAATGAATCACAGGAGACCGTATGAGGGGTGTGTGCGCGCATGTGGTTAATGTGGTTAAAATAAAACTGTCTGCTGATGAATAGATAGAGTCTTAAACTGGTTTCACTGAGCTGTGGATAGATAAAGATTGATTTATTAATTGACAGATTAGTCACCTAGGGATGTATAAAGTGAAAGCATCATATGACCATTCACCATGCTGAGAAATTTCAAGTAAGTATAGTGTCAGCATTAAGCTGAAAAGTAAAAAGTAGAGGAAAAAACTGCTGATGCACAAGAGCCACACAAATCTTCTTACCCTGGATTACCTTATAAGTAAGGAATAAAACCTTTGGAGGAGTGCTGTTCTTACTTATAATGTAGTGGAATGTCTGCAAAACAAGTTTGTTCACTTTCACTTGGCAGCTATAAATAGCTATATCTTGGTTATACCTTGCCTAAAAGTTCAAATGCAGAAGGCATATCTTGCAGATTTTTTTTTTTTTTTTTTAATTCCATAATATTTCAAGATATTATAAATTAAAATGTATAAGTATAAAATATATAAGCATGTAATATTAAGTATTCAGTGTTACAGAGTGACTTCCATTGTCCAATATATAGCTATGAAATTCCTGCTATTTTGACCAACACCACTTTTTTTTAATTTTTTTTTATTTTTATTTTTTTAAAGGGTGAATGGAAACCTAAGCAGATTGACAACCCCAACAACAAAGGAACGTGGGTGCATCCTGAGATCGACAACCCAGAATACACACCAGATAACTCCATTTACAAATATGACAACATTGGAGTTATTGGATTGGACCTCTGGCAGGTATAGTTTGATGGGCAATTATTTTGAAAAAATTATTTAAAAAAAACGGTCCAATAATTTAAAAACCTGTAATCCTGCCGTATCAGCAGTCTTTTTATGGATTATCATCGGACATCACAATGAGCAAATTCTTCCTATAAACGTTAATGTGTCATTATAGATTGATAACATAAACTATGCAGTGGTGACTGTTTTTATACAGATCATATTTGTATTCTATGTGTAGGTGAAATCCGGAACCGTCTTTGATAACTTCCTGATCACTGACGATGTCAAGGAGGCAGAGGATTTCGGCAAAGAGACCTGGGGAGCCACAAAGGTATGTTCACTGACTCATATCCTTCGTAATGTTTAAGAATTTGTTTATTGTTTTTGCACAAACATTCATAATGGTCAAAATGACCTCAGGGCCCAGAGAAGAAAATGAAGGATAAGCAGGAAGAGGAGGAAAGGAAGCAGAGGGAAGAGGAGGAGAAGAGCAAGAAGGAAAGTGAAGGTGATGAGGAAGATGACCACGAACCAGAGGACGAACCAGACGAGGAGGAGGAAACTCCAGAGGAGCCCAATCTGCTGGACGATGAAGAAGATGAGGAAGATAACCTTCCTAAGGATGAGTTGTAGTTGGTGTCAGAGCTTTTGAGCGCATCTTAGGAGAACCTACTGATCCTCCCCCACTCAGTGAAGCTCTTTCTGTGGGCTCTAGCTACCCAAACAGGACAACAGAGTAAGGGTGTGCTGTGGTTTTATTTCAGTTCAGTTGGTGAGGATCATTTTTCCTACCACTGCACCCCTTTGTTTTCAATCATAAATTAATCCTATGAGATATTAGCCATGCCCTGGGTTTTTTTTTTTTTTTCTACTGCTGCTACCTGGCTTCTCCAATTCTCACCCAAAACACATGTAAAACTAAATTAGATGGAGTTTGGATTATTGCAATCATGTCTTGAGGGGAAAAATGATGAGTGTATCATTTTTAGGTTATTTGCACTTTTTTTAAATAAATGATTTTCTTAAACCGTTGCCTGGCTTACCTTTTGTCATTTATTAAGAAATATGAACATACTCAAAATCCTCTAAAATAAGTATCATGAATATGATCAAATGTTATATAGTAAAGTGATATCTATGTTGACTGTATGTTAATAAATGTACATGTGGAATCATGGACACTTCTTGTAATAAAGGGCACATGCATTTGGGTATCTGTAGTGCCTACCAACTCATTAACCCTGAAATAAGGCAACCCAGTCAGTTTCTTTTGGACTGCCTAGGTTAGAAAATGTGATTCTACAAGCTGCTCAGATTGGGCTCTCCTCTTTACATAGAGAGGGGAGCTCATTAGAATTATACCACCTCCATCTGAGTATCTCCACCCATGGCTGAAGAAACACCTTTGTGAAGGTGCATGTTTTTTTTCTTACAAGTGCTGGACCCACTAGCATTATGTGAAAAGAAGCTAAACCCAGGAACTGTTACATCGACCCCCAGCCTCAGAGGACAGAAGAGCCGAGTGGATTGAGTTTATTTTTGATAGCAATGTTCCAGCTACTGTCAGCAAAAACCTGTTTGTGTGTGTTAACCACATTTTGTCTGTCTGCTTTACTAACCTGGGCTAGTAAAATGAAGGACTGGCAATGAAATTGTTCCTAAAAGAGGGATTAATACCAACTGTTTGTGGCAAAACTGCAGACAAGGAAAATATAAGTATTTAAATAATAATTACGTTGTGTGTTTGTTTGGCCGATTAGCACTAGCAAACACCAAAAAGCTGAGGTAATAGGTCTATGCTAATTCTATAATTCGGTTGTTACTTGCTGCAGGATCCACAATACTGCTAGATTGTTAGTTGAATGTCTGAAGCTGAACTTCATCTTATCAACACTCTTAAAGGTCCACTATGTAGGATTTAACAGGATATATTAGCAGAAATGGAATACAATATGGAAACATGAAGTATGTTTTCGATAGTGTGTAATAACCTGTAACTACGAATCGTTGTGTTTTTGTATGTTTAAAATGGGCCCTCATCCATTAGAGCTGTTATGTGGTAGCCTTACAGTAGCCCAGAACAGACAAACCTTAAAACCACTCCTTCCTCATTTTGCATTTTCACAAGTGGCAGTGTGAATCTAGAAGGAAGCACCAGAATGATGACAATAAGAAAGAAGAGGAATCGGTGTTCGCTGGTGCTGGTTAGCAGGTTTGTGAACTCCTTATTTAGCTTGGAAAAGCAAGGGAACATGAATGTAAGTACTTGGAAATATGATCTGGGCACCTAATGGCTACCATACATTTTAATGCATGCTCGGTAAGGGAGGGGCATTCAGATGGTTGAATCCTATGTAGTGGACCTTTAAATAATGTGGAAGTAAAATAAGAGAATGGGAGTAGGGGTTAGCTATATTAGCATGTTGTGCTACAGAAAAATGGGCTTTAGGTCCAACTGTATAATTTGACAAACGGGCATGGTTAGCAGTGTGTAGGTGTGCACAATATGTAAGTGTTGTATGTTAGTATGTATTAGTATGACAGTGTGTCGCTGCTAGAATGAGCAGAGACCTGACCTCATAGCAAACTGAGTGTTGTATAGCTGCACCAATGCAATCACTAATTTAATTTGGATCCAGAGGCACATCTCACCTGCTGTGCCACCTGCTGAACAGTGCCTACAGGCTTCTAGTTGTCATGGTGGCACAACACTGTACTTGCATTGGAAGAGGGGTGTGGGGTGAGCATTGGCTCATTATCCTTTAAAGGAACAGGCATGCAAACAGGCCTTTCTGAATAGGGCTGTTTAGACAGGGAGAGAAGGGTGCTGTGGTGCTTAATCCTTGTGGAATTTTGACCAAAGCATGTCACAGACATTTCAATGACGGTCCACTATGTAGGATTTTGAGGGTGTCTGTAGGCAGAAACAAGAGTATGTTCCATAATATACGTATGGAATTCATAAGTATGGTTTCATTAGTGTATTGTAACCTGTAACTATGAATTGCTCTCTTTAATAAGCTTCAAAAGAGCTCTTTATATTTACTACATAGGGTGCGGGTCCACCTATTTGGAACGGCCATGTTGTGCAGTAACACAGAACAGACAAACCTCTAGAAACTGTTTCACATTTTTACAAACAGCAGTGTGAATCCAGAAGGAAGGACCGGAAGGATTACAAAGAAGCAGAAAGGAAGATAAGGAAGAAGAAATAAGAGGAATCAGTGTTTGCTGTTGCTGGCTAATAAGTTTGAGAACGCATATTTGGTAAAAAGTGGAAGATCATACTTATTATTTAGCATTATTATTTACTTAGGAATTTCGCTATGGACATGAACCACTCAGAAAATAGCACTCTTGAACATCATGATGTATAGAAGTACCAAATGGTCAACTTTGTTGAATTGGACTTTGTAAGATTCAGGATGATTTTAACCAGAATGTGGTATTTTGAGCCATTTACAACCCATAAAATGCAGATTTTTATAATAATGGTAATTTTGTCAATATTAAGCACAGCGTTGATTAACACCAGCGTCAAAAAGCACCTTTACGTGTGCAGTACCGCTTTAAGACCTCAGGGAACTGTGTCAACTTGTGGAAAAGGGATAATTACACGTCTCCTTTAAAGCACGTTCTTATGACCTGTTACTGAAAAGTATGCACTATTTAGTAATCTAGGGTGACCAGACGTCCTCTTTTCCCCGGACATGTCCTCTTTTTGAGACCTGGAAATTGCGTCCGGCCGGAATTT
>JAQQZR010000007.1:10983047-10994733 GCA_030068235.1 Notoglanidium macrostoma
TATATATAATTTTTTTAAATGTAAATACATTGGGGACCAAAAGTCTGAGACCAAACTAATAATATGTTTTTTCATTTAAAATTGGAATTCAGGTGAAGGGTTTAGAATTTTGAAATATTTTAAACAAAGAAAGTAAATGAGTAAATGTACAATATCTTGAATATTTAATATTCAAGATTCTGCATGAACTTGCGATATTGACCATGTTAAGTGCTTTGTACAAAAGGTCAGATTTTCCTCATGGCTAATCTCTTCATGTGTTCAGAAGGAACTGATGGATTCGATTTAAAATGGATCACAAGGTTTTGTACAAACTCGTGGAATCGGCTCGAGTGCACACTGTCATTAAAGCAAAAAGGGAACATGGCAAATACTAAGAACTCTGAAATTCTTGTAAATATTTACAATAATGTAGTAATATGATTTGTAATGAAAATTGTTGTATTAAATCAGAAATGAATGCAAACAGAAGCATTGTCTCTAGACTTTTGGACCATGCTGTATAAATAAAGTTCTTTCAGTGTAATACTCTGCTCAGTCACTAGAGGCTCCCCTCTAACAGATAAAAAAAGAACCAATGAAGGCCATTATTTAGAATTCTACTACCACTACTAGGCCATTACTTGCTGATTGCCTTTACTTGCTATTGGAACAAAGCCGTTTTATATCCCCGCAGCCGAAACCAGCAGCAGCTCCTCCTGTGGTTACTATTCCTGTCCCTGACCTTTCACCTCAGCCCCTTTCTATACCTGCTCCCCCTCCATCTGCTCCAGCAGCCCCTGAACCCACCCCAACCCCTACTCTCACCTCTGCAACAGCTGCTGATCCCTCTCCTGCAACTGCTCCTGCACCCACAGTCACCCCTACAACTGCCCCTGCACCTACAATCACTCCTGTATCTGCCCCTGCCCCCGCCCCTGCCCCAGCACCAACACCCACACCCACACCCGCCCTTGTTGAACCAGCGCAGTCTGTGGAGCCTCCTACTCCTCCAGCCACAGAGCCCTCTGCAGCTGCCCCTGCTGCCAGCGTGGAGTCAGTGGAGACAGAGAGTGCGAGCGCCCAGGCTGCATCTGCAGATCAGCCTCAGAAAGCTGAACCGGAGCAGCCATCAAATCCCACTGCAGCTCTCTCAGGTGCCAGGTATGAACTATGACGTGAAGGAAAATTCCAACTTGATAATTAGTATGTGATCTTCGGTGATGTTCAAGGTTTAATTTATAATGAAACAGTGAATGAAACCTCTTTTATTGACATGTTGGTCTATTTTTGCATTGTTGGTAGGTTTCTTATGGTACCCACAATGCTGTTGATAATAGCGCTAGTGCCTTTTCTACCTAAACAGTGTGATGCAGCAGCACTTTAATCCTTTAGTCTGTCCATCTCTATAATCTCCTCATCTGTACACGTCAACTTTTATGCTAATACCATCAACACTATTGCACTCATCATCTCATAGATGAGATCTCACTAACTAGCCAAGCCAAGTCTCTGCTTCTGCTGCAGCTCAGTGCAACTGCATCTTCTAGCTGCTTTGCATTCGGGGACTTTGAGCCCAGCATTTATTGTCTTTACTATTTTTACACTGGATTTCTCATTATTATGATGTTGAATATCACTGAAAAATGGTGAATGTGAAAATAAGGTGTTGTTCTTTTGTTTTTAAAAGCCGATGGTGAAACCGGATTGTTATCACTTATGTTTGAGAAGGCTGAAAAAAGCTGTTGCTCTTTCGTTTTTAAGAAGTACAGTGAAACCTGATTGTTATCATTTATGTTTGAGTTGGCAGAAATTGTTTTTTATAACAAATGCCATTGTAACTGTGCTGGAAGTACCATTGTGGCATCAGAGTGACACACACCTGCTTACTTCTCATGGGTATCATGAAAATAATTGAAAATTTTAGAACCAGAAACACTAAACACATCAGAAATACTTCAATATAAGCATACTTCATGTGTTTCAGGGTTTCCTTTATTTCCTTTAATCTACACTGTGATTTATACTATTAAGTGCAAAGTGGGGCTTTGGCTTGTAGTGCAACTAAAAGGATATTAAATGTAGGTTATAAATGTAACCTGGGATTCTTTTCTGTCGCTACTCTAGCATTATGGATGAACTGGGCCTTCTGGAGGAAGCAGCATCGATACTTGGTATGCAAACTAATTTCTCCAGTTTTGTAATTACTGAAAGCTTATGAACATCACACTGTCACATCACACTGTTGAATCATGTCTGTACATGTTGATTAGTCACAGGACAGGCATATGAGAATTTGGTGACTGAGATCATGTCCATGGGATATGAGAGGGAGCAGGTTGTCGCTGCCTTGAGAGCGAGCTACAACAATCCTGACCGAGCAGTGGAATACCTGCTCATGGTGAGACACACAACTTTTCTGGTGCATCATTAATGCTTAATTAGGTCACTGAGTAATATTAACCTTTATACCACAGCGCTGTTGAATTCTCAATTCTGATTGGTCAGAAGGTGTTGATTAATTTTCATTAACAGTGCAGCTCTGACAGTAGTGTCAGCTTTAATTCAATTGATTTTATATTGGTTTATATTAAGGAACTCATTCAATGTGTCATGACAGGGCTTGATGCTGAAAGTCACATGACCTGGTCACATGCTGATTACTCTCATCTAGCCTGTGTTTCCTAATTAGTATCACTATTTAAGTGCCAGTTTCTGTTTGTCTCAATGACAAGCTTTTGTTGTGTGTTGGGTTTAGCTCCTTATGTTGTACGGTAATTTCCTGGCACTTGCTTATGTTTCTTGCTTGGATTTAGTTTATTTGTATGTGCTTTAATAAATCACCTGAGCCTGCATCCAACTCCAAAGTAGTGCTCGACATCTAATTGCATTTTTTTTTAAGTAAAATTGTGATTGTGATTAGAATTGCAATTTTGTATTTAAGTTTCAGGCCTGTATGAGTGGTTCGTATATCTACAAGCCATAGTTACTGTATAATCTTGCTTCTCCATGAAAAGAGCCTCAGGGTCCTCAAAGGACATACATTTGGTACTAGAATCACTGTTCAATTAAATGAGGTGTTTAGGCAACATAGCAGATATGAACTGACTATAGTACTAAAGGAAATCTTTGTTTGACATTGTGTGAATTGGTAATATGTCCTTTCAAATTGCGATTTTTGATACAAAGCCGGTTCATTCTTCAGCCCTACTCCAACTCCCCTTTCTGACACGTTATCGTTTCTATAGTAAAAGCTTATATAAAATCTAAGATTGATAATACATTAACTCAAAAGTGGTGTTATTTAATAAAGAAAAATGTGTAATTGTTGATATCATGAAATTTTTTATAAGGAGATTTGCTACAGTCTCTAAGTTTTCTGGACAGGACGACTTTAATGTTGACCTTTTCTGCTTCACCTGTAACATGACAAGCTGCGTTTCTTTTGCCTTATTAACTTTGAGAGAGAAAAGCAAAGAAGGGCAAGGGCACAATAGTTTAATCGACTACAACTAACTTGTTTCATGGATGTTCCACAACATTAAATAAATGTATGAAAGGCATGTGTCTTTCAGTTCCATTGGCATATTGCAGAACAGAACACTTCAGGAAGCATACTTGGATAATAATACATTTTGGGGTGATAACTGTAACTATGCAATATTTGGGCCAACATGTTGTTGATTATTGTCCTACAAACGCACACCTCCGAGTGTTTTGTTTCTTTCTTAAATTTGCATTTGCTTCTGAAAAACTAGTGTATATATTTCATATTGATTTGTGGTCTTCAAGGGTATTCCTGCTGAGCCAGAACAGCCTGCACAGGAAGCAGTGCGACCCGCCGCAGAAACCGAGAGACCTCAACCTCCACCAACAGCCACTGGTGAGTCTCCATATGCGTATGCATATTCACTCAATAGCTATCGCAACTATATCAGTGGTTATAAAGCCAAAGTGTCTTCATAGCAGGCGTGTATGCATTTTATGTGACAGATTTACACAATTTTGCTTTAAGGCTTTTAATTCAATTTGTTATTAAATAAAACAAATAGTGTTGATTCATTGTTCATGATTTATTCTCAATCTGACGTGAAACAGAATATGATGCTTAAAGGATTCAGTGACAAATAAAATGCGCACTATGCTCCACTTTTCCCAAATATTCAGTCCCTGCTGAAAGGATTGGAACAGCTATTCCAATCTATTGTTTTTGCTATACACTGGAGACATTTGGGTTAGAGAACAAATGATGAAGATGAGACAGTAGATCAGAAATTCAGCTTTCATTTCCTGATATTTTTTTTCTTGTACCCATTCATTTTTCAAGTGATTGAAACATGTGACTGACAGATGTTTCTTGTTGCCCAGGTGTGCAATGTTAGATTGATTGTTTAAACAATGAACAGCTCTGAATGTTTATTTTGATTTGAGCCCTGGATCTCTGTGAAGATGGCATTTGTTGTCAAAAAGGATGAACTAGATCCTTAAACCACGTGATTATGGCATACCTTGAACCATACAATTTAACCCATCCAAACAGTGAACGCACACAAATGAGAAGGGCACACATGCCCAGCTCTATGCTGCAGAGGCCGGGGAGCAGTTGGGGGTTAGGTGCCTTGCTCACGGGCACTTCAGCCGTGGATGCAGGGGGAAGGTGAGATGAAAAGATGAAAGTGCTTTTCATTCATTCCCCCAACCCACACATTCTTCCTGCCGGTCCAGGGAATCGAACCAGCAACCTTTTGGTCCCAAACCCGCTAGAAGAGAGCTGACTATGGGAGAAAAGCAAACCATTTTGAAGAAAAGAATTAATCAGATGCAATTGATTGCACAAGCAGTGAGCATAGCCAATACAACAATTTGGATGTCCTGAAAAAGAAGAAAAACAGTGGTGTACTAACAACCAGACAACAAACAAGTCATCCATGGAAAGCAACAGCAGTTGTTGACCGAAAATGTAGGAAATGTGAAGATAAACCCCAAAACAACAGTCAGAATTAGAAAAGAAATACAGAGATGAGCAACAAAAGTTCTGGAACCAAAATTAACCTCTACCAAAGTGATGGAAAAGCCAAAGTATTGAGAAAGAAAGGACCTGCTCTTGATCCAAAACGTCCAGAGGTCATTGTTCAAGCACTGTGGAGGTAGTGTTATGGATTGGGCTTGAATGGCTGCTTCTGCATTGGGCTCACTAATCTTTATTGATAATTTAATTCATGATTGATGCAGCACAATTAATTTAGTCTACAGAAGTCTACAAAACAGTCTGCCTGCCAGTTTACTGAGAAATGCATCCAATCTAATTGGGAGGAACTTCATCATACAGCAAGACAATGACCCACACTGCTAACACAACAAAGGACTTCATGAGGGGATTAAAAATGGAAGGTTTTAGACTGACCAAGTCAATCACCAGACCTAAACCCAACTGTGCAGGCATTTCATCTCCTGATGAGGAGACTGAAGGGAGAAACACCCCAAAACAAACAACAACTAAAAGAAGCCAGGAAGAGCAGTTTGATGATGTCAGTTGGTTGCCGGATTGATGGAGTTACTGCATGTAAGGGATATGCAAATAAAGCTACAGACAAATATTAAGTGTTATTTACTTTAATGTCTTTTCTATACTTTTGCTCACCTAAATATTGGATGGTCTGCTACCAAAGCTGCCATTTTCTAAGTTATTTAACACATCCAGATGTAAATATCAGGAAACAAAAGCTGAAAAAAGCCAAAAGCCATCATCTCGTATTGATCTTTTGATCTCAAACTCAAATCTCTTGCATGTGTAGAAAAAAACTAAAGACTTGACCTTGCCATTCCAATACTTTCAGAAGGGACAGCAAATGTAATCAGCCAAGACATATTTAATGTCTCAGGTTTGCTTCTTTAGTTTCGTACTGGAGCTTTGAACCTAACGTAGCTCCAAACAATGGAAGTCTACTTTAATCAAAATATATCTTTTCCTTAACCTGCATCCAGTTCTTTTGGTGAGACAGATTCCATTACTTGAATGAAGCAAACAACAGACACCAAACATGTCTTACTTACATGTCGACTACATCTGGGAAAAGTGGAGCTTAAATTAAAGAGAAGCTGTGGGCAAGAAACGCCAGTCTTTGCCTCATTTGTGATATCAAAATATGAAATATGTGAATAAGTGAAAATATCTGATGAGCACAATACATGTGTTGCACTTCAACAGTTGTTAATTTGCGCTAATGCTCAGTCTTGACTCTGGTCCACTGGTGCTTTGTTTGGGCCCGGGACACACTCCTGTACAGCCCTCTCTATACTGTAAACAGGTGCCACGCCTTCACAGGCCCCGCCCACCTCAGCTAACCCCCTGGAGTTCCTGAGGAACCAGCCACAGTTCCAACAAATGTGTCAGATCATCCAACAGAACCCAGCACTCCTACCTGCCCTGCTGCAGCAACTGGGCCGGGACAACCCTCAGCTCCTGCAGGTGATTGGTGCTCTGAGCTGTCCGTCTTTAGCCGCAAGTGCTTGGCCAATCATGTGCTCAGTGTTTAGTTCTGTTTACAGCAAATCACACAGCACCAGGAGCGATTTGTGCAGATGCTTAATGAGCCACTGGGAGGAGAAGCGGAGGCAGCAGAGGCACAGGGAGCTCCACACACTAACTACATCCAGGTCACACAGCAGGAGAAAGAGGCCATCGAGAGGGTACAACTGCATCCATCAGATTTATTAGAAAACAAGTTACAGGATTGAAAACTGTGCAAAGCATTCCATCATTCCCAGTATATTAAGGATGTTGTTTAAAGCAGTTACTGGCAAGTGAGGGTGATCTTGCAAGTTTGCTGGCTGTACTTAAGAGAAAACTGAAAGATGCAAACATCAAACACAGAATATGTTTTGGTAGATCGAATACCACTGGGGTAAGAGGAAAAACTGTGATTTTATTTGCTTGATTTTTTTTTTTTTTAGATTTAGAGTTTTACAGCAGCAAGGCCTTAGTCTTTCATATGTATTTACATTGGGCACTACTGTTTTTTGGCACTTTGTTAGCAAACCTAAACAGAAGTATTTGTTGCTTCTTGAACCTGTAATAGTATTGTCGTATATTTCCTCCAGCTCATGGGCTTTTGACTAAGATGTGTTTTGGAACTAAGGCAGTTACAGACAATTCCTGATTAGACATTTAATATAAAGGAAAACGTTTTACCCAAACCCTTCTTGTTCATTCCTGTTTCTGTTTGTGTTCTGCAGTTAAAAGCTTTGGGCTTCCCTGAGGGACTAGTCATTCAGGCTTATTTCGCCTGTGAAAAAAACGAGAACCTTGCAGCCAACTTCCTGCTCCAGCAGACCTTTGACGACGAGTGAATGTGTATCATGGACTGAAACCCTAGGGGGCAATGGAGAAACTAAGAGTGCTAGTTTGTGTGTAGTGTGCGCTTGTGGCGGAGTTTGAGTGGAGAATTAAAATGCAACTGCGAGTACATTATGTTGAAGAGGAAAGCCATATTGTGAATTACTCTAATATCAGATTTGTGCCTGTATTAGATTATTTCACTTTGACAGTAGGCTGTGTTTCTCTGCTGCTTTTCTCGCCAAGCGTGCCATGTGAATTTACAGGTTTTTATCTCTGCTCTAAGTTATTGCAATTAAATCCTGCCAAGACCCAAAGACCCTGGAGTACGATCTCTCATCATGTCCTTACAGTATGTGTGGCACACGGTCTTGCTTTATTGGTTATAATTTTCACAAATGCTCTATAATCTGTAGTCAAAAATGGGATGTACCATTCTTTAAATAAATGAAATTTATGACTTTGACTTGGAAATAACACCGTACTACCACACGTCCAATGAACAGACCAAACTATATCGCCATAAGTCTTGACAGTATTTGGTGTCTTATCTAGGCACCTGAATAAATGGGGATGCCGAAACATGTCTGGATTCTTATACTGATTAACTTTGCATGTAACTCTAAGTTTGAATGGGTTTATGTATATGCACTAAAGGTAAAAAATATGCACCAAAGAAGTTTTATTTTGGGAAAAACAACAATTTGTTGATAACAATCTCTTAGCAGCTTTTTATGCATTTAGGAATTATTTATTTAGCCTATCCATTTCAGAGAAGCAATTCAACAGGAGCGCGTGAATATGAGAATCAGCTGTATTTTGTTTTAAACGGCAAATGCAAAAACAAACGAAGAATCAGCAGGTTATTTCCTCATTTTTATTAAATTTTCATTAACACACTATTAGCTGTTATATATATATATGGAGACATATACACTATATGGACAAAAGTATTGGGACACACCTCTTATTATTGAATTCAGGTGTTTCAATCAGACCAATTGTCACAGGTGTATAAAATCAAGCACGTAGCCATGCAGCCTCCATTTACAAATATTTGTGAAACGAATTAGGTGGTTCTGACAAACTCAGTGACTTCAAACGTGGTACTGTGACAGGATGCCACCTTTGCAATAAGATGGTTCGTGAAATTTCATTCCTGCTGTAAGTGGTATTATTGGCAAGTGGAAGCATTCAGGAACAACAGCAATTCAGCCAAGAAGTGGAAGACCACGTAAAGTCACAGAGCAGAGTCAACGACTACTAAGGTCCATGGTGCATAAAGGTCGCCAACGATCTGCTGATTCCCTAGCTGAAGAGTTCCAAACTTCCACTGGCATAAATGTAAGCACAAAAACTGCGTCAGGAGCTTCAATGAATGGGTTTCCACGGCTGAGCTGCTGCATGCATGCCTCACATCACCAAGTCCAATGCCAAGCATCGGATGGGGTGGTGTAAAGCACACAGCCACTGGACTGTGGAGCAGTGGAAACGTTCTGTGGAGTGACGAATCACGCTTCTCTGTTTGGCAGTCAGATTGTCGAGTCTGAGTTTGGCAGATGCTGGGAGAATGGCAGAACAGAATGCAGAACGGAACGGAGATTGCGAGCCAGGCCTTCTCGTCCAACATCAGTGCCTGACCTCATAAACGCTCTATAGAATGAATGGGCACAAATTCTCACAAAAACACTTTATAATCTTGTGGAAAGCCTTCCACGAAGAGTGGAAGCTGTTATAGCTGCAAAGGGGGACCAACTCCATATTAAAGTCTATGTATTTGAATGCAATGTCATTAAAGTCCCTGTTGGTGTAACGGTCAGGCGTCCCAATACTTTTATCCATATAGTGTATCTCTTAATATATTGTTGCTTTCAACATTATACATTTTAAAATGTATATATTTACCATTTGCCTGAAGTTTAGCTAGCTGGTTCAATAAAATTAAATTAGTGCAAATTTTAAAAAGCCAAAATTACTCTGTGCAATTCAGTCTTTATTGAGAATTCATTAAAATAAAATAAAAAATATATTGTGTTTGTATCTTAGTTTATAAGTTTATATCACAAATAATTTAATTCCTTTTATTTATATTTTAATAATCATGTAGCATACTTTACAGGAAACGACTGCTTCCCATTTTTTGGAACAATTGAGATGAATAGCATGAGTTTCAGAGAGTTTAAAAAAAATACCTATGTTGCACATACTGTTTTAGTTGTTAAATTTTCTTTGCATTCATATGTTAATGTGATGGACTTATCCTGATATCTGTGAAACATATCAGACATGCATTTATAATCAAGCAATGTACTTCCAACCACATGGTTCCTCTTGTCACATTGCAGTGTTTGGAGCTATATTTATCCCTTGTTTTTATCTTGCATGCTTGCCCCATCCCCAGTGTGAGTGATAGTCTAGAAGAGGTTATAAATATTACAGAGGGCAGGGGTACCCCAAGCAACAAGGTTACCAGTTCTAGCTCAGAGACATGGCTTGTGAAAAGCAAGTGGTAGAGAGCAAATGTCTTGGTCCTGGGACTGAGCATGGTTTATTTAGCAAAGCCAACACAGATGATGAAGAGATCCATAAAGAGGTTAAAGAGGATAGTGAAGATTTGGTGCCAGATGTTGTGCTCCAAGTGGAGAGAGAGTCGTTCTTTGTAAACCGTGAGCAACTGGCCCAATTGAGTCCCTACTTTCGAGCACTGTTCTTTGGCGGAGGTCAAGAGAGCAGCAAGAGGCACATTGAAATCAAAGGAGTAAGTCTGGACCATTTCCGCAGTCTTATGGAGTACACTCAGAACCTTAGATTACATATTGACAGGACTAACGTCCTGGGTGTTCTTGAGACTGCAAACTTCCTTCAGTTGGAAAAAGCCAGGCTTCTATGCTGCAAGTTCCTAGAAAGAGAGTTATACCTGAGCAACTGTTTAGGCATGATGGCCTATGCATGGCAGCTAGGCTGTCTGGAGCTTTATGCTGCTGCACGAGAAGTTGTTCTCACCCACCTGCCAGCTATAGCTTCTGAGGAGGACTTTCTGCACCTTCCCAAGGAGGCCATTGCTGACCTTCTTGCAAGTGATGACCTTTTTGTTCCACGGGAGGACCTGGCTTTTGAGGTTACTTTGCGCTGGGCAACATATGACCCTAGTCGTGAGGATGACTTCCTAGAGTTAGCAGGGCTGGTTAGACCTGAGGGTTTGAGTCTGCCATACATCACAGATCTCCTGACCAAGATGAAAAGTTCTGATCCTCGTGCCAAGCTCATCTGCAAACTGAACGATCATATCCCTACCAGCTGGACAATGGGCAGGTCAGTGCCCAGAACACGGTCAACAGAGATGCTGTTCGTTCTTGGTGGACCACATGAGCAGGACCAGCAGTCTCTTTACCAGTTCAACCCACGCAGTGAAAGGTGGCAATCCTTGCCACCTTTACAGAGGAAGTGCCTAACACAGTACTCAGTAGCAGCAGTAGGTAACAAATCTTTTTAACACTAATTGTATATCTGGCATGGCATCATCACTGCTATGGGTCTCGGGCTTTATTTGAAAAGTTGCTTAGTCCACTGATGCCCAACTCTGCTCCAGGAGATCAACATGCTTAATTAAGTTGCAACCCAATCTAACATCTCTATACTTTGCTTAACTGGATATAGTACATTAGGATTGGAACCAAGCACTCCTGGGGCAGGATTGGACTCTGTTTCATAAAACATCTTAACTCCCACTACCTCAGATTGACCAACTCAATCAACTTCTCCAAGGTAACAATGTGGTGGTGACTGGTGGCTACTTCCGGGAGGTTCTGTGGTACAGCGTGGACTGGGTTCAGATTTATGAGTGCAGCAACGAGCGATGGGTGAATGGTCCAGCACTGCAGAAATCCAGGCACAGTCACTGTTCAGTGGCTCTTGAATTCCAGGTCTTCGTGCTGGGGGGCAGCATGGATGAGGGGCCTGTGTCTGATGTGGAGAGGCTAGTGCTGGGAGCAGACTGCTGGGACAGTGTTAGTCCTATGATACGGGCAGTAGAAAGAGCAGCTGCGGTCGCCATGGGCTCCTGCATCTATGTGGCTTGTGGTCTGGATGAAAATGGAGAAGTATACAGTGGAATTCAGAGGTATAAGACTGAGGTCAACCAGTGGGATGTAGTCTCCTATTCTCCATTTCCACGGTAAGGAAACAAAATTGTAGTATATTTGGATAACAACTAATCTACAAAATATGCAATTGACAGCTAACTGAAATGTATATATATATATATGTGTGTGTATATATATCTATACTATAAGGCCACCACCTGGATTTAACAAAGCAAATAGGTAAGAGCCTCCCATTGGATAATTACTGCATGGATGATTATGTTTCAGC